>CM072821.1:63477300-63694800 GCA_036937905.1 Salvia rosmarinus
TATTGAATATGCTAAGGAAAATGGATAAAAAGAACATTTTTTACACATAGTTTCTTAATGTTCAATATACTTCACAAGAATCGTGTTTGCTGATGGCACTCTTAAAATCAATCCTACCAGTTTAACTGTGCACTTTGTGTGGTAGCAGTCAAATCTCGGATATTAGAGAAGTATGTGGTTCATACCTCAAAAAGTTAAACAATCTCACAAGACCTTCAAACAGAATCTTGGGCCAAAAAACAAAAGGCTATACCCGAACATCTTGCACCTTATGGTAGTGGTTTAATATGAAGTAATGAGATCTGTAAATTTTGATTGCCCCGTGTTACAGATATGAGGATCAAGATATCACTCTTTTTTTCGGGGAGTCAAGTCTTATTTTTCCCAACCAAATAAGGACTTTGCAAAGTTCACCTTACAGATAACAATGCCTAATTAAAATGAAATTCAAAAGAACTCGGGCTTGCTTTCTCAATTCACATCTATGAGCGATGATTCTTCTATCTCTTGCTTGCTTCAATCGGACTCTGACAGCTTAGGGAAGAATGATGGGTCGCTAACAAGGTTTCTAAATGACCGCTTTCAAAACAACTAAACAAGAATATTACTTTAACTAAGGGCTACCCCACTTCATACCAACCAATAATCTCCCTTTACAAAACATTATGAACTCGAACATGCTGCACTTTATGGTTGAGGTATATCTAAACTAATGAGATCTATTTGATTGCCCTAATGTTTCCAGATAGGAGGATCAAGAAATCTCTTGGGGCTTTACTACTCAGCCAAGATAGATTGATAAAACATAGGATTGTGTATTTGAAAGATAAGATTGTCAAACAAGTTCAAAATTAATCAATCAATCAAAGTAAAGTCAAAGTAAACGGTGGATTAGCTTGTATTATTTTTATCTATTCATCATATCATGAAAATAAACACCCCTTTATAGATTTAAAACTAACAAAATATCTAGTATAACTGAGGGTCGCCTACTTCATAACTTACAAATGATTTCTCCTTCACAAATAAAGTCGCCTCCTTATACTCTTTCATCTTAGTATGAAGCAAGAAAGATATATGTTTAAGCAAGCTGTTTTACATGTAAAATCATCAAGCAAAGAGCTCAGACACAAACTACACAATTATTAGTACTATAAAACTATAGATTCTGAGAGACTGGCAAATAGTATAAGAAACAACGTTCTACCTTTATAATGGAATCGCTCATAAGAAGTTCCTCTGCAATAAGTTCAAATTCGAGACAGGATAGTCAGACAACCCAAAAATAATGCTGCTTTTACAATACAAGCTTATCTCGCCTCTCACCTTCAAAAGGAAAGTTCAAAACCATCAAGGGTTATTCCACTAAATATAATGTTTAGTTCAAATGCTTTAGTAGCTTATTGAGCAGCAACTGAAACATTTGCCAGGGAAAAGAAAGCAAAACCAACTAATGACCAGTCAAAACTAGAAAATCTCACTAAACAGTAAATAAAACGAACAGTAGAGAAGATTCTGCAAAAGAGATTCAGTAATTGTACTTAAATTGATTGAATATTTATAATTTAACAAGTACCATAGATTTTTAAACTTGCAAATGCCATTTGTGGCAACAATATGCATTTATAATCTCCACGACATTTGACGCAAATGCTTCTGTACAGTAACCTCAGGCACCAGCTGGCTGTCTTTGATAGACCTAAATGCCTTCGTGCATAGGTGGATATTTAACAGAATATGTTCCGATTTCAGGAATTGCAACATTATTGTTGACTATTACATAAGTATCGATTGATCAGCAGCGACTTACATATACACTATAAATACAACCAAGTGATTCACACAGACATTAGAAATACAACCAAGAATCATAAAACCATTACAATTCATAGTCCACATGATTGAACACAAGAATCAAACTATGAATATACGCAGAGTAGGGGTGTTCACAGTTTGGTTGATAGAAGTGCAAGACAAACCTTCATATAGGAATAGGAGATTATTGTACTTATAGTTTTCATTTTTGATGACTTAACTATTTCACTATGGAAAAAAAAGTAGAAGATCTTCTAAATACCATTAAAAAAGAGTCCTACACATGCTGCATTTTTACAGCATAAAAAGCCGAGTACTCCATTGTTTTTCTCATAAAATATTAGTAACAGCTTATTTGCTGAAACATCATGGCCAGTTAATTTCGACTAGACTGATGAGCATTGACCTGTTATTTTAGAAATGTCAGAGGTCTAGGATTCTAAACATTCTATACTGACAGCATTAGTTGGAAATGTCTCTACATGATGTCTACATATCTACGTGCATGTATTGTGTCTGCATCATTTTGTTAAGGAAATACTTCCTATATGTGCCAGAAATACACAATGTCAATTTTTTTATATAGGAAAAAGAGATGATTGTAGACCTGAACTCTTGTCCAGAGGAGAGGCACTAAAACTTTTGCATTGTTCTCAACATATACATTTGTCCACAGTGGGCTCGTAGAAAAATCCAATAACGGAGTTTCTGTTTCTGTTGTCAAGTTATCGCTGCCAACTCGTAAACTCAGTATAGATGCATCAAGTAAGTGCCAGCTGCACCAGAATTCCAATAACACCCAACACTAAATCCACCTGCCACAAAGAAGACAGATCATACACAAGGTTAACCCTTCATGACAAGCCTAGGAATTGTGGCAAGATTTTGACATATTTGCACTAATTCTGCTTACAAACATAGTTAAGTTTGTGTAACTTCCACATGTCAAAAGGCACTGAACTCCAATAAAATGTCTGAAACGACATCTATGAAACACAAAGGCTTAATATAGTACACAGCTCCGTGATTTGAGATTTAAAAGCAGAGTCCATTGATATAAACAGATAGGAATATAATGGAAGAAATAACTATGTTTTATACCCAATACAGTAGGATGAAATTAAGGATGGCTTGATTTCAGCTTCAAACCTCTCTTTGAATCTTTTACTACAAGAAACACTCATAACATATAATGTTACAGTTTAAAGTTGGGGCCCACTAAATACCTTTTTAACCCTATACCATCAATCTCAATCCTAAATCATTATTTAGGTGGAACTCACCGCTTAGATATTCTTCTTTTCATAACAACAAAGTCAAATTGGACCCTAACATCAAATATATAAAGCAAAATAATGGTTTAAAAGGCGTTTTGAGGCATGCCTCGCTAAGGCTCCCAGAAATCGATCTGAGGCAGCACCTCACCTGATGTTAACGGAAATGGGCTTGAATTTTTATTTTATTTTCAGTTTTGGATTCTTGAGGCTCGAAAATGAATGGGCTTTCATGTTTACGCCTCAATTTGACGCTGGCCATGTAAAACAGCCCTAATTTAGGAAGATCAAAGAAAAAAAAGTCTGAAAATTGAAACCCAAAGAAACCCCACATTCTGATTCTTCTTAAAGACTCCTGCTTCTCTCACCTTCGCTTCTCTCTCTTTTCAACTTTCCTCTACTTTATACTAGTTATGAACTTATAAATTTATATGTCTTCATATATTTCCTTATATTTTTATGTGTGTTATTATATCTTTTATGATTTACGCCATGGACCGCTTTGAGGCTTATGCCTTATGGGCCATTGGAAAATGCCTCAAGCTTAAACACCTTTTAAAACCTTGAGCAGAGCAAATCAATTAACCAGACACTTGTAAATCAAACCTGTAAATCTAAAAGGTCAACATTATCCATCAAAACATATAATATATTCCAATACACTTCATAAAATACAGTAATAATTTTGGAAACTGGAACTTGAGACTGAAAATGAAACCAAACTATCCCTTAGCACCTAAAGTGGAATTTCATAAATTTGGAATAAGTTCTTCATAATTTACTTAAAGATGATGGATATGTATTGCTCTTAGTCAAGAGTTTAGCATCAAAAGCTCCAAGTTTATTTGGGGTAACTTATTAAAATAGTCGCAACTGTTCATATAAAATGAAAAACATACGCACTCAAGGGGATAAGATAACAGAACATATGATTTGATGCATCTTCACAGTCCAATGTGAACCCAATTGTACATAGTACTGGTGAGCAGGTTGTGCAAGATGGACGAGCTGCTTGGTGAGAAGTCTGGTAGGCATGATATATTGTCACATACACCACAGGAGACTAGCAAGCCCATTTCGATGAAAGGCTATGTTAAGGTCTCGTATCCATATATAACAGAATATAGTTTTATGGAGATCCCGTCCCTATCTTATAACTCTAGCATTCTAAGACTGTAAACTTTTAATGGCAACACCCGCATAAAATAATTCTAATTTTACTCTATAATCTGTATTCACTTATATTCTTCTCTTGGAGTCTACACCCACTTGAAGAGTGTAAAATTTTAGAAGCCTGCTTCTACTTAAAAGATGTGGTAACATTTGATTCTAACGCTTAATGCTTTCACTGAGAGTGACCAAGAAAACAAAATAAAGAACAGGAGATAAATCAGTTGGTCAGCAGTCTACATAAACAATTGGACATATATGCTCGGCTACTTAAGAGGAGAATAATTACAAGCAGGAGTCCGAGGTTCAAGCCATGACTCATGGCTTCAGCTGTTAACTGGCATGTGCAGGAAAACGACAGCAGCGCCATGACCACAGCACTGCCCATGATAAGGACTTTAGAGTAGAATAGTATTTCAATTAAAGATTTTGAAACTCGAGTGAATAATCCTTATGATACATTTCCTTATTCCAGAAGAATAGAGGTTGTGAACAGTGTTGTTTCATATGGAAGGGAAGGTATCATTTCAATGGGTGAAGTCAAATAATATGCTTATGTTCCTAGAAAGATTTTCTACAGTAAGTTATGCTTTGGTACTTAACAGTACAAAGGTCACTAGGGTTGCTAGCAAAACTGACACAGAAAGAATGTTGGCTAAGTTTCCAATGGAGTTTGATGAGCCCAGATATAAGGTGAGGGGAGTCTCTAAATAGTTGTTAACTTCTTTTACTTACTGGAGTTGAAACTAACTCTCAGAAGGGAGCTTGTTGAATTAACCAGCCTCTGTGGAAGAAATTTTTGCTTTGGTTTGAGTATATGAAGAGAAATATTTGGATAGCCAAACTTGGGTGACGACTTATGGTGAGTGCGCAAGAAGGCGTCGATGAGGCCATACCTTGAAACACCTTATTCCCAACTTGGAAGACCACTCCGCGATGCTTGTTAGCACCTTAACCATGCTCTGTTGTGCTTCTTAAAGCGCCCATCATAGCATCCATTGCCTAAAGCGTCGACCACAGCCACCTTACTTTCGCGGGTGAAATCGCGGATGGTGGGAGGTGCCGCCCGTACACAATCTCGAATGGGGTAACCCGGGCAGCCGTCGAAAGCGATATTATACCAATATTACGCCCATGGAAGCCACGTAACCCTTTGCTTGGTTGTTCACAAGTAAAACAACGCAAATAAGTCTCCACCACCGATTCGAGACTTGGTTTGACCGTCCGTTTCGGATGATACGAGCGAACTTAGCGTGTTCGGATAACGCAAATAACGCTTTCCAAGCAGCGACAAGCAAAGTCGCGATCGCGACAATTGACGCGGAATCTCATGCAGCCGCCTACTCTCTGCAAACACTTCCATTACGAGCGTGCGTAACCGGCGGCGAGTGCTAGAAAGTGCCGTGCTTGGACAAGCGGTCTACCAACCAAGCGGCGTGTACCCGCCCGACTTGGGCAAGCAAGTGATGAAATCCATTGAAATGTCCTCCCAAATCGGATCCGGAATGGGCGGCATATGACGCCGGCGAGACAACGTTCATACTTGGCCTTTTGGCAAACCAAGCTGGCGACATAACTGCACTCGGCGGAACATACCTCTCGATACATTCGGCGCCAATCGCCTATAGGTGCGATCTGCGCTGCATGCCCGATCGGCGTATCATGGAACTCTTCTAGAGCGAGAATCCACTTGGAATCGGAGGCCAACACCAGCGTCCCTAAAGAATAATCGCCGCCCCGACTCGAAAACCGGTTTACTAGTGGGTTTCGTATCCAATCGCCGATGCCCGTACAAACTCGTCCGTTCTTGCTTCTTCGCGTGCCCAACCACTCCGAGACCTAATTGCGACGATAGAGGCCTCTTCCCTTCTTGAAAGGCGTCCGCTGACATTCGAGATGCTGTTTTATATTCAATCACAAATCGTACCCGGTAACCGCCACTCAAACTGCTGCGATGGTGTCGCTATCCTTGAGTGAGGAGATGTTTGAGGCTACGATGATCGGTCTGCACAAACCGCCGCCCAATCGGATATGGCGCCAATCTTTGTCTTGCTAAGCCACCCATCATTCACGCTCATAGGTGACTTGGAGAGGTGTGGTCGACCAAGACTTCTTTGAAATATGCTATGGCCCGTGTCATTCGCATGAGCCCGCCCGATGGCACGATGCATCACGCTCCGCCAAACTAGCGATCAAAGCGAGGCATAGCTAACACGGCGCCTCGATTACGCCTCTTAAGGCGTTGAAATGCCTCTCGGCCTCTAAAGGCCATTCGAACCGGCGGAGCTTCTTTCTTAAAAGTGTCGTGAGTGGCGAAATAAGGCCATATCCCTCCAAATCTCCTATAATAACTTCGGCCAATCCTCGGACCTCCAGGCCAGCAGAGTGCGGCGATCACGCAGCCGACTTTTGCGGGTCCGTCGCTACCCGGCCGAAATAATATGTCCCAGTATTGACCTTGAGGCACCCGAATACACTTTTCGATTAGCTCGGCGATTCTCTGCTAAGATCATAAACCAAACTCATGCTCCGGTGGTCCGCCCGAGGATCGGTGTAAACGATATATCATCAAAAAAACTATCTGAACTTCCATAAATCAGTAGAAATAAGTCATTCATGGCGGTGAAATGTGGTAGGGCGTTCGTCGATCAGAAAGGCATTACTAGGAATTCATAATGTCGCTATCGTCTGAATGCCGTCTTATGGATGTCGGGACCGATGACTGATTGATGGTAACGGGCGTAAATCTATTTTGGAGAACACGTTGCTTGCCGATTCATCCGACATCTCACGAATCACGGAATCGGATATTTGTCACGCAGTGGACTTATTGAGCTCGCGATAGTCCACATAAAATCTATTGTTATCTTTCTTTTTAACTAATAATCTGGGACTCGAAAAGGACTCGAACTTAGGCGTATAATGCTGCTGCAACATGTCTTCTACCACCGTTCGATCTCATCTTTACGCAGTGGCGTACACGTGGTCGGATGACCAGAGCTTTGCCCGGGGCCAACTCAATCCGGTGGTCGGTTGTCCGACGAGGCGATCCTGACTCCTCAAAAATCCGACATCTTTGCTCGAGGACATCGTCAGCTTTCCCATGTGGCCTCGGATAGTTTCGTGGGTTGGATCGAGAACAACCGCCAAATTCGACCTCGCGGTTTGATCGATCTGCGAAGGCTACTAGGTCCGACACGTGCGGGATCCCCTTCTCTCTGACCTCCATTCCACTCAAAATTCATAGTCGAAGTCTCCCGATTAGTGCGAACTTCTCCAAACATGGCAAACACGAACTCCGAATTATATCACGCCAGGCGAACACATAACAATCCGCCTTAATAGCACGTCCGTAGCGAGATAGGTAGTTGCCTACCGCTTCCGATTCACGTCGATGTCAGTCCCCGATTGTACCCGAATCGCGTCTTATCCGGTTTGGCCGTAGTAGGAAACGAGATGAAGAAATAAAGTTGTGGCTAAGCGCCTATCGATAAAGATTGTCACTTTGCGCTTCCACGCCGAGCCTCGTAGTCGATGGCTAAAATTCCGACCACGAATAAAGCGGAAAATCTCCAGCCTTCTCGCCTTCTGGTCCTCACGACTCTCTTCCGTCCGTCGCTGCAATACTCATCTTGTTGGAGATCGACTCTCGTCCTCTTCAGCCACCATCGCCTCAATTGCTTAAAAGGCGGTCATGTCCGGTGTAAAGGTTTCTTACACTAAAACACGATCCTTTCTACGAGTCTTCTAACACTTTTGGAGGCCGAGTGAGCAGGGAGCAGGCGTTGGACTGCCGGACAGCCTGAATTTGTCACCAGGGGCCCTGTGCCTTAGAAAAGCGCTCGACCCGCATGGTGCCGCCCATTGCCGTGGTGCTGCACTGCTGACCTCGAAAATTTCGGACGCATCCCGAACCTGAAGGCCGTCTTCTCATCCCATTCGGAAAGGAAAGATTGTCCTCGATATCACTGGCTAACTCCATTGCCGTCTCCAAATCATTCGGTGAAACAACCGTAATGAGCCCGAATCGGACCATGAGCCGTTCATAAAATACCCCAATAATGTGCATCAAGCGACCACGGAACGACTCGCCAATTGGACAAACACGATAGTAATCCTCGCGTTCTGTTTGCAGACCGGACGTGTTCGAACTCTTGCCCTTAAAGCGGGTGTCGAACCGTCTACCATCGCTTGGGTGAACTCGTCCCAGACATTCTGAAGCCGCCGTTCTCAACCCGTCGGCCAATACAAGCGGGCCCGTCCGGCAACCACGGCGTGCGATCTTCGTTTCGTGCGGTACCATGTATCTCGAGCTGCTTTCGTACCAGCTATCCGTCGATCGGTCTTCTCGCCCGAACATCGGCGGGAGCTCGCCCGCTGCGCTGGTGGTGCGGATGGAGTCTCGTGTCTCCGTGCGTCGATCCCCGCGAATGCTCTCCGTCGATGACCGCGGGATCGCGCGACGTAGCGACTAAGGACTCGCGATCTCGGCCGATTGCGTTGTTCGGTCGGTTTCTTCGTCGTCTCGGCTGATCGGCCTCAGGTTTATCCATTCGATCATTGTTTGATCTCGTCGTTCCGTGGAGCGGGATCGGCGGTCGGACCAATTGATATAACTAAGGCGAAAGAAAGCGCAACTTGCGTTGCCCAAAGCCTCGGGCTAAACCTTAATTAATGAATGAATCCAAAATCTGCGGCGTACAATGGGTTTAAATACCGCTCTACTCTTACCAAAAATAGAAACCTAAACAACTCGAAATAGAAACATAAAATAAACTAGAAATAAAAGATGAGCACAACTCCTCGACCCGACGTTGGCTCGAGCCGTCCGTCTTGATGAAACCAGCGAGGCCTCGGCTCGACCTCGACCTCCTCGCCGGCGAGCCCTTGCTCGCCTCTCTATCAATAGCAATCGAATCTTGTTCCAAACACGAAGCGTCGAATGGAATGTGGAGCGACTTACGTACTCAAAAATAGAAATAATCGATGCCCGCGACTCGGGCTCGACCGATGCTACGATAATGAAACCGCTTTATCGAATATTTCCACCATGGCAGCGATGAGCGAGCTTCAACTCAAGACCTCGATTGACAATTGATCCTCGGCGAAAAGAAGGAAGGATTTGTCTAGGCGAATAAAAAGTGGTGCGCTAACCATCATTGTTCGAACGGTCTTGATGTTGTTGGGAGCGGATCATGAGAAGTGAAAAACAAAAGCAAAACTTAAGTTGGGGCTTTGATCAAATTGAAGAGGCGGTTCTAACGGAGGATATATTAAGCTTAAATATGTTGGTAGGCGGATGCATCGGTCATTAAGGCTTTGGGAAGAAGTGAAACCCTAAGTCTCCAAATCTTAGTAAAAAGTAGAAGCACTTTCATTGCAAGTATCCAAAGTCGATTCGTTGTTCGACTTGGTGTTATTAGATTATGTGCTTGTCTTCACAATTCATTGCAATTTGCAAGTATCAAAGTCACCTTACATTTAGCCTTCATTACCCTATCCTTCTACATATGCTTGTTTTATTTAATCTCTAGACATCGATGGGTGCATCCAGTATTAAGCATAACTTTCCATTTAGCCCATGCAAAAGGCTCGATGAGTGATCTAAGACATGAATCTAACAATAGGGAGTTTAAGCCACATTATTTGAAGCAACCTAAGATGAAAATGATATTACTAATGTTCTGACTTAGTTACATTACAACTGAAGATATTATTATTGGAATCAGAGTCTTCAGGGTTTTTATGTCATGTTGATGTTTAAATTGTTCTAAAATCTTCTTTTGTATATTCCATGTTTATAAACTTTCAAAACATAAAGGTTGTCCTTGGCTTGCAATTACTGATGCATTCTAAAGGTCAAAGCGAGAAAACTATTCAATTGAGTAATTCGTCATTGTCATGGGTGCTAAAATTCTATTCTGCAAAGTTAATAAAAATAGATGATCTGAAAATGAAAACTAAAATAGATGAGCTGAAAATGCAAGGCAGGCATGGCAGCAACCACAAAATAAAAGACTAGGAGCTGGAGCATATAATAAGACAGTAAAAGTTATCACCTTATGAGGGTAACTTAGACACTCAATTCAATTTTGCCCAAGATATAACATAACTCGATTTCTTCATATAATCTCGAAACAATTCATAATTCTGCAGACAATATATGTGGAGAAAAACTCAAGCAAGTAAACAGAGTATTCTAACAATCATAACAGTCACCCATCTGCATAAGCAATGCAGATTGAAAGCGCACAAGAATGTGTACAAAAACACGCATGCATAAACTCACGCAAGCACATTTGATTTAGAAAGTTCAAACAAACTCAATTATCGTTGAAAATTTTGCATACTTTGACTACATGTAAAACTTCAATCTCGCAGATGCCGGCACATGTAATCATACGCACACAGAACGTCCAGTGCTGAGAGCTGAGAACTGAGATAACGGAACTGATCAGAAAAATTCAATCTAGATATCAATCGCCGAGCACAATTGTGAACTCCGAAACACGCTTAAAATTTCCCTGTCCGAAAAAACTAAATAATTTTTTTTGAAAGTATAGTAGCTTCTGGAAGTCAGCGTCGCGCCTCTCCTTCTCTTAGATTGATCGGATTTTATGTGTATTTCTAGGGTAAACAGATTGACTACAGTTCGAAAATGGTGGTGGTGGGGAAGGGTGTGATGATGGCGACCGTGATGGCGAAAGGGAAGGAGAGTAGTTTTAGTTGGGAATCTAAAGCAGAGTGGGAGTGAGAGAGTGGAGTGAGGCAAAATACTTGCATCGCTGGATTCCGGTTTGAGATCTATCTGCTGAGCTGTACTCGTTCCATATATTTTAGTAATTAAGATTAAGATTTAATGGTGAACCTCTATTTATAATACGATTACCGAAAAAAAAAAGCCACATCATCTCCGTATCCTATGTGGCATCACCAAATTTCTCTATTCCTATTTATCTAAAGTCTCTATTTATTTACATTCTCACTATTTTAACTATGTTATTGCCTTAGTTATATAATCATAAATTACCTTAATTATATGGATGCAATGAATCATAATTCCCCTTAATTATACAAATGCATTAAATTCGAAATTTATGCCTTCTTAATCCATATTTTATTTTCAATATTTTGAGCATTTATTCAAGACATTTGGCCCATCAATTAATTAGTTGGCCAGATAAATAGATACTTTTTATTAAAAATTTAATTTAATTTAATTAATATTATTTTTGAAGTTTTCATGAAACTTCACCAATTCAAGACATAAATTGAATGATATATTTCTTACGATTTTTTAAACAAATTTTGAATCATACATCCATTTTTCATGAACTTCACAAATTGAAAATCTAAATAAAAAATTATTTTTGTACAATTTTTTAATATATAATCGGATTAAGATTTAATGATTCTCTCTCCTATGTGGCATCATATAATCTCTCCATTTCTATTTTCTCAAATCTCCTTTATTCTTAGTATTTACATTTCATATCCCACATTAATTTATTATCAAACTCACCTTAATTTAAACCTATATAAATAGTTGTGAGTAGATTTTTATCCTACAATACATAATTATTTTACATCCACCAATTTTATTTGGCCCATCAATTAATTAGTTGGCGGATAAATAGATACTTTATTAATAATTTAATTTAATTTAATTAATATTATTTTAAAGTTTTCATGAAACTTCACCAATTCAAGACATAAATTGAATGATACATTTCTTACGATTTTTAAACAAATTTTGAATCATACATCCATTTTTCATGAACTTCACAAATTGAAAATCTAAATAAAAAATTATTTTGTACAATTTTTAAAATAAAATTTGAAACTCATATCGATTTTTCATGAAACTTCACAAATTAATAAAAATAAATTTTAAATAAATAGTCTACGCACATAGGAGAGAGATTGCGTTAATCATTAATCCTATTATATTTTGATTTTGTAAATCTAAACATATATTACTATACGGGTTTGAGACAATACCAAATATATAGTCAAATCAATTTTTAATCAAATTTGTGGCAACTACATGTATATAGATTCTAAATTGGTCCAGACATTGATCGATATGTTATGTGAGATTTTCTCAATTTTAATATATTGAAATAATATATATTTTATTGATTATATGTTTTAAAACTTAAATGAATTCTGGTAGTTAGCGGATATTACTTCACGAGAATAATACGAGAATATAATTTTCTCTATTTTTAATTCTTTTGCTATTTATATTATTTGGTACAATAATATACATTCTAGACGGGTACAAATATTTATAGACATATCTATGCGGAATTTTGAAGCTCACGTTATTTTTTTGGTGAGCCTTCACAATTAATAATTTTTTTTGAAATAAATAGTAAATTCAAATTTACATCTAGAGTATAACCCATTATTCGAATAAATATATATTTTATTAATTAGATCTTTTAAAATTTAAATGAATTTAGGTAATTAGTAGATACTTCTATTTAAAAATAAGATGAGAACATATAGTAAAATCAATTTTAATCCGATTTGTGATAGTTATATATGTATATAAATTCTAAGCAAGTCAATACATTAAACGAAACGTCTTATGTGAAATTTGACGAGAATATAATTTTCTATATCTAAGTCTTTGCTATTTATATGATTCGGCACAAGAATTTAAACTTCACCACAAATTTATATTATTTATATTATGTGGGTGCGAGAATTAATAAATATTTTATTAATTAGATATTTTATAAATTTAAATGAACTCGGGTAATTAATGGATACTACTATACGAGAGTGAGAAGAGAAGATATAGTAAAATCATTTTTAATTGGTTTGTGACAACTACATGTATATAAATTCTAAACAAGTAAATACATTAAATGGCACGTTTATGTGAGATTTGCTTAGTTTTAATTTTTAGCTATCTATATTATTTAATATTAATAATTACTATTAATGTTCAAGTCTTATTGAAACGAATAACAATTATGGTATATTTATAAAATTAATCAATTTCAGGTAATTAATCAAATTTGAGACGAGTGCGGGTATGTATATGTTAGACATGTTCTCTATTTTTTAATCTTTTGATATTTATATTATTTATTATTAATATTTATTCTATAATATTCAAGTCATTATTGAAATATATAATCAATTAATGTAACAACTTATATGTATAAATTAAACATATTTGGGTAGTTAACAGATATTAACTATACGGGTTGAGATGAAAACGAGTAGTAATAATATTTTTTAGTCAGGTTTGGGATATGTACGAGCATATAAATTCTAAAGGAATTTTAACATTAATCGACACGCATACATAAAATTTTCTCTATTTTTTTTATCTTTTGTTATTTATACTATTTATTATTAATGATTACTTTTTAATTTTTTATTTTTATCGAGACGAATAATCAATCATTATAACAAATTATATTTATAAATTTAAACAACTTGGATAATTAATCAATTTAAGGCGGTATGAGTATATACATTCTAAACAAAATTATTAACATGCCTAAGAATATTTAATTTTCTATCGTAAATTATAATATAAAGTGATTTTCATTAGAATTAATTAAAATACATATCACATTCAGACATATTATCCCGATATAAAGATTTTTTCATTTAATATATCAAATTCAGACGTATCGCCCTGATATAAGATTATTTTATTTAATATAATTATAAATATAACATAAAATATTTCCCGTCGAAATTCGACGGGTTACACACTAGTCTATCTATTAATCCGATACGCATTGGAGAGCCCACAACAATCATTGATCCTATTTGGCGCTTTAAAAAACTTATATTCATATTTTTCTAAATCATCCATTTTACACCTCTTAGAAATTAGAATATTGAATATCTTCTTCAATTTTCTTATTCTTAGAAATGCAGAATTTAGTATGTAACCGTCAAAATTTGTATAACCGCCAAATTTATTTATCTAATCAATTATCATTCATTAATTGTTTATGAAACAGTAATATGTTGATTGATTTAATTTCTGCAAATATTAAATATGGTATTATATTTGGTAAGTTTCTATTAATGTGTATCAATAGCCTTTATGTACAAATTCTCTTCCTAATTTTAATACTTATTAATAATCATTTTGCGTGAATAACTTTTATCTCTATAACTTTCTATATTAATAAAACCTTAGTAGATCCGAAGATATATCCTCATTAACTGAATCATTGTATCGATTATGGTTAGTGTTGTTAAACGGTTCGGTTTCGGTTAACCGAATCGAATTTTTTGGTTAACCGAACCGAATTTCTCCGAAAAAGTGGAACCGAAACCGAACCGTTTTAAATATTCGGTTAACCGAAAATCGATCGGTTCCGACGGTTCGGTTTTCGGTTAATCGAATAACCAAATTAAAATTAATTAATAATAAAAATAAATAAAATAATAATTAATATAAATAAAATAATAATTAAAAAACTGAAATTTATTATAAATAAATAAAATATTTGACAGATCATTAAAATAATTAATAAAGTAATAATTAAAAATTGATTTTTAGAATTTTTAATTAATTAATTAATAATGAAAAATAAAAAATGGTTTTTCGGTTCCGAACCGTTCGGTTATCGGTTAACCAATAACCGAAATTTTTTTTTAACTCTGGAACCGAAGTCGAAATTCGGTTATCGGTTAACCGAATTTGTCGATTTCGGTTCGATTCCGGTTTTAACCGAAAACCGTTTAGACACCCCTAATTATGGTTTATAAAGTATCAAATTTGGATGAAAATAAAATATGCACTAATATCTAAATGATAAATTATAATTATATAAATTGTTAAGTCAAGTATAATCATGTGTGATGGAAAATATGGCTTGGCCAACTAGAGAAAAAATATCATTAAAGTGTTCAATTTGTTCTGAAGTATATGATCATCTCATAATGTCTATAGAAAAAATAAATTGTTGACATTTTGTTTATTCTTTCTTTGACATAATGTGGCAATCATCTGGAGAGTATAGAGAAGGGTGAAGAAATATCAAGAAAAATGAAGTTGTACTATGATAATTTTGACGGATTGTACACTTTAAAACAAAGCATGTAATTTTGTAGTACTATATTATCAAGAAAATAATGCCACATACGCATAAATATACATGTTTAAGTGTAATATTCCGAAGAAACGAGCGATATTTATTTATATTTAAAACCCGTGAATTAGGGTTTTGGCGTGTATTATTTTGGAAAGACCTCAACTATTGATTCGATTCAGTAACGTAGTAACGAATTCCTTATTATATTCACTGAGAATTGTGAATTAAGGAATAGAATAATACGAAGTGGTTCGATAGTATAATTTTAACGTCGATTACGTATCGAACGTCATAATTTTATGAAATTTTCTAAGCAGCGAAGCTTAGAATTAAATTCCTATATTAATAGGAATATTATTTATAAAGTAAGTACGAACATACTACGACCATTTTGAGATGAGTCGATTATTAACGTTTTGAGATGTTTTGAACGTCAACGTCTAGAGACGTTTTGAAAAATGGGTTTAATGATCAGGAAATTATAATAATTAATTTCCTATGATTATTTTATATAATTAAAGTATTACTAAGCATTAAAAACAATAATAAAGCATAGAGAACTCGATAATTACAATATGTAATTTTCGAAACCCTAGTTTCACAAATTAGGGTTTTCTCATGAAATGATACCATTAAATTATCCTATGCTATTATTTATTATCTAAACTATATGTTATGACATATATGAGTATATTTGTACGAAAATGACTATTGGAAAAATAAGTGGCGTGAATTATATTTTAGGCATTATTAACGCCATTTTCGTATATATTGCTATGTGACGCTTTAATTATTTAAATGACATGTATTATATATCTATGATTTAAATCTTGATTAATACATAGTATTGTTGTACAAAAGAAATAAAATCCCACCCTTAGAACCAATATATCTTGGTTCCCTCATACAAAGCATGATTTATCCTTTTCCTCGCCTACATACATGGAGAGCCTTTTGCACTAGCTAATGATCACCACTCCACTACACATTTGGCTGCCATTATTTTAAAATATTGTGTGTGTGTGCGTGTAATGGGAGAGACAAATAGGGAGGACTCTTCCCTTCACCCCCACTTTATTCATTATCCCCATTTCAAAATATTGGAACACCAAAAACACTCTCCTCCCTCCCCTAAAAACCTGCTGGAACCGTGAGCTTCTCCCCCATTTTTCTAAAATTTTTCTTCTCTTCTTCTTCTCCATTCACCCAAGGCTTGGTACACTAACCATTGTTCTTGAAACCTATACTATTTTCAAAGGTAAATGATGGACATAGTTCGATTTTTACTCTTGTGGTTTCAAAATTTTCGAGACTTGTTCTTATGTATATGTATATGTTTTTGAATGTCCTTGTGTACGAGATATGGTTTATATTTGTGTTCTTGATGATTTTGTTTATATAAAAATAGGATATGTATATTAGGATGAACATATGTTATTGCATGTGAAATGTATGAATAGATCTAGCCAAAATATATTATGTTTGAACCTTAGCTCTTGTTAGAAAATTATTTTGAAAATGATATAAAAAAATTGTGAGGACCGATTGTGTTTAAAATATTTTTGAGGATGAAATATTGATCTATGATATGTTTAGAGTTCATAGTAATTTATTTAGAATTTTGAAAATCCTATGCCCGTTTCAAAAAGAACCGTGAGCTTAAAAATATATATGTTAGTGTATGATTTTTATTTTGAACATGCAATGGTATATTAATGCTTTAGGACCTTGATTATATGTTCCATGAATTTATTAGAAAATTTTGAGAACCAAATGCACATTTTTGAAAAAATACCGTGAGCTATTAAATTTTGTATCTTAGTGTATGATTTTTATTTTGAACATGCAATGGTATATTAATGCTTTAGTACATTGATTATGTGTTACATGATTTTGTTAGAATTTTTGGAAATCAAATACCATTTTTAAATAAAAAAAACCGAAGAGCTCATGCTCAAGAGGATGATGATTCAAATGGTTTTGATGAATGTTATAATGTTATATAGTTATATTACAGTGTATAAGCATAGTGTATAATTGTTGGAATTTTTGGAAACCAAACACCACTTTGAATCAAAAAGCCGAGAGCACCTAAGCTCCATATGGTGATGATTCAAATGTTTTTGTAGATGTTATGATGTTACATTGTTATACTATAATGTTTGAGCATGATATATTTTATCGAATTTTTACAAATTGTTTGGTATTTGTTTTGGAAATTACCGAATGCATAAGGAATAAATTCCTTGGTGAATAAATTGTTTATGATGGACTATAGGTTATAAATGTGTTATATATTGATGTTGGAACCTTGTATTAATTGTATAAAATTTTTGGGAATTATTGGACAAATTTTTATAAATTACCGTGACCTATTAAAATTTATAAGGTAATAATCGAATGATATTTGGTTGATATTAATACATATTAATGACCATAGTGTATAATAATACACTATATGAATTTAGGAAAATTTTTGGAAATCATTTGGTAATTTATAAGAATTACCGAGAGCATATATGTATTTTTAAGGATTTTTAAATCCTTTTTAATTAAGTTTAATAATATATTATATGTCTAAATATTATTTTACACATATTTGGATTTTATAAGAACTTATAAACATAGATTACTATGTTTGTAACAAAACGTTATATATAATAACGTTATAAACGAAAATATGGTTTAATGATTAAAAAGATTAATATTTGAGAAGAATATTAATAAATTCCTTCGATTTACGTGACAAATCGAGAATTAGGACTTTACGAGAAGAAATCGATTGGAAATCGATTTGTTAAATGAATTAGTAAGAAATTACTATTGAAAAGTCAAAATTGTTGACTTTGTTGACCTTGTTGACTTTGTTGACTTTTTAAAGTCAACGTACAAAAATACGTTCGATAAATACGCTAATACGCGTAAGACGTACTAATTGAGTCAAGATACCTCATTAGTAAAGATTTCGTAATTGAAATCCTTATATCGAGAAACGTATAATTACGTTGAACGTTTAAAACCGGAAAGGTTAAAACGAAATAGTTGAACGTGTCTCGAAGAACGAGAACAGTTCAATTGAAATACGTAATCGAAAGCGTGTCGAATTCGTTAAGAATTCAGTTTATATCGATATAGAATATCGAAGTTTATTCTGACTTTGAAAGTCTCGAAAGCGTGAGCGACGTACTAAAACATCGCTTTACGTAAAGGTGTGCGAACGCGACGTGGCCGGTAGGACGTTGACGGAAATCAAATTAAGAACTCAAGTTAAGAAGAACCATAATCCAGGTGGAGCTTCTTTTCCAAACAAAATATGAGCTTTCTTATTTAAGTTATTTTCCAAATGAATTTATTTACGATGCTTATTTCAACTGTTGTTAAAATGTTTACAAGATTACCTGCCAAAAATGTGTCTGTTTTGTGTATGGATCCTATCCGGAATGAATGATATGAAATGTTATGAGATGATATGAAATGATGTGAATGTTGTTGTTGGGTCGCTCCCAACTGAGTTATGAAATCGATATCGGATCCTATGCCGGAAGACAATGCCTGGCTAGGATTAACGTGTACACCAGTGTTGTGTCTTTGTAAGGACAATTCACGGCCGGTCACGGCGTCGTAAAGGGAGGCCTCCTTCACGACGTTCGAACTATGATGTTATGATGAAATGAGGATATGGGATACGGATCATACACACCAAGAAAAATACCTGGCCAGGCGATGACTTTTATGAACTGATGAAAATTTTTTAGTAAGCACAAGACATTTCAACTAAAACCCTTGTGTCTTACCATGATGTTGGCAGTGTAATTCAATTATGATAAAATGTTTTCGGCATGAGTCCACTGAGTGCATTCTTGTACTCAGCCCTGCATGTTTGGTTTTAAATGTGCAGATTGAGCTCTGATGATGGTGATGGAGGAGTGTTGAGGAGTCCAGTGTCCTTGATCTTTTGTTAAGAATTTGGTTAACCTTGAATACATATCGTCATATATGTATTCACACACTTTCCGCTGCAACTCTGAATTTATTTATGTTATGTATGATGAATAGATGCTATGAACTGTTGAAGTCCTTCAGGTCATTAATATCATTTTTGGATCTGTTGGAGGATAATGTGACATACACTATTGAGGTCCGTCAGATCATTGATAATCTTTGGGTCTGATGGTCTAACCCACCTGATTAATATGTTAGCATCGTATGTTATGTTCAAAGCATGTTAGTTTTCATGGGATATGCCTCTTTATAATAGCCTTTGTGATCCCTAAATATTATTCCTAGTATTAGTCCGCTCCAGTCTGGGTTATCCGGAGTGGGGTCGTGACATTAAGCTTTTTAAATTTTTGCTAAAGTGATATCGTGAGGTTGTGTATACAATATTTTTATTCAAATGAAAACCAATATAAACTACGAAATATTTGGTTGTATGTTTTTATTAGAAATCTGAAATATTGTTTTTGTATTTATGATCAAACCGCTACGTAACTTTCATAAGATTTTTAAGCCCAATATTTTTGAATAGATGAAATAATAATTAGCGTATCAAAATAAGCAAATGTATAAGTACTGTGATTTAATTTTCTTTCTTTTTGAGTTGGAGATTGAGAAGTTAGATTCGTACTTTGTTATTCATCCTTTCACATGAGATGAATACCACTGAAAACTTATTCATACTTGAATCAATCATATGTATTGAAGATATGCATGTTAGAACTCTTCTCAACAATTTGGACAATTTTTATTTTTGGGGATACTATTCAACCCTTGAGTTATTAGCTAATTACCAACATTGATTTTTAAAGATCATACTGGGTTAGATTTATAGATATCTAAGATTTGAACGGGAATAATATAAATATGAGTACTATTTTTTTAGAAAATTTTCATCCATGAGATAGCCCCCATACAAAATTTGGCTCCAATATTTTCATTACTTTTCAATTAAATATCTTAACACGATCAAGTGTTAAGGATTGACAAGTTACGATATCAAATTGAAAGAAGGGTGCATCATTATGCTTCTCAGAAATATTGATCCGTCCAATGAACTTTGTAATGGCACGATGATGATAGTAAGTAAACTAGGGGCACGTCAAAGGATGAAGCCAGGATTTTTTTTCTGGGGGGGCCCAATTAATTATAATTTTAAAAGGTAATAAAATAAAATTATAAAATAATAATTATTTAATAATATAATGAGTTTATTATAATCCTTTTAGAAATTTGATTGGTAATATTAATTCACATATAAAACTTTATTATTTGCATATATCTTTTATTTTATTAATATAAAATAAATTATAGAAAAAGAAACGAAATAGCATTTTATCAACATAAAACAAATTATAGGAAAAAAATAAAGGAAAGAAAGATAAAGGAAAGAAAAAGAAAGAAAAAGGAAATAAAAGAAAATAAGTATAGAAAAAAGAAAATATGTAACTAAAAGGAATCGAACCAAGATCTCTTAAATGAGAGATAAAAATCCTAACTCATTAGACTACAATAGATTTAGTTATTAAATGTTAAATATTTATAGAGAGCACATATGTTTAGCTAAGAATTAATTCACATAGTGTTATTATTTGCATACATATTTTATTTTATCAATATAAAAAAATTATATAAGAAAGAAAAAAAGGAAAAAAGATCCAAAAATAAATAGAATAAATAGAATAGAGAGAGAGGGAGAAAACACAAATCAATAGGAAAGAAGCAGAGAAGGTAAAAAAAGGAAAGAAAGAAAGAGAGAAAAAAAAGAAAGAAAGATAGGAAAAAAGGAAAGATAGAGAAAAACAAGGAAATAAAAAAAAATGAAAGAAAGAAAGTGGAAAAAAAGCAACGAGAAAGAGAGAAAGGAGAAAACAAGGTAAGAAGAAAAAAAAAAGAGAAGAATTGCGCTGCTGAGGATCGAACTCGGTCTTCCAATATTTCAAAGAGAAACTTATCCAATAGGCTAGGACAAACACTTGTTATAATATATTACATGTAAATATATAGCTGTTTTGTAAAAAAAGTTGGGGGGCCCATGGACCCCCAAGCTATGTGGCTCAAATCTCTCAAGCACGTGATTGAAGCCAAATTGATTTCAGGAAATAATGCTGGCAAGAAGTTTCCTATTGCTAGAATGATCATGAGTCCCTTGGATTTTACTAAATTTCCTATTAGATATCAAATGAGGCAATTCCCCTTGACTGTTTGTTTTGCTATGATTATAAACAAGAGTCAAGGACAATCTCTTTCAAATGTAGGGTTATACCTACCGAAACCCGTATTCAATCATGACCAGTTGTACGTCGCAATCTCACGAGTAACCCAAAATTTTAATATGTGATGATAATGGTGAGACGCACGACACAACAACTAACGTGGTGCACGATGAAATTTTCGATAGGTTGTGAGTTAATTACAATATATTTTGAGTTATCTTCTTGCAAATCTTTGTCACTAGGCATTTTAAATCTCCTTCATTTTTCTGTATACTTTCATATAGTATTTATTAGAGCGAGTTATTATTATCATTAAGTTAATTTTTATTTTTTTATTTTTGGTTTGTAACATTGCAGGATTACTTTGCATTTGATTTATTCCAATCAACATTACTCGGGGGAGAGCATCAATAATTTTGTGAACTTCTTTCGCATCTAATTGTAGGTAAATGATCTACAACATTTAATTTTACTTTTCTTTACAAAATATTCATTTCTCTCCTAAGTATAACAATTATTAGTCGTCTAACAATACATAATAGTGTATGTTGCTTGGTGTGTTTGTATATAAGAGTTGATTAAATGATTTTTTATCTCGATGTTAATCTTTTATGATTAGTTTTTTTGCCTCTACTTTTTGTGAGCTTTGATTAATTTGTCACCCACTAACATTATGCATGTGATTGAAGTTACTGACAATATGTATTTCTAGGACATTAGAGAGGAAGAGAAAAAGAAGGATGAATCCCTATTCTATGGATGGAGATGTTGAAAAGAAGAAATACTAACATCAATAATGTTCAATGTATCGGGATACCTAATTCAATTTTTTGACACTTCCCATGTTATCTTAAAAATAGTTGTTGGTATGATTTATATTTTCAAAAAAGGATGATGTGCTTTTACTTTGCATTGGATTCATATTTTGTGTATATTGATATTTGTTTTGATAGAAGGTTTGGTTGAACATATACTTTCTCCAAAGATATTAGGTATATTTTTTATATTATTAACATTGTTTTGTTAGGATGAAATAAAATATGAATATCTTCTTTAATTTATAAATTATAATATTAAGTGAGTCCCGTCGAATTTCGACGGGTTACCCACTAGTTATTCATAATACTCGATAAATTGAACCAATAGAAATACGAATTCAGTTCGAATCGACCTTAGTTTTAAAATTTTAAAATTTCGGTATCTCGATTTGATTTATATAAATACCAAATAATCAAAAATTGAAACAAATTAAAAGGATATATATATAATTCTAATTATATACTCACTCCGTCCACCAAGAGTGTGTCATTTGGTGGATGACACAATTTTAATAAAATTTTAGTTGAATTATTTGATGAAAAAATAGTCCCACCATATAATAAATAAGTGGTGAAATTGAATTATAATAATTAAGTATGAGACATGAGTAATTTTTTTGGTAAATAATGAATGACTGTGATGTTAAATTATAAGGATTAAGTGTCCAAAAAAGAAAATAACACACTCTTTGTGGACGTCGAATAAACTAATTATGACACACTCTTCGTGTTATTTATGTTTTATAATTTATATGCTTTATAATTTAGATTTCATTCACTGTTAATATTTTGTCCGTTTGGTAAAAAAATTTATTTAGAATTTAAAGTGTATAAAATTTGATTCTTTTAAAATTATACCAAAAATTTTGTTTGATTAAGTTCAGTGTTTTTAGTATGTGGTTCGGTTTCGATATCTTATAATACAAATTTTGATTAATTCGATTTTTGAAATTCATTAAAAACCTAGCTATACCCATCCCTAATTAAGATTATTTTAATATTAGTCATTAACAACAGCCTATCTTCTGCCTCGGTCTCCGTAACGGCTAAAGACTTTTCCTTGCTCCAAGTGACACAATGTGTCGGACTCTATTACGTGCCCGAACAAACATTAATATGATATACTAATTTTATTGAGATGTTGCATTAAAGCAGTTGGGGTTTAGGTACGAATTCAATGTGGATCATTTATTTTTTTTGATGTAACAATGAGGACCATTATTGATTGTAACTACTTATTTATCAAACCTTATTTTATTAATTTTATGAGAAGAATTGTTTGCATACTATTCACGTTATGGTTAATGTGAACATTCTATTGTTTACTTTATTTTACGAGAATAAGATGTCACGTTATTTTGCACACTAATTCGCGTTATGGTTTATGCAATCGGTTCATTATTTTCTTGGCTTTATGAGATTAAAATTGTCATATTGTTTTGTGTATTAGTTCACGTTATGGTTAGTACAAACTATCCATTTACTATATATTATAGACAATATGGTGGACCAATAATCAATGATATATTGTGGGTTCTTTATAAAGTATGAGTTTGAAAAGTTTACAACTTAGATTGATTTGATCTATCCATTGGTCAAATTTGTAATATTAGCTTACATGTGCTAATAATTAATATTAGTATATATGTTGTATTGAATTGGATCCACATTGAGATAATGCTTTTGTACAGATTACGTAAAAAATTAAGATCTCTCGATATTTATTGTTTATTCTTTTATGCCGATAACTTTAGTTATATATAATTAATATTTGTTACTTTGATTTATTATGGGGGAATCAATTATTAATTCAATATTCTTGAAATTTTGGATAATGATATTAATTATTAATATCGAATTATTATGACGTAAAGTCGTGTCTGGGGGAGTACTAAGTTGATGAAGTCCTCTTGAGGAACTCAAAAGAAATAATTATAATAAATTTGATTGTGGATTAATTTTTGATATAATAACAATGTTTGAGTAGTACTACTCTTAAATAAGATATTACTTAAGTAAAGCTTATAGTAGCGCATACTCCCTTCGTCCATAAAAAATATTAATTTAATTCCGTTTTGATCTTTCCCAAAAAATGTTCATTTTCTTTTCTTGAAAATATTAATTTTGTAATTTTTACCCTAAATCTATTCACTTATTTATTAAAAAATCACTTACGGTTCACATTTTTACTCCATCTATTCATTAATATATTCTTTTATTATCTTCATGGCCCACCTTTTAATCTTATTATATATTAATCTATTTATATATTATTCTCACTCACTTTACACTCATTGTAATTTCTTAAAAAATTGTGCCACCAAAATTAAGAACGTATTTTGTAGAAGGAGGGGGTATTAATTAATGTACATTCAATATCTTAAACATGGATAATTTTAATACATAAAGAAGCCACATTCGTAATATGGACTAGTTAAGATAGATGCTCAATATTAATTTTTTAGTTTAATGAAATAATGTTAAATGGACTTAGGCTCAACATGGAAGATTAAGATCAAGTCTGATATGGAATAAATATCAACTATGTCAACTCATCAAAAAAGTACATATGGACCGTTTACGTGTATCATATCATGCCATAAAGATGTCAAGTCAACACAGCAGGCCAATGATACAGACCCAAGAAGCTGGACTTGCAAACCCAAGGATCCGCGATGAGAGCATTTGCTGAAGAACACACTCGTGCCATTTTCCCAACTTCCTTTGTAGAAGTATGAGATGATGCGAACACCTGGTGATCAACAGGGTAATAGGGGAGGATTGGAAGATGAATATGGTGAAGACGCAGTAGATCGGGAGAATTAAGAGACTCATCCATAAACGATCGAGCAGTCTTCTGCATAGGCTCCAACCATCACAGGAAGTCTTGAGCCAAAGACTCATCTGTTTGAAAGCCAAGATATGAAGGAGTAGTGCGAAGGATGACATTTATCTGGTCGTCCGTCAACTTGCCAGTAGCTCCCAGAATCTCCCGAACTGCTTTTAGATTAGCCTCTATAGCATAATCCTCAAAATGATACACCGCGCAAGATATCAGAGACATAAAAACGGGAGTGTGGAGATATGCTTCCATCATATATGTCTGAAGAATCTGAATGAAGCGTTGTCCAATAGGTATGGCCAGGACCCGCTGACGACAAAACTTGATACCATCCTCCTGACCACGATATTATCCTTCTTCCTGACCTTGTTGAAGGGCGTTGGAGGAGACGACACAAAGCTAGGTCATGATCAGCCTGGCACTTCTCCAAAGCAGCAGCATGATCTGGTCAGAGAGAACTAGGTTTTCAAACAAGGTATGTACATTTGCTTCCAAATCGGCCGGATATTTTTCCAACTTTGCAATTCGAGTTTCCTTGCTCAACGAAAGTAGCTCCGATGTCTTTCATGGGAGAGACTCAACTTCCACGTATAGTCTGACAGTCGAGTATGATCTGCTTAAACACCCAGTATGACCTAAAATAGATAAGATAATGAGAAATAAGTAGATGGTTGCAGAAGATATCATGGGTCTGATCGATAGAATATTGGCCCACACTATCCACATTCATCTCAGTGCCCAAGTGCCTCAATAGTTCATCGTATTGCTCCTACGTCAGATCCATCGGGTTGTCAGGAAAACGGATAAAAATTAGCAGATAGCCCTGTCTTCACATGTGACTTGGATTTTCCAGAGGAAGCAACCTCAGTGGGAGCAAAGTCGGCATGTTCGTGAATCACTATCCCCTTCGCTACTGGCTGAAGTGAAGTAAGAGCTGGTGAAGAAACTTCCACAACTCTCCTCAAACGTTTGAAGGGCGAATTAGCCTCCATCGGAGCACGAAAGCCAAGACCCTCTACCAGCTCCTCCTCATGATCCTCGATGTCTGCAGTCCTGATAGGTTCAGAACCCCACTGAGGATCAGATGCAGTATCCATAGTTAGATCACTTATTTCTATCTTCAAACTAGTATTTGGAGCAAGATCAGCAGAAGCCAGAGGAGGAGGGACAGAGGAGCCGACTGCATTCGTGGAAGCTAGAACCCTAGAAGAACTGGCAGGAACGTTCCTCCAATTTGGAGGCTCATCAAATCTGTGATAAGCCAAAAAGTTTTCTTACCAAGTCATATCTGCAAAACAGGAATAACACGAATAAGTTTAAATTCAACAGAGACAATAAAAATATACACCAAAAGAGTTATCTATATCATCACTCCACTTATGGCCTGGAAATAAGCCGTAATAATTAAGACAATCTCGTTGCACATTATTTTGGCTAGTAGGTCATGGTCATTACCGAAATCCCTATGAATCTCCATCAAGACCTTCAAGTAATCAGGCGTTATTACATTAGGACCAAACATCTTAACACGCAACGGGCAGGCGTGTAGACTCACTTCTCCAAAAGGCCAAGCCTCATCGCCCACAGTGCTTAACGAAGAAATACTGATAGAGCCATTCTTATCCAAGCTGGGATCTTTGCCGTGTAGATGTACAAGACTGGTATGTTTTTTCGTAAAATAATAAAACATACCACATACATAAGCTTTGTGGGTAAGGAAAATGATGCGAGAAGTATCAAAAATTCCATATTCCCGAAGGATAATATGGAAGAAGAGAGCCTTACGAATAAAAAAATGATACAACTGGTTTAATGGAATACTATAAAGCATGGATAATTCTGCTAAAAACGACAAATGGTAAAGCTAAGACCAGTGTTGACTTGATGAAGCCCGAAGGTCATGGTGGGAGGATTAAAAGCCAATGCACCATCATTCTGCGTAGGGGGTGAAAAGGCAAAACCAACAGGAGAATGATGAGTTTCTAATAACTCATTAAATTTCTTACCGCGAATAGAGAAAGGTTTAAATTTATGTTTCTCGATAGCCATAAGATCATATTCCCTATAAGGTTAAAGAGAAACCTATCTACCACCTCTAACACAACAATGAAAGAAGAAAAGAAAATTGATTCAAACATAAAATACCGGAAGGTGTTTTAAGGAGTTAAGCGAAGAAGATGGCTTTGATTTATAAGGTTTCTAGAAAATCTTATGCCGACCTCCCAGACGAATGGAAGGTTCGAGATCGAGGAGGTTAAACGGTTTTCAAAATCAATGGACAAGATTAAAAAAGTAGTTGAAGAGTTGTGATAAAATATCGGGAAGAGAAGGTGCACTTTTCAGAAAAAAATTGTGAAAAAATACTCCACGAATTTAATGCACAACGGGAGTGAAAGAAAGAGTGTGTGTGTGTGTGTGTGTGTTGGCCTAGTGGTAGAGTGGTTAATGTCCGAGGCCAAAGGTCTAGGGTTCGAATCCACCGTGACGCAGCCTTTAAAATTTCTGTATTAATTGACCCAAAAAAAGAAGAGTGAAAGAAAGATGCAACACCAGAACCGGTTTTCCAGGTCTGGTACCAAACATAATCTACTCCGGCAGACAACTCTTGACAGTCAGATCTCTCAGAGTCGGGGAGAGTAGTTGATATTGAATAAATATCAACTATGTCAACTCATAAAAAAAGTACACGTAGACCATCCACGTGTATCATATCATGACATATAGATGCCAAGTCAGCACAACAAGCCAATGATACAGGCCCAAGAAGTTGGACTCGTAGGCCCAGATCCATATGATCAGAACTACTCCTATTGAATGGTAAATGACACTGCATGTGTCAGTAAGTCATAGCCATGAGGACTCATGTCGCCGGATAGAAGCTGACTCCTCGTATATAGATTTGCTCCGGGATATGCGGCACAAGTCTATGAGGATCTGTACATATCATATTTTCACAATGCTTCAGATCACCCTATCTCAAGCTATATTCACATCTATAAATACCCTCATCATCCAAGGATCAGGTACGCAATCTTAAGCAATCAATAAGCCCTTAACCATAATATATTACTGACTTGAGCATCGGAGTGTCTACCCGGAGACTCCCTCTGACTTTGTTTTGCAATTGGCCTAATTCTCATACGTCCGTCGGTTCATCGGGAAATTTTGACTACGTGCTCATCGTTGTCTTTAAATCATTACCACGAAGTACGCCTGTTTTATAGATACTTATTAGATTTACAAGTTGAATCTATCAAAGTCCATTCCAATTCTACTAAGAATTCATATACTTAGTCCATTATACCTTTATCTATACCTCTAACCCCCTAAGCTCATTGCAGTCATAATTTTCGACCATCCAGCACAAGAAATGAGAGAATTGTATGTTATTCTTGAACTAAAAGGCGACAACTACAGGGACGGTGTAAGGAAAGATTGGTCATTAATCCAACGTTTGTACCAAGGATGAAATCAATTAAGATTTAAAGGTTGAATTTTGTTGAAAAGGTAATCACAGTGCACTGATATGTGCGTGAAAATCATTATGGCCCCATTTTCCTCTCACTTTCAACTCACTCAATATTTATTTATATTTTATAGTTATTTTTAGTTGATATAAAATAAATTAATTAATTTAGAAATATTATGTAATAAAATTAACAAATAATATAGATACTTTTTAAAAGAAAATTATACAACATAAAAGACAACTTAAACTAAAATACAACACACAACATAAACTTATAATTTAACTAATATATCAATGAAAAGGAAGAAAGAAAAAAGAAATAAGTATAGTTGGACGAAAAAAAAAAAGAAAAAGAAATAAGTATAGTCGGACGAAAAAAAAAAAAAAAAAAAAAGAGAAAAAAAAAATACATATGTGGTCTACTTTTATAATGTCTTTGAAGAGGTGAAACCACATCTCCTCTCTCCTCTCGTTACCTTCCCATTACCTCTCCCAATGGTAAATATTGAGTATGCATTTTCAATGCATCGCCCCATTAAATATGCTTTTATGGCACCTCCAATGATAAAAGCAAAAAACCAACTTTTTGGTTGCTATATAGCCCATAAACTTTTGAAACTCATTAATTAACTTCTTTCCAACTTTCTCTCAAACCATATACCTACAAAACCAATTTTTATATGAGTCTCATTATAATGTATACAACTAATATCTATATATGAGTACATTTATTTATTTTTATTATAATGTTTGTAATATATAATCAATTTAAATTCGAATTTTATTTTTATGATTTTTATGTTGAATAAAAGATTTTTTAGCAATCTTTTATTCAAGATAAATCTGAATATATCTAAATTGACTATTTTTTAAAAATAAATTAAAAAAAGAAGAAGAAAGTAGTAGAATTCAAAAAAAGTAAAAAAATGTAGCTTATTATTTGAGAAGTTGGAAGCCAATATTTTATCATATTATCTTTGCTACAATGGTAAAGAAGTTGGCTTCCAACCTTTGAAAAAAGAAAAAAATTCCCATTGGACGCACCCTTTATAAGATGGAATAAAATAAAACAACAAAACTGAAAGGATAAAGTTCAAAGGATAGTAGTCAAAACTGATGAATTTTATTCAACCTAAATTCCCTTTTATTGCCCAGCTAGCTTACTGGGAAAGACGAACTTTATTCAACCTAAATTCTCTTTTATTTCCCAGCTAGCTTATTGGGAAAGACTGACAGCAAAAAAACAAATTATTCTATTTGCTAACTGATCGTGTTTGTGTTCTTTGTTGTAATGCTAGTGAATCCTATGCTCTATCTTTTCTTTGAATATGTTGTTACAAGTGCGATTTGAATGAGAACCAAGAATTGGTATGCTTAGTAGAGCCATCAATTATATGAGGTTGGAAAAGAAGGGTCCAAAAGTATTACAACAAGCCAAATAAATTGAAAGAAGCAATTTGAAAGAAGGCAGCTGGATATGGATGACATGACGCGCAAGATATAACTGATCATCTTTCAAATATTTTATGGACTCCTTTGTTTGATAGGAAAATAAAGTTAATTGAGGATTTAATTCTTAGAAAAATGATTCCAAAAAAAAATCTAATAGATTCATTATCATTTTAAATAATACCATGAAAATTGTTAAAATTTTGAATAATAATAATAACAACAATAAGTATGATTCATTTCATAGTTCTAAAATGAAATTAAGCATTTCTTAAAATAACTAATTAATTGAGAAAATAATAATAATAATAATAATAATAATAATAATAATAATAATAATAATAATAATAATAATAATAAATATCAATTATAGTTTGTATTTCAATAAAATAATAAAGAATATTAAGAATTCATAGACCGTGGAAAAATAATATCTAAGATTTATTGAGGAATAAGAATCCTAAATATTACATTATATTTTTTATTTTCAGAATTCTTTTTACTTTTGTTATCTTATAAAAATATAATCAAATACAGAATTTTTACAATTTTGAAATTAAATTACTTTTTCATAAATGAATCACTGTCAACCAAACGTGTGGATTACATCGTTTGAAGTTGTCTAGTCCTATCTTCATTGAAGCTAGGAGACGAGTAGACTATCTTAAAATAAAAGATTAACTAAAATATATTTCTCAATAATATGTCCTAATACGTTGTATAATTTTTTTTCACTCTCTTATATATGTACAAACCAAAAAAAAATTGAGTGAAATATAAAACTTAAATTGGTGCAGGAAAGCGAATTTGTAACATCATATACAATTAGGCAAAAACTTTGTAATCATATGGATGTACGTTAATTAAATTTAAGTAAGATTTATTAATATTCAATTAGGATTTATTAATTCCTAATAAGAATTTATCAGATACACCGTGCATTTGAATAAATGGGAGGGTGTCTCAAATAAATAAACATTTGTCTAAAATACAAAAACAAATTCGTGAAGAAAGTCACAATATTGAAACATTTGTGGTTTATGTAATTGTAGGTACAACAGATCCATGAAGATTTCCAGGGGCACTATAAAAAGGGGAGAATACAAAAAGGGAAAAAGAAATAATGAAGAAGAAGAGGAGGCCTTGAAACCGTTCCTTATTTGCCAATCAAATGAAAAAATCACTAAATCATTGCAACCTATATATCCTCAACATAACAGAGACCCTTTCTCGAGAAGTGTTGAGGCTGAGAAAAACTTAATTTGAATGGAATCAGAAAAGTGCAAAAGGATAAATGAGAATAGAGTAAAGAAAGAAAAAGGTTGAATCTGGGGTCTCAGGCTCTGTGCTTCTTTATCCGAGCCTCAAAATTTGTAATAAGCTCAGCTACTGAACCATGGCGACGAAGGAGGATGCTGCTGAAGTTCCACCGCCGTTGGAGGAGCCTACATTTTGTCTCTGGAACTGTATCTTGTAAACCATTTTCATCTCATTGTCATCGTACTCCTCGTTCTCATCAATTTCTTCGTAGTCGTCTTCATCAAGATCATCACTATTAGAGCAAGGGATGCTGTTGCAGTAGTTTCCAATTATGTCTCCCCGGTTTTCTCCATGTCTCTTATCTAGCATGTCTTCTGGCTTCAATACAAAATTTAAGAATCAGCACTATTTATTTTAACAATCATTGATAACATTATCATACTACACATTCAAGAATCAGCACTATTGATTCAGTTTGATTCCTACTTCCAACGTTAAGGAGAAGTTTTATATATGTTTGATCCACTTCTATGTGTATGTAGGTGGAGAATCCAAAAAGCATTTTTTTCTCATGAGACAACTAAGAATTAATTTGGAGCGCATTGATCTTTAATTGCATGATCTACAGTTGTATAAAGAAGCAACATTCCATATATAAATAAGTAGTATCATCAAACAAACATTGTTGTATTATTCATAAACATGGTTCCTAAAGCATGATTCATGGCTAGGTTAAGTCATGGTATGTAGACCTATCCCTATATACATATTCTCATCGGCTAATTAAATTCTGGTTACTTCACCTCCTTTTTCAAAATACTTATTCTACAGTAGATAAATAGTAGTAGTGTTGGAATATTAAAAAATAAAGTAGAGTATATGTTATGTCTAGATTGGTTTATAATTGCTTTGCTATACATGTGAAACATGATATAGCTAGAGACAGGTTTAAATAAGAACCTTCTTATCGTAAAAATTGTACTGAATGTATAAAGTATATATAATAATATTAAAGTGCATTAATGTTATCGCAGTGTTCTCATAGTGCAAATACTTTATATGTTTAGTATAGTATTATCACATTCTCATGATAATAGGTTTTCACAAAAACCTATCTCTTTAAATAGTTAAGTGATAACATATATTGTGAGCACGAAGCGGTAGGATACCTGCTTTTCCTCTGCAGTATTAGAGTGACCATGTTTGCCAAAAGGGTTGGAGGCTCCTCCTGTCTGCTGCAGCTCAGATCTATCTTCCGATACCGCATTGCCTTGCATTCCCACATCAGCTCCAACATTGATGGCGCTGCTAAGTATCTTTTTCCGATACAATGCATCCAACTCATTGAAGTAAGGGCATGTTTTGGCATCTTGGGGCCGTTTCTTGTTGCTCTCTTTCACTTTCTTGAAGTACTTGTTGATATTCTCCCACTTCTCCTTGCATCTCTTAGCACTCCTACTGTAGCCTATTCGCTGCATCCCTGCAGATATTTCTTCCCAGAGGGGCCCCTTGGGCCCCGCCTCTTGATATCTGGGTTCCATGCTACTCCTTAGCTTTATCAGTGCCAATACTTCACTTTTGGGCCATCTGGACGAGCTGGCCTCTGCGGTGGCCAAGTCCTGCACTGGCATCATTATCTGCTGCTGTTGTGGTTGATGTTGCTGTTGCTGCTGTTGATGATCTGGTGGGACAGTGGGCAGCTGTACGGTCTGCCCGGTGATCTTCTCTAGGAAATCAATAATGGCGGCGTCTCTGTTGGCGGAGATGGCGCGCTCCTGTGCCATTATCTCTTGCTCCTTGCTATCCTGGCCATATCTTGCCTCTTCCAAGCTTCTTCTCTGATCATCCTGTCTTGCTCCCTCTTCTCTATAGCTTCTAGAAACTTCTGCTGCATGGCTTCCTGCTTCTGCATCACTTGCTTCAACAAACCCTCGAAGAAGTCCATCATTCTCTCATCGCTCTCTCCGCCACGCTCAACCCTCTTCCTCTTCCTCTTCCGCTCATTCGTTTGAATGTTCATTTCTTCCATCTCCTCGTCCTCGTCCTCGTCGTCTTCCCCTTCCGAGGATGAGCTGTCGGACGAGAAGCTAATGCCGAATAACGCAGCAGCGGAATCCAGAGGAGGAGGAGGCAATGAGACGGAGGGCGGAGGCGGCAACGAGACGGCGGCGGGGTTCGGAAGAATGTTGTGATGGAGAGCCTCGAGCTGGGTGAAGAACTTGTAGCTTTTGCCATCTTGGCGGCCGCCGCGGCCTTCTTTTGTTCGTTTGTAATATTTGTGGACGTTTTCGAATTTCTCCTTGCATTTTTTGGCGCTTCTTTTGTATCCCAGCTCGCCTAATTTCCTGAGATTATTCCCAAACATATTAAATCGAAAAATTTAAATAAAAGTGAGCTGGAAATGGATCTGTCCGATAAAGTAGCAAAAGGGGTATCAAATGATAATGAATTCTTTTGATAAAGAAACGGTAATCAGAATAATGGAGGTCTCGGGATTTGTGATTTCAATTAAAATAGTAATAGTATCAGTAGAATATGAGCCATCTGGAGATGGGTAGTGTATAGTAAAAGAAACAATTGAAGAAAGTGAGGTGTAAATTGGGTTTTGATTGGCCATGCACACCAGATCCATATGGGATTCAGCAAAAGATAGAATTTATTTTTTTAAATTATAACCATCTCGTGACTCGTGATGCCAACACATTGGCACAAGCCCATGTGCTCAAGTTTTAGAGAGAGAGGATGTATGAGGCAGAAGCATCATCACTTGGAGAATAATGAGGTATTCAAAAAATAAGCCATTTTTTTGCTAAACAAAACTAAATTCCGAAATCGGAAATTTGTTGGGGTGCCAATTAAACATTATTTAACCATGTTAATTTCAATCTGTGGCACTTATTTCTCAATTATCACACCAAGCTGGAACCTATAATAATCTCGAGTAATAGCAAATATCAACAAAATACATGTAGCTCATAAGGAAGCTCACACACAGGAGGATGGAGGGCTTTAGCCCCATGAAGCATTTTTAAAAGTAATTAAATTATTTGAATCTGCACAAAATTTTATGCAAGAATCCCATCAATGAACTGACTCGCCTCAAAACTATAATCTGGAAGAAAATTTAGAAAATATAGCCTCCTCAAATGATTTTTTCTGCATCCTCACCTGATCGTTCAATGATTATTATTTTGCGAAAATTGAAGGAGATCAAGATTATTTGACCTTGCAATTACTTGAAAAAATTATCTTATCTTTTTAGTTTGGTAAAAGTAATTAACAGAGATCAGTTCTCAGTATGATTGAATTTATTACCTGAAACTTGCTCCCATAGAGGACCCTTAAGCGTGGCATCACGAAATGCAGTATCCATTTCAGACCTAATCTGCAAAGAGCCAAGGTCTCCTGCCGCGGCCACCGGTTGCTGGAGGAGCCGCCGCCTGCCTCCGCCGTCGCTTGAATCATTTCTTCAAAATTAGCATTCTAATTGCCGCCGGAGCTGGCGGCCGGCTGCTAATCGGTGAAGCTGCTTCCGCAATTCCCAGATCTCCCAATTTCTGATCCTCATGATCACTCACTACCACCTCCGCCGCCGCGCCGCCGCCGCCACCTCCCACCTGCTGCTGGTGTTGCATATCTGCTTTACTTATGCTCCCACTCAACTATTTTTTTTTTCTTTATAAACAAAGATAATCCTTAACAAATTTTTATTGTCAAAATATGTGGAGATCGACAACACAAAGAATTTAATGCATATGTATACAAATATACATAATATATATATATATATATATATATATTTTTATCTACAGAATTAGCTATCTAATTCCCGTTTCTATGTGAGCTTAATGTTGTTAATGGGGCGGGAGAATTTGGATGATCACTGCTGCTTTTCTTGAATTTGGAGTTTGTAAAATGGAAATTTTTGAAAGAAATGGAATAAATTCTAATTGTATTTCATGAGATTTGGATGCAAGATTGAAGACACAGTTGCCTGAAAAGAGAAAAAGTAACATACGATGAATGCCATAATCATCATATTAACTATAAACTGCGTGTTTCTGTGTGTGTATGAGAGAGAGAGAGAGAGAGAGAGAGTGTTTTGACAGATAAAAGGTTAAGGATTTATGAAGGTGACGATGATTGTGTGAATGTGTGTGAGAGAGAGAGCAAACAAATGCTACGTTGTCAGCTGCTTCACTTTGCAGCTAATAATTACTCTTACCGTCTCCCAATATATTAAATTTAGCAATAAAGGAAAATAAATGATGCTTTGAGATATTCTTTTCTCATAATTAAAACATTTTAAGCATATTTAATTTCTTACCTTTTTAAGTCTTTTAGCTCAAATGTTTCTTTTGGGCATGCATTTTTATTTTTACCGTTGTTATTTGTTTATTTTCAGGGTTTTGATAACCAATTACTTGTATAGAATATGTCTTTCTTGTTTTGGTCATTAGCTTAAGTGTTTCTTTTAAAATGTTAACCACTTGAATATATCAGATTACTTAGCTTGCCAATAAATACTTAACTTAATTAAAGGAAAAATAAATAAATTGTTACTCCATTACAAAGTGGTTGATAGGATACGGCCATTCACTGCGGCCAAGATCGTCTGATACAAGAACTGACATCGCTCGGCGCCGGACAGTTCGGCCACGAAGACTCCTAAAGTCGGTGGGAGCAGAAAGCTCAACCATATCTAAAGAATCCTAATTCAAGAGGGATGGGATCTCGAATCCTAGTTAGAAAGACTTGGATTCGAGATCTAGTCAATACATTGTGTATAAATAGAGGCTAGATTAGACGACATAGATCATTCACTCTCTTTGTAATCACTTCATACTCTCAATACACATACTCTCTCTCGCCCAGTGGACGTAGATCTTATTCACGATCGAACCACGTAAATCTTTGGTGTTCTTGCGCATTTATTTCCTTACGAAATTAAGATCGATCCTTTGGCGCGTCGTGGGAGCGAAATTTTGTGTTTCGATCAACCACCGTTTACGAAATAATCATGACCGGTACACCGAAGCCACGCATCGAGGACCGTCAGCAACAACAACGCGGCGGCGGGAACGCGAGCTCAACTCGGGAAGAGCCCAATCGGAGAAGAAACCCCGAGGGCATATCCAAAGTCTCGACGAGCACGGACACCCCGCCTGCAGGGCGGTTACCATAGCGAAGGCGATCGTAGCAATAATCCGGGGAACCTCCGGCCATAGTAAACCTCGACGGCGTCGTCGAGGATTTCTCGAGAAAAACAAGGAGAGCTTTCTCGGTTCCTCGGCGAAGCATGGGTCGGCCACGTCCCAAGAACGGTACACGAAGCCTCGTCTGAATCACGAGGCATCACAACGAGAGGTCGGGCCCAAACCGACCGCGCAAGGAACGAGCAACGCGGGAGAGGACATCGAGATCGCCGCGGCGGCCTCGATCGCCAATCCATCCAACGAACTCCGCCCGATCTCCGGGGACGAGCGGCGGCGGAAGAGAACATCGGGGCCGCCGAAGTCGGTCCGAGTCACCTAAGCGAGTTCGATCGTCGAACTCGTCCCCGATCTCCGAGGACGGCTTCGATGGATACGGAAGATAGCCACCCGTTCTCAAATAGAATACTCAACACTTCTCCTGATAAATACGGGTACCAAGCATCGCCCCTATGACGGTGAGGGATCCACGTAACTTCCTCTCGCAGTTCGAATACAACATGATCAACCAACACCACCTCGATCCATATGTGTAAACTCTTCCGGAGTTACTGTCGACAACGCCCGCAGTGGTTCGACGATCTACCTCTGGAAGCATCGGCTCTATCGCGACTGATGGTCGCTTCCACCGAAGGTTCTTCAAAAGCGAAATCAAAACGTCATCGACACCTCCTCACCATAAAGCAAAGCCGTAATGAGTCCATCGGCGACTTCATGACAGGTTTAACAAGGAGTGTTTGAAGGTCGAAGACGTGAACGACTGTTAGTCATCTCGGCCTTCAAAACGGCATCTTGCGGGGCCTTATACCGAGATCGTCAATGGCACGAACCCGTCTCGCAACAAAGGCTGTGGCGCATAGCCAACCGGTTCGCCAAAGCGGACGAGGTCGACAAAAGCGCGAAGCGCAAGGCGGACCTTCGGAAGAGGAAGAAGAGACGAAGGAAGGAAGATCGGAACGAGGCGTGACGCCTTGGGCATTTATCGCCGATAAAGTCGAGGCTCGGTCCGCGACGCCTCGGGCGACCTCAATACACCCGTTGACGAAGCCGAGGCAAATCTCACGCACTCCATATGAACACTGCTCGAGAAGCCTCGACCGATGACAGGAGGAAGAGGTGCCGACCTATGGATAAATATTGCTCATTCCATGATGATTACGGGCACGACATCGAAGAGTGCAAAGAGCTCATGGGTGAAATAGAGATGCTAGTTCAGGACGGATCCCTGAAGAAATACCGAGGACAGAGTCGCCAAGCCGACCAAAGTCAAAAGACGAAAAAGCAGAGGAAGAGGGGAAATTGTGCCCCACACAAAAAAACAAAGCGCAGCACCGACGAAGAAGGAGATGACGAGCCCCGATATGACGGGTGATCTCCACAATTACGGGGCTCACGTGGAGTCACGAGTCCTCCCTCAAGGCCGATGCAGAAGTCCTAGGCCGACGAACCTACCAATAAGAGGTTCGAGAAAGGACGAGGCGATCACTTTTCCGAGGACGACCCGTGCACTGCGAAGATACCTCGCGGGATGCGTTGGTGATCCGTAATAGTCGCAAATAAATTGGTAAAACGCGTTTACATTGACAACAAGCGTCGGTGAGCATCCTCTTCAAGAATGCTTTGACAAGCTAGGAGTAGAAGAAGCACACCTCGCACGAGCACCGCCACTCAAAGCGTCCGGGAAGAAACGCCCGGAGGAATAATTGAGCTACCCGTCACGGTGGGGACGGCCAACGACCTCGACAAAGGTGGTGCGGTTCTTGTAGTGAAGGCCAACTCGCCGTATAACATCATACTAGGGCGAGATTGGTGCTGAACTGTTGTAAAGCGGTATGCTCAACGTACCACTGACGATAAAATACCCACCACGAGGGAACAAATGTGATCCGAGGTGATCGAAAGCAAGCCGAGGAATGTATGCAAGTTGCCTTACGAGTGCGGGACCTCGGTCCAAGACCACGGGCATAGCAATTAAAGAAACCCGGGAGTTGGAGTCGAAAGTACATCGCCACTCCGGCGGTCGGTGGAAGAGGTCGCATTATGCGAGGATGAGCCATTGAAGGTCGTCGAGGTTGGTTTCACCACGACACCGAAGTGAAGGATCGATCATCCAACTCCTAAGGGAATTCGGACGTGTTTGCTTGGTCTCCCCGACATGACCGAGTCTCGCCGAGTATCATCACTCACCGCTCAACATCGACCCGAACATAAAGCCGGTTCGACGAAGCAAAGAATCTTCGCATTTAGCGGAACCAAGTCATTCATGACGAGGTGAACCAACTATTAAAAGCACGCATCTTGCTCGAGGTCAAATATCCGACACGGATAGCCAACCCGGTGATGGTGAGGAAAGGAGGAGGATGGCGAATGTGTATCGACTACACCGACCTCAACAAGCATTGCCCAAAGGATTGCTATCCCTTCCCAACATTGACAAGAAGGTCGACGTTGGTCGGATCTGGTCTTGATTTCTTGGACTTATACAAAGGTATCACCAAGTCACGATGGACGACGAAGACGCGGCCAAGACAGCCTTCATTACCGACTTGGTCTTCATATAAAAAGATGCCATTCGCCTTAAAAATGCGAGGGCTACCTATCAAAGGATGGTGGACAAAATATTTCACCCTACATAGGTCGAATGTGGAGGTATCGTGACGACATCGTCGTCAAAAGCGGAAGAAGTCGCATGTGTGGCGACCTCGGGATCGTCCTCGGCGCCTTCGGAAAATCAACCTAAAGTGAATCCCAGAAATGCACGTTTGCGGTCCGGTCCGAAAGTTCTTAGGGTGTTGGGTTTCACTGAAGGGCTAAAAGCAAACCGTCCAAGGTCCAAACCATTTTGGAAATGAAGATGCGAAGACCATCCATGAGCGTACCTGGTGACAGTCGCATAGCAGCACTAAGCCGCTTCCTTTCAAAAGCCGCGGATAAGCCTACCCTTCTTCAAGATACTAAAAAAGCCCGAAATTCTCATGGGATGAGGTGCGGTCCGCCGAAGACCTCAAGAGCTACTCTCATGAGCTCCCCACTCTATCCGTCCAGAAGAGGAGAGGTCCTTTTCTCTACCTCGCCGCCTCGGACGAATCCATAAGTGCGATCTGAGTGCGAGAAGAAGGGCGTCGGCTCCGGTGTATTTCATCACCGAGCACTAAAGGCGGAAACGAGGTATCGACCATTGGAGAAGCTTGCCTTAGCATTGGTAAATGCCGCGAGGAGACTACGTCCGTACTTCCATGCACATCGCATACAAGTCCTCATCGACTACCCACTTGGCAAGTATTGACGAAGCCCAAGCTATCGTGGAGAATCGCGAAATGGGCAATCGAATCGGGCGAGCACGATATATCCTTCGCCCGCCAGAGCCATCAAAGGTCGAGCCTAGCGGTTTTCCTTGCCGAGGCTAACCGTCGAAAACGAAGCCCACCGAGTCCGTGACGGGGCGATGCCAAAGCCGAACCCGTGGTTGAAACACCGAGTCTTGTGACTCTACGTTACTCTACGCTGACGGGAAAACGAGCGTGAGCGGTATCTTACTCCAGGCGGGGACAACCAAGAGATCGCTACTCACTTCGGTTCACATTCAAAAATACGAACAACGAAGTGTACGAGGCAGGCGATCGCGAGGACTTCGCCGCTCAAAGTCTCCGGATCGAGCCGCAAGTTCACAATGATTCTCAAGTCGTTGTAAGCCAAATGTTGGGAAAATACGAGGCAAAAGCGAGAATGAAGAAGTATCTTGAAAAAGCAAAAGCACAGCGGACTTTCTCACACTTCCAGATAGTTCGCATCGAGGGAGCAAAATAGCCGGTGACATCTTAAGTAAATTGGCCTCGTCATCAACGAACCCGCCAAGAGAGGAAGTCAAAGGGGAGCATAAGCGATGCGAAGGCGGAGCCGAGGTCAACATAGTCTCGGATGAAGAACCCGATTGGATGACTCCCGTTCGAGAGTACTTGGAGAAGGCGAATCGCCCACGACAATTTGGAGGCTAGGAGGATCTGAACAAATCTCTGCGATATACAATTGAGCGGAGTCCTATCTGTAAAGTCATATCTCCAACCTCTCTTAAGGTGCTTGGGGCCGAACCGAGCTAATTACGTTCATGAGAAATACACGGGTTCGTGCGGAAGCCACATCGGACCCCGAGCCTTGTCGAAGAAAGTCATGCGATGGGGATACTATTGGCGACAATGTTCCAAGACTCGATGGACCTCGTAAAAAAGTGTCCGTGTCGAATCCATGGGAGCGTACCAAGGCTACCGCAGACCGACCTCGCCTCCGTGCAGAGCCCTTGGCCGTTTATGCAATGGGGATCGACATTGTGGGCCCCTTTGTAAAGCACCGGGGCAGTTCGATTTTTAATTGTTGCGATCGACTACTTCACGAAGTGGGTGGAAGCGAGCCCTTGGCGAAAATCACAAGCAAGAGCCCTCAACCGTATGGAAGAACATAGTGTGTCGCTCAAGCATCCCCATATCCTCCTTTCGGATAACGGAACACAATTCTGGATAAGACATTCAAAGATTGGTGTCGAGAGCTTGGATCGACAAAAATTCACCTCGGTGGCCCATCCTCAAGCAAATGGTCGGACCGAAGTTACCAGCAGACCATCGTAAAGGTGCAAAAACTGCGCCTCGATCGAGCTAAAGGCCTCTGGGTGGAAAATTTACCACAGGTCTTATGGTCGCGTCAACAACACCTCCGGACCTCGAGCGGAGAAACACCATCGGGTTTGGTGTATGGAACCGCGATGATCCTGCGGAGATCGGATGCCGAGTCCTCGTGCCATTGAATTCTCTCAAGCAAATGGGGAAAATCTACGAGCTGATCTAGACCTACTCGAAGAAAAAGAGACCTCGCCACATCAAGGAAGCTCGATACAAGCAACAAGTAGCTCGGTATTACAACCGGTGTGTTAAAACCCGACAATTCAAGCGGGCGACCTCGTACTCAGAAATAATGAAGTCACAAAAGCCGCAGCAGCTCGGCAAGTGGAAGCCACATGGGAAGGACCTTCAAGGTCGACGAAGTCCTCGGCAAAGGGCTATAAGCTCGCTCAATTGTCCGGTGAGCAATTACCCAACGCATGGCACATCGTCCATCGAAGAAATATTATGCATAAGTGTCGGGTCGGGTCTTGTTCGGTCATATTTTTAAAGTCTGTTTAGAGTCCGAGTCTTATTTGGTGGTTGCGTCGTCTTTTATCAATAAAATATTATTTTCTGAGTTCTACTTGTCACTAATGCATAATTAATCTTCACATTATTTACCCTCTACGGAGGACAAATTCCCTCGGAGGTCGATTACATTCGTTTCATACGAATGTAAATTTAAACGCAGCGCATGCCTACATACGAGATCGAGACTACCTTCGTTTATTTGAGCGTTCTCTGCGTGTAGATGAAGGACCATCCCTCCCGATGACCTCGGCAAAAAAGGAACCATTCCACATACGAGATCGGACTACCTTCGTCTATTTCGAGCGTTCTCTATGTAGATGAAGGACCACCCTCCCGACGACCTCGGCAAAAACAGAACCATTCCTACATACGAGATCGACTACCTTCGTTTATTTGAGCGTTCTCTATGTAGATGAAGGGACCACCTCCCGACGACCTCGGCAAAAACAGAACCCCTGCCTTCGTGCGAGCGATTTCTTCGAGCGGAATTCTCTACGAGGACGAACTACTTTCGCATATTACTCTTATTCAAATACAAAGACAACAAGAAACCATTCTTATTAAATAAAAGATGTACAAGTTACATTTTACGAGGGCGGAGCGGATCGGGAAAAGTCGAGCGATCCACAGAAAATCGAATTCACGGCTCATCTATACTAATCCTACCTCTACCTCGTCCTCGGTCTACATTACGGACCCGGCCAGCGACCTCGGTCACTGACGATGCAGCTCTGCGAGCTCGGCCTCGGCCACTAGATGACGCCCGGTCTCGGCGCATGGAGGTCCACGGCGTTCAAGGGCAATAGCACGTCTCTCTTGTCGCGCCACTCGGGATCGTCATAATGTGGTTCATTTATTCTAGGCGAGAAGCTCCGTGAAGAAGAGGCCTCTGCATCCCGTCAAGTATTTCGTCGAGTGTGGTTGTCGGCGATGACGAGTTTGTATATGCTCCCGAGCCTTTTCAATTCAACGTCTTGCTCGTGAATGGTGCGGAGGTCCGACCATATTCGCGCTGTACCTCGAACAACGGGCAGCGGCCTCGACAACCTCGCTTCAACTTCCGGGATCGTCATCCCACCATTTCGGTGGATCACCTCCTCGTACTCGGCATGCTCGCCTATCACCTTGGCCTACTCCTGGCGACCTCGAGCGCCTCCTCCAATTCAAAAGGCGAGCACGGGCTCGTCCGGCTCTCTGGCGGCTCTATGTGACATCGGACTCCGCTTTGTGCGTGGCCAAGCCGCCTTTATATGGAGGAGTTCGACCTCTTTCAACTCAAGAGCCCGCGATAGGTCTTGATTCGGTTCAACCAAGGAGAAGCATCAAGCATTCGAGGAGACAATCGAATAAAAAGATAAGTTTCTTAACATAAACTTTTCATTTTATTAACATGCCCTTAGGCAAACTTCAATGTACATTTACATTCAAAAAAAAAAAAGTGAAAAGATGGGGATCAATCGACCCTCCGGAAGCTTGACCACGTCCACGTCAAGCGCCTCGATAGCCGCAGCCTCTTCCGCCTGGTCTCGGCCGTCATAGGCCTCTTTGGGATCCACGAGTCTCGACACCCTTGAGCATCGGCTGCCCCGACCCTTTGCATGATCGATAGTAAAGCTTGGTCGGGATCCCGATCCACGGACACGGTAGCGAGCAGACTGCGGACAAAAGAGCCGAGGAGGAGGCGGTGCGGCACGGAAGCTCCTTCGAGCCACGGACGAGCACATCAAAATAGGCCCGTCTCGGGACATTATCCTCGGTCTCCTCGTACCCATACTTGGCTTTGTCCGGTGCAGGTAGTCTCGGCGACATCTTCGATTGCATCAGAGGCGGCGGCGCTTATTAAGCACCTCGGCCGCGTCGAGACCATCCGGGCTCGCCGACATGAGCGACCTCTCGCAAAGGCACGGCGTCTCTCCTCGCGAGCTCGCCATGTCCGCCTCCCGACGGCGAGCTGTTCCACCTCGGCCTTCATCAGGCAGCCTCGGACTCGCCGCCTCGGCCGCTTGCCTCTTCCACACAGTGCCTCACCGACTGGCCGCCCGCCGCCGCCAATGGCCGTTGCATCCGCTTGCTTTTGTTTGACGAGGTCCGGATCTTAGCCTCGGCCTCGAAATTTCTTGAGCGAGGAGGTATTCTCGCCTCCACCTCCCGAGCATCTGGCCACCCGTCAAATGCTGCGTGGCGCCATTCAAGTAATCCGATATAAGATCGGATACTTTGGACACCTCGGCCGCCACGTCCTCGACCCCTCACACAATATGCACATCAAGTCGAAAAACACTTTTTATATCTTGCTACAGTATAAAGGCAGTACAAAACCTCGGGAAAGAGGCAGTGACTTGGGCAGATGATCTCGCACTCGGCCTCGGCGAAGCGAGGACTCGGGATTACATCCTTCCGCCTCTTGGCGCTTGAGTGGCTGCGGCGAAGGGATCTCGAAGGCCCCACGGTCATTTCGGCATATCCCGAAATCCTTAGTCGGAGACCTCGGCTCGCCACGAGATCGGTTCGACCACGAGATCGGCTCGCCTTTTCTTCTTCCTTTCCTTCGGGTTCACTACCAAGAGATACATAGGTCGGCATCAACACGTATAATCATGCAATAAAGAAAAAAAAAGAAATAGGGCCTCGCCTTCACCGACTCCACCACAGAGGTAGGATCATAAAATTTAGCCCGCGCCGACACTCGGCCTCGGAGAAGACCTCGTCGACAAGGCCGATTTTGTCCGGCGTCTCTCTAGGTCACGAAGTCCTTGTCAGCGAACACATCGACGATCTTATCGGATCGCCATGGAAACTCCATATGTCCACGAAGCCGCGGAAGAAGAACTTACGCGGGTTGAGATCTTCGACTTAATCTTTGCTTTGAATTTCCTACGGGTGATAGATAATACCACCCCGAGCCTACTCGATTCAAAGAAGGACCAGCCCCAAGGTCAAAGGAAAATTATGCTATGGGCATAGACACCTAGGCGATCATATGCGGAATGAGTTCGGCGAGTTGGGCGAGAGATATGTCGAACATCTCTTGAACTCAGCGTATCGTAAGGAAAGGAAGGCGAAGACCAGCGCGAGGTCGTCCTCGTACGGTAATAAAACCATCCGGAGGCACAAGCCCTGTCCTCGGGACGAGGGCAACGAACTCAATATCGGAAGGAATACTATATTGAAAGCAGATATCCCTAATATCGAAATACCTAAGATGGAAGAAAAGAAGACACTTTGCGCAATCCCCACCGGGGAATCGCAGACTACACTCGAGAAAGAGGCATATGGACACGGGTAAAAGCAGTGAGACACTAATGAATTAGGCGGGGAAGCAGACCGATTTGATGCTCGAGACGATTCGTTATGAGAAAAGTAGCCATTACTTACTTTTGTTTATCGATGAAGAAGAAGCTTCAGTCGTCGATGGCGCAGATATTTGTTTCTCGCAGGCGAGAGAGTTTTTTGAAATTGAGAGAAATGTAGAAGGAAAGTGATAAGAGATATTGCGTGTCGAGGAAGACATTCCCCAATATGCACTTTATCGGGAATCAAACGCGCCAATTAATGCGCGTTAAATCGTATCCGCGTCGATGCTCGACAGCGGCGAGAAAATCCGTCTTCGTCCCGGCTTAATACCTCGTCGGTGAAGCCGATCGAAGGACCTCGGCTTAACGCCTCGTCGGTGAAGCGGTCGAAGACTTCGACATAACGCTTTCGTCGGGTGAAGCGGTCGAAAGACCTCGACAACGCCTCGCGGTTATCCCATCGATCACATAATCGACAATAATACATTTTGTAATTGTGTGTGTTGGCTGGTAGAGTGGTTAATGCAGGGCCAAATGTCTCGGGTTCGAGTCCCCGTGTGTGCAGCCTTTAAAATTTCATATTAAATTTACCAAAAAAAAAAAACCATGATATCTCTACTTTAGCATACATTTTGTGTGTGTGTGTGGGCTAGTGATAGAGTGGTTAATGCCCGATCTTAAAAGGTCTCGGGTTCGAGTCCACCGTGACGTGACCTTTAAAATTTATGTATTAAATTGACCAAAAAAAAAATACATTTTGTAATTTTCTTTTATTTCTCGTGTTAAAGAATTTTCAAACATTGTTCAATTATTTTAGAACAAAAATCGTTCATTGCATATATACACATGAATTATTTGTGTAATTTTAATACAGAACCTTGTCAAGAGAAACAATCTAACTAACTGGCTTAATATTGCATGCGTAACACCTTTAACTAGAAAGGCATGTTTTATATCTCTTTATTGGAGATGGTATCTGAATTTCTATATGAATACTATAGATGCATTAATCATATATACAATAATATAAAAGATAATTTATAGGTATGAACATGACACATCTAGTTTTCTAAGTATGGTTTATCGTTTTGTGTGATTTGCATACTATTATACATGAACATAAGGTTTACCGGTCTTGTAGAAGATAAGCGATTCTGGTTTTCATAAATTTAAAATGATAACTTATTATATATACAATAAAAATATGGCAGAACTCTTTATATATATATATGTGAGGAATGATTATTGTAAAACCATCATTAACCTATAAATTATGAACTCTTGAAGCTATGCGAATTCACCGTGAAAACGCGTCGAATTCCCAATGTAAGTGTCTGGATTTAGAAAAATAAAAATTAAACTATCATGGGATTCGAACCCAAGCATTTGAATCCATCAAGTAAGATGATGAATTCACCGTAGATCTTCACAAATCGAGGGTGAAAATGGTTCTTATTTTATACTTTAATATTAGTTTGTATTTGATCTCATTCATATATATATATATATATATATATATATATATATATATATATATATATATATATAGAGAGAGAGAGAGAGAGAGAGAGAGAGAGAGAGATGATGGATCAAGATGATAAATCAAGTAGAGGTGATTTTTTGTAAGAAATAAAATAAATATAAACCATCGATTTTAGTAAATCGAGGATATGATTTATTTTTATTGTACTACAAATTATAACTATATGTGCTATAAATTTTTTTTTGCATTTTGCCCAAGGTTATATAAGTAATTTAATCTTTTAAGAAAGCTTTTTTTTTAATTTTAATTTAAGGAAAAACACGGTTTATACTTAATTTTAGGAATTTATTGTAATCTATCCTTTAAATTATTATCCGCAACATTATTTCAATTTCAATACTTAATATATGCAAATTTATTTGTGATTATTAAGAATCAATGAAATACTCGGTAAAATAATTTATATATTGATTTATCGTGTGGCTCAATCTATAAAGCGATATAACGATTCAGTAGCATTTTTAATTATTCTCTGTCCATGGTAACTTGTGGAGATTTTGTTTATTGTCATATATACTAATACACACTGTCATATTAGTTGTGCTAAAGTTTTAAACTAAATGTGCTACATTTATACATAATTATGCTACAATATAAAAATATATAACAAATATGCAACAATATCATATAATATATATGCAACATAATTGTTTCTGACAACAAAACGTCCAACGGATAAATATAATATAATATGTGATGTAAATTTACAAACAAATGCTAATTAAAAACCGAAAGTTCTTAGGGTGTTGGGTTTCACAAGAAGGGCTAAAAGCAAACCCGTCCAGGTCCAAACCATTTTGGAAATGAAGATGCGAAGACCATCCACGACGTACCTGGTCGACAGTCGCATAGCCGCACTAAGCCGCTTCCTTTCAAAAGCCGGATAAGCGACTACCCTTCTTCAAGATACTAAAAGCCCGAAATTCTCATGGGACGAGGTGCACAGTCCGTCAAGACCTCAAGAGCTACCTCGCGAGCTCCCACTCTATCCGTCCAGAAGAGGAGAGGTCCTTTTCTCTACCTCGCCGCCTCGGACGAATCCATAAGTGCGATCTGCACGAAGAAGGACGTCGCTCCCGGTATTTCATCACCGAGCACTAAAAGGCCCTAAACGAGGTATCGACCATTGGAGAAGCTTGCCTTAGCATTGGTAAATGCCGAGGAGACTACGTCCGCATTTCCATGCACATCGCATACAAGTCCTCACCGACTACCCACTTGGCAAGTATTGACGAAGCCAAGCATCGTGGAGAATCGCGAAATGGGCAATCGAACTGGCGAGCACGATATATCCTTCGCCCGCCAGCCATCAAAGGTCGCTCTAGCGGATTTCTTGCGAGGCTAACTTCGTCGAAAACCGAGCCCACCGAGTCCGTGTCGACGATGCCAAAGCCGAACCCGTGGTTGAAACACCGAGGAGTCTGCAACTCTACGCTGACGGGCTTCGGGAAAACAGCAGCGTGGGCGGTATCTTACTCCTGGGCCCGGACAACCAAGAGATCGCCACTCACTTCGGTTCACATTCAAAATACGAACAACGAAGTGGAGTACGAGGCACCGATCGCAGGACTTCGCCTCGCTCAAAGTCTCCGTGACACGAGCCGCAAGTTCACAACGATTCTCAAGTCGTTGTAAGCCAAATGTTGGGAAAATACGAGGCAAAAGCGATTGAATGAAGAAGTATCTTGAAAAAGCAAAAGCTCGCAACGGACTTTCTCACACTTCCAGATAGTTCGCATCCCAAGGGAGCAAAATAGCCGAGCTGACATCTTAAGTAAATTGGCCTCGTCATCAACGAACCCGCCAGTAGAGGAAGTCCAAAGCAGGAGCATAAACGATGCCGAAGACGGAGCCGAGGTTAACATAGTCTCGGATGAAGAACCCAATTGGATGACTCCCATTCGAGAGTACTTGGAGAAAGGCGAACTGCCCCACGACAAGCTGGAGGCTAGGAGGATCCTGAACAAATCTCTGCGATATACAATTGAGCAGGGAGTCCTATACAGAAAGTCATATCTCCAACCTCTCTTAAGGTGCTTGGGGCCGAACCGAGCTAATTACGCTCATGAGAAATACACGGTTCGTATGAAGCCACATCGGACCCCGAGCCTTGTCAAAGAAAGTCATGCGATGGGGATACTATTGGCAACAATGTTCCAAGACTCAATGGACCTCGTAAAAAGTGTCCGGTGTGTCAAATCCATGGGAACGCATTTGGCTACCGCAGACCGACCTCACCTCCGTCATGAGCCCTTGGCCGCTTATGCAATGGGGATCGACATTGTGGGCCCCTTTGTAAAGCACCGTGACGCTCGATTTTTAATTGTTGCGATCGACTACTTCACGAAGTGGGTGGAAGCCGAGCCCTCGGCGAAAATCACAAGCAAGAACGCCTCAACTTCGTATGGAAGAACATAGTGTCGTCCCTCAAGATCCCCATATCCTCCTTTCGGATAACGGAACACAATTTACTGGATAAGACATTCAAAGATTGGTGTCAAGAGCTTGGATCCAACAAAATTCACCTCGGTGGCCCATCCTCAAGCAAATGGTCGACCGGTTACCAACAGACCATCGTAAAGGGTCTAAAAACTCGCCTCGATCGAGCTAAAGGCCTCGGGTGGAAAATTTACCACGTGTCTTATGGTCGCATCGAACAACACCCTGGACCTCGAACGGAGAAACACCATACGCTTGGTGTATGGAACCGGCGATGATCCTGCAGAGATCGAGATACCGAGTCCTCGCACTATCAATTCTCCCGAAGCAAATGGGGAAAATCTACGAGCCGATCTAGACCTACTCGAAGAAAAAGAGACCTCGCCACATCAGGAAGCTCGGTACAAGCAACAAGTAGCTCGGTATTACAACCGGCCGTGTTAAAACCCGACAATTCCAAGCGGGCGACCTCGTACTCGAAATAATGAAGTCGACAAAGCACAAGACTCTCAAGCTGGAAGCCACATGGGAAGGACCTTACGGTCGACGAAGTCCTCGGCAAAGGGCCTATAAGCTCGCTCAATTGTCCGGTGAGCAATTACCCAACGCATGGCACATCATCCATCGAAGAAATATTATGCATAAGTGTCAAGGGTCGGGTCTTGTTCGGTCATATTTTTAAAGTCCTGTTTAGAGTCCGAGTCTTATTTGGTGGTTGCGTCTGTCTTTTATCAATAAAATATTATTTTACGAGTTCTACTTGTCACTAATGCATAATTAATCTTCACATTATTTACCCTCTACGGAGGACAAATTCCCGACGGAGGTCGATTACATCTGTTTCATACGAATGTAAATTTAAACGCGCATGCCTACATACGAGATCGAGACTACCTTCGTTTATTTGAGCGTTCTCTGTGTAGATGAAGGGACCATCCCTCCCGATGACCTCGGCAAAAAAGGAACCATTCCTACATACGAGATCGACTACCTTCGCCTATTTCAAGCGCTCTCTATGTAGATGAAGGGGACCACCCCTCCCGACGACCTCGGCAAAAAACAGGAACCATTCCTACATACGAGATCAGACTACCTTCGTTTATTTCGAAGCGTTCTCTCTATGTAGATGAAGGGGACCACCCCTCCCGACGACCTCGGCAAAAAACAGGAACCCCTACCTTCGTACGAGAACGATTTCTTTCGAAGCGGAATTCTCTACGAGGACGAACTACTTTCGCATATTACTCTTATTCAAATACAAAGACAACAAGAAACCATTCTTATTAAATAAAAGATGTACAGGTTACATTTTACGAGGACGGAGCGGATCGGGAAAAGTCGAGCGAATCCCTAGAAAAATCGAATTCAACAACTCATCTATACTAATCCTACCTCACCTCGTCCTCGGTCTACATTACGGACCCGGCCACAGCGACCTCGGTCACTGACGATGCAGCTCTGCGAGCTCGGCCTCGGCCACTAGATGACGCCCGGCCTCGGCGCATGGAGGGTCCACGACGCTCAAGGGCATAGCACGCCTCTCTTGTGCGCGCCACCCGGATCGTCATAATGTGGTTCATTTATTCTAGATCGAGAAGCTCCGTGAAGAAGAGGCCTCTGCATCCCGTCAAGTATTTCGCCGAGTACGTGGTTGTCGGCGATGACAGTTTTGTATATGCTCGAGCCTTTTCAATTCAACGTGCTCGCCGTGAATTGCCGGAGGTCCGACCATATTCGCGCGTACACTCGAACAACGGGCGGCAGCCTCGACAACCTTGCTTCAACTTCCGGATCGTCATCCCACCATTTCGGTGGATCACCTCCTCGTACTCGGCATGCTCTCGCCTATCACCTGGCCTTCTCCTTGGCGACCTCGAACGCCTCCTCCAATTCAAAAGCGAGCACGGGCTCGTCCACGGCTCTCTGAGCGGCTCTATGCTCGACATCGGACTCGCTTTGTACGTGGCCAAGCCGCCTTTATATGGAGGAGTTCGACCTCTTTCAACTCAAGAGCCCGCGATAGGTCTTCGATTCGGTTCAACCAAGGAGAAGCATCAAGCATTTCAGAGACAATCGAATAAAAAGATAAGTTTCTTAACATAAACTTTTCATTTTATTAACATGCCCTTAGCAAACTTCAATGTACATTTACATTCAAAAAAAAAAAAGTGAAAAGATGGGGATCAATCGACCCTCCCGAAGCTTCGCCACGTCCACGTCCGACGCTCGATAGCCGCAACCTCTTCCGCCCGGTCTCGCCCGTCATACGGCCTCTTTGGGATCCACCGGAGTCTCGACACCCTTCGAAGCATCAGCTGCACCCCCCGACCCCTTTGCATGATCGATAGTAAAGCTTCGGTCGGGATCCCGATCCACGGACAAAGCGCGAATGCAGACGGACAAAAGAACCGAGGAGGAGGCGAGTGCGGCGCAAGACGGAAGCTCCTTCAGCCACCGGACGAGCACATCAAAATAGGCCTGTCTCGGACATTATCCTCGGTCTCCTCGTACCCATACTTGGCTTTGTCCAGTGCAGGTAGTCCTCGGCGACATCTTCGATTGCATCAGAGACGGCGCGCTTATTAAGCACCTCGGCCGCGTCGAGACCATCCCGGGCTCGCCGACATGAACGACCTCTCGCAAAGGCACGGCGCCTCTCCTGCGAGCTCGCCATGTCCGCCTCCCGACGGCGAGCTGCTCCACCCGCCTTCATCAAGGCAGCCTCGGACTTCGCCGCCTCGCCCGCCGCCTCTTCCGCCACAACCCTCACCGACTGCCCTTGCCGCCGCCTCAATGGCCAGTTGCATCCGCTTTTTTGTTGACGAGGTCCGGATCTTAGCCTCGGCCTCGAAATTTCTTGAGCGGGAGGTATTCTCCGCCTCCACCTCCCGAGCATACCGGCCACCCGTCAAACTGCATGAACTACGCTTCTTCAAGTAATCCGATATAAGATCGGACACTTTGGACACCTCGCCGCCACGCCCCGACCCCTACACAATATGCACATCAAGTCGAAAACACTTTTTATATATCTTGCTACACGTAGTATAAAGACAGTACAAAACCTCGGGAAAGAGGCAGGCCGACTTGAACCGATGATCTCGCACTCGGCCTCGGCGAAGAACCGAGGACTCGGGGATTACATCCTTCCGCCTCTTCGCTTGAGTGGCTGCGGCGAAGGGATCTCGAAGGCCCCACGCTCATTTCGGCATATCCTCGAAATCCTTAGTCGGAGACCTCGGCTCGCCACGAGATCGGTTCGCCACGTAGATCGGCTCCTTCCTTTTCTTCTTCCTTCCTTCAGCAGTTCACTACCAAGAGATACATAGGTCAAGATCAACACGTATAATCATGCAATAAAGAAAAAAAAAGAAATAGGGCCTCACCTTCACCGACTCCACCACGAGGTAGGATCATAAAGGCTAAGCCCCGCCTCGACGACCGGCCTCGGAGAAGACCTCGTCAACAAGGCCAATTTTGTCCGGCGTCTCCTCTAGGTCACGAAGTCCTTGTCAACGAACACATCGACGATCTTATCAGATCGCCATGGAAACTCCATATGTCCCTGAAACCGACAGAAGAAGAACTTCTTACGCCGTTGAGATCTTCGACTTAATCTTTGCTTTGAATTTCCTACGGGTGATAGATAATACCACCCCGAGCCGCCTTCGCCTGCAAAAGCGAAGGACCAGCCCAAGGTCAAAGGAAAATTATGCCTATGGGCATAGACACCTAGGCGATCATATGCCGGAATGAGTTCGGCGAGTTGGGCAAGAGATATGTCAAACATCTCTTCAACTCAACGATACGTAGTGGAAAGGAAGACGAAGACCACCTTGAGGTCGCCCTCGACACGGTAATAAAACCATCCGGAGGGGCACAAGCCCTGTCCTCCTGGACGGGGCAACGAACTCAATATCGAAGGAATACTATATTGAAAACAGATATCCCTAATATCGAAATACCTAAGATGGAAGAAAAGAAGACACTTTGCCGCAATCCCCACCGGGAATCGCACTACACTCGAGAAAGAGGCATATGGACACGGGTAAAACAGTGAGACACTAATGAATTAGGCGGAAATGACACGATTTGATGCTCGACGATTCGTTATGAGAAGAAGTAGCCATTACTTACTTTTGTTTATCGATGAAGAAGACAAGAAGCTTCAAGTCGTCAATGGCGCAGATATTTGTTTCTCGCAGAAGGCAGAGAGTTTTTTTTTTTGAAATTCAGAGAAATGTAGAAGGAAAGTGATAAGAGATATTGCGTATCAAGGAAGACATTCCCCTAATATGCACTTTATCGGGAATCCAAACGCTGCCAATTAATGCGCATTAAATGCGTATCCCGCGTCCAGTACTCAGCAACGGCAGAAAATCCCGTCTTCGTCCTCGGCTTAATACCTCGTCAGGTGAAGCCAGTCAAAGGACCTCGGCTTAACGCCTCGTCAGGTGAAGCCAGTCAGAAGACTTCGGCATAACGCCTCGTCGGGTGAAGCCAGTCAGAAGACCTCGGCTTAACGCCTCGCCGGTTATCCTGTCAATCACATAATCAGACAATAATACATTTTGTAATTGTGTGTGTGTTGGCCTGGTAGAGTGGTTAATGCCCGAGGCCAAATGTCTCGGGTTCGAGTCCACCGTGACGCAGGCCTTTAAAATTTCTGTATTAAATTTACCAAAAAAAAAAAAAAACCATGATATCTCTACTTTAGCATACATTTTGTGTGTGTGTGTGTTGGCCTAGTGATAGAGTGGTTAATGCCCGATGCCAAAGGTCTCGGGTTCGAGTCCACCGTGACGCAGCCTTTAAAATTTATGTATTAAATTGACCAAAAAAAATACATTTTGTAATTTTTCTTTTATTTCTCGTGCTTAAAGAATTTTCAAACATTGTTCAATTATTTTAGAACAAAAATCGTTCATTGCATATATACACATGAATTATTTGTGTAATTTTAATACAGAACCTTGTCAAGAGAAACAATCCTAACTAACTGGCTTAATATTGCATGCGTAACACCTTTAACTAGAAAGGCATGTTTTATATCTCTTTATTGGAGATGGTATCTGAATTTCTATATGAATACTATAGATGCATTAATCATATATACAATAATATAAAAAGATAATTTATAGGTATGAACATGACACATCTAGTTTTCTAAGTATGGTTTATACGTTTTGTGTGATTTGCATACTATTGCACATGAACATAAGGTTTACCCAGTGCACACCGAAGATAGCGATTACGGATTTCTCATAAATTTAAAAATGATAACTTATTATATATACAATAAAAATATGGCAGAACTCTTTATATATATATATGTAGGGAATGATTATTGTAAAAACCATCATTAACCTATAAATTATGAACTCTTGAAACTGTCTGAATTCACCGTGAAAACGTCTGAATTCCCAATGTAAGTGTCTGGATTTAGAAAAATAAAAATTCGCTCCTCATGGGATTCGAACCCAAGCATTTGAATCCATCAAGTAAGATGATGAATTCACCGTAGATCTTCACAAATCAAGAGTGAAAATGGTTCTTATTTTATACTTTAATATTAGTTTGTATTTGATCTCATTCATATATATATATATATATATATATATATATATATATATATATATATATATAGAGAGAGAGAGAGAGAGAGAGAGAGAGATGATGGATCAAGATGATAAATCAAGTAGAGGTGATTTTTTGTAAATAAAATAAATATAAACCACTGATTTTAGTAAATCAAGGGATATGATTTATTTTTATTGTACTACAAATTATAACTATATGTGCTATAAATTTTTTTTTGCATTTTTGCCCAAGGTTATATAAGTAATTTAATCTTTTAAGAAACAGTTTTTTTTTTTAATTTTAATTTAAGGAAAAACACGGTTTTATACTTAATTTTTAGGAATTTATTGTAATCTATCCTTTAAATTATTATCTGCAACATTATTTCAATTTCAATACTTAATATATGCAAATTTATTTGTGATTCAAGCTAGCAAATCCATGAAATACTCAGGTAAAATAATTTATATATTGATTTATGCGTGTGGCTCAATCTATAGCACTGATATAACAGTTCCGTAGCATTTTTTAATTATTCTCTGTCCATGGTAACTTGTGGAGATTTTGTTTATTGTCATATATACTAATACACACTGTCATATTAGTTGTGCTAAAGTTTTAAACTAAATGTGCTACATTTATACATAATTATGCTACAATATAAAAATATATAACAAATATGCAACAATATCATATAATATATATGCAACATAATTGTTTCTGACAACAAAACGTCCAACGGATAAATATAATATAATATGTGATGTAAATTTACAAACAAATGCTAATTAAAAATAACAATAACCTCTTTACAACTAAATGTGCCACATAAAGTGTATTATATGTTGTAAATTAATAAAAAAAAATACAACATTAAACAAGACACGTATGCTATTGCTACATACATTTTAAAATGCCAACAGATCCTGAATCTACTTTTAAGAATCTGCAATATTGAATCTATTTTGCAGAATAATCAACGTTTACTTTCGGTCTGTCCATGGTTGTGGAGATTTCGTTTATTGAGCACACGAATATGCTAAGATTTGGTTCTTCAAAAGCTTCGACTTTTGAAGAATTTGTAGAAAAGCTTTGGCACTTCAAAGGATTTACAAAAACGCTTCGACCTTTGTGTGAGATGCAGAAAAGCTTCGAAAAGCTATGTCTTAGTTCTATAATTTGGGGGAAAGATTTTTGAAAATTCGAGATAATGTGAGACGTGTGCAAGATGTTATGCAAGATTTCATAAAAACTGGAGATGTGGTTGCAAGATTCGATTCCCTACATTTAAGGGATTTGGCTTGTTGAAGATGAAGAGATGGTAGAAGATGATGATGAAAATTTTATGGTAATACCTATTATAACCTCTACCGATTTTTTTACAAAAATAAATAAAACTGAAATCAATTTAAATATTACTATTAAGCTGGACCATTGATTGAAAAAAAAATATGGATGTGACTTATTCTTATTTCTTACACTTATTTCTATTCTCACATAAATCACCCCTATATATATATATGGGGAGATTCGTTGATCCACTGCCTACAAAATTCAAGCTTCATTGAGAATATCGCGAGATTAATGGGGAAATTCTTGAAGATATTCACAATTTTTTAATAATCTATATTTTTCATACTTTCACTTTATAATTTTAAATGAGAATGTTATTTTTAAAATATTTGATTAGAATTATGAAAATGCTAATGAATTGAATTATAATTTTAAATTATTTTTGTTAGGTAATTTTATTTAAAAAAACTTACTGATAATTAAACATTTAACATTTGATTTGTACTAGGGTTTAGGGTTGGGCGATTATTATATAAAAACATACTCCATCCGTCTCCAATTTTCTTTATGAGAATCTTTGATACGAGTTTTAATAAAGTTGTTGAGTATATCGTGAGTAGAGTAAGGTCACATAATAGCGTTATTTTAAATTAATTGGTGGTGGACTATAAGTGGTAAAAATGTGTAAATAAGTAGATTTTTGATGGTAAGAGAAGAGATAGTCATGGATAGTAAAATGTGTAAATAAGGGTGTTGAGGGAAATAAGCAAAGAATATTTTGTGAGATAGTTTTCATAAGTGGAATATGAAGGAAATTACAAGACATATAAAAAAAACTATGAAGGAAATTGGGAGACGAATGAAGTATGTGTTTTTATTGGTAATAATCATTTCAACTTATAACATGGTGAATTTATCGCCCAACAACTCAAAAATCAATGCAATTTAAATTAATGATTATTTAAATTGCTAATCACCAATATTAACTCAAAGAACTTCAAATTCATCAATAGGCTCGTGACAACATTACATATTTCTCAATCAACACATAGCTCAAATTCAACTTAAAATTTCAACGAAATTTATACAAATTTATCGCAATTTCGTCACAAACCAAATTCTCAACTAAGTATATTCTTAACCTAGCAAGAAACTCAACTATTCCAAGTGACAATTAGTTCAAGTCGAACGGTCAAATTCACCAAACAAGCACGGAAAATCCAATCAATATCACCAAACAAGCACGAAGAATCCAACTTCATCAAGCCTAGCCTATCTAAAATAAAATCAACATTAACATTTAGAAATCTTGTCTTTCAAACAAAAACAAGAAAAGAAAAAAGAAAGAAACTTACGACGATGGCAACGATGGGGCAGTGAGACATAGGGAGAGAGAGGGTGTGGCAGTGGCAATAGCAAGGGCACAATAAGGCGAGGCGGTAGCTACCAACAGGAAAAAGAGAGAGGGAGAGGGGGAACAGACCAATGATGGAGGGTGTCAAACGGTGGGGCGAGGGACGGTGACGAGAGAGATGGAGTGAATGAGTGAGAGAGAGAGAGAGAAGTACCGACGGTGGGGCATCAACGACGGGACAAGGAAGGTGACGAGAGAGAGAGACTGATAGGGGGTCAACGACGAGTAGGGCGGGGGCAAGAAAGAGGGAATGAAAGAGAGAGTGAAAGAGAGAGATATGGAGAGAGGGGGAGAAGATGGGGCATCGACGGTGGGGAGTATTCAGCGGGCGAGTGGGGGTTAGGGTTGGATATTTTAAATTTTGAGCGCTGTAAGGTTCTGCTTATATCGTAAATTAACGACAAAATTTCAATCGTTAATTTCTTTTTGAAAAATCTAATAATTGAATTGTTTTTAGCGAAAAAAAATTTCATTGTAATGATGGAACATAAAATAATTAAATTAAATTAAAAATATATAAATATTTAACGACGGAATAATGACGGTTGATTTAACAAAAAAATCCATTGAATTTAGCGACGAATTCACGATGTATATTTTTACCTTCATAGATCCGTCATTAACTTTGACGATTTTATGACGCCTTTGTTTCATTAATGTTGTATTTTTTTGTGTATATATATATATATGATGAATCGGTAGAATGATTTTTTAAAATAAGAATAAATCTAAATCATTGATTTTACTAAATCAATTGACAAGATTTATTTTCGTTGTGCTATAAATTGTAGCTATATGTGCTATAATTTTTTCGTAGGATATTTTCAAGGTTAGATCAGTAATCTACTATTATTAAAAATAGTTTTTTTCCCTTAAATATAGATAACACACGGTTTTAACCTATTTTTAACGGATTTCTTGTTATCTATCATTTAATCTATTATTTAGATAGATTATTTCAGTTTCTATACTTAATATCCACAAATTTATTTGTGATCAAAGCTACAAAAGCTATGGAAAATGCAGGTTAAAAAAGTTTATTGATTCATACGTGTTTTTCAGATATTGCAATGGTGGAATGTTTTTATAGCATTTTTAGCATATTCATTTTGCATATTTGCAGGTAAAAAAAATTATGTATTCATTCATACGTGCTTTTCAGTACTTATTTCACTGGTGGAACATTTTCATAGCATATTTAGTTCATTCATTTTGCATATATACTAAAATTTCGTAAATTATTGCCAGTTAATTTGATTCTTTGTTCTGTACATATGTTGTGTTTTTTTTGTTTTTTTTGTTACATTTAAGTGTTTTCTTTTATACATGTACATATGTTTTGTAACACATATTCATTAATAATATTGCACAAAAACGTTAGTTCGTTTTGCATATAAAGTGTTTATGTAGAGTTGTATAAATTTTATTTTTGTAGCACTTTTTATTTACATACTTAGCAAAATTATATATTAATTAATTTGATATTTTTTCATTCTCACATATATATTATTATAGTGACTTCTTGTATAGCACTTTTAACATAATTTTGTAGCATATATATAACATGTATGTGACACTATTTGTTTAATTGTATCACAATTGCATATGACAAATATACGAGTTTTAAATACTACACAATGTTTAAAAAATTGTTATGTGATGCGTTATTAAATAGTACAAGTCCGCCATAAACTTTGTTAAATGACAAAAAATATGAAATTTATAATCCTATAAAATATGATGGTCTAATTATAGTCATTTTTCTTTCATACATGTTCTTACACAATAATTTATATCTGTTAGTTTTCAACTTTATAAATTTTTATTTTAAACTATATTTTTACATGCTTATATTTATTCTATAATTAAATTTTTGTATATTATTTTATAATATAAAACTATACTTTTTCCTAATATTTATCAATTTAAATTTTATATATCAAAATTTGTCATTTCATATATGTGTATATAAGTGAGTATTAATTATAAATCTGAAAAAATTAAACACAATTTAATCTTTTAACTATTTGCATTGTTTATTTAACATGAAATGTATTTTGCACCTTTATTTAACATCAATGATATTTTTGCACATAAACTTACTTTAAGAGTGTTTTGTTATATACTATAAATATTAAAGACATATTTACATATTATCTCATATATATATATATATATATATATATATATATATATATATATATCATCAACACTACTTTAATACTCATATGGAGTTTGATTTAACATTTTTCGGTAAGGTAACTAGGTGGCAGAAAAATGGTAGCACCTACTTCTCCTTAGAGGGAGCAAAACCGAATCCGAATCGAATTGATACAATTTGATCGATTCGGTTCGATTTTTAACAAGTTTATATTCGGTTTGGATCAAATATTTCAAAATTGAAGTTCTTCGGTTTGGCCTTTCAAAACTTCGGTTCAAATCAAACCGACCGAAGTTTTGATATTTATTTTTTATAAAATTATATTTCATCATAATAATCTATTTTTCTTCTAATGACATTAGTAATATATTAAATAATTAATTGTAGAACCTAGACAACTAAAAAATAGATGAGATTTAAAAAAAAACAACATAATTTTGTCAAATTTAACGAGATTTTTTTTAAATATACACAATTTCGATTAACGGAAAACTGAATCGAAACTGAAGTTTGAACTTTGAATCGATTCAGTTCGATTTTGCCAAAAAGTTTGAACTTTGTTTCTTTTGTTGTTTTTATGTTTGTTTTCTGTTCGCTTTTTTCTTCTTGTTACTCTTTTGCTTTGAAGAGTACTCTTTTTTTCTCTATTATTGTTTTCTTGAGGTTTTTGTCATAAAGGTTTTAACGAGGTTTGGCCCTGAGTCTACAGTTTATGTTGTCCAAAGATGCTAGGTTTGTTCGTTTTTCATTTCTTTATAATAACATGCCACTATTTCAGATGTAGCAAAAAATTAATGTAATTTTTTTTCTTAAAAATCAAATATCACCCGATCTATATTCACTTATTTTTTTACCAATACAAATTTTGCAATATGAGACTCCAAAAAAAATACTATTACGCATTGTCTCTGTTCATGAATAATTTTTTTTCTAGTTTATGAGAATCCATAATCGTTACCTTTTTAAGCAGTTAGGAATGTGTAAATTAAAAAGATATTTGCTAAAACTAACTAATAAATTTGGAGGACTAAATTTCTTTATTTTAAGCCGACCGAACAGACCATCCTTATGAAACTAATCATGTATAGATAAACAATAAAGAAAAAAAATATGTTAGCAAGTAAAGTGTTTAAAACCCTCTCTCCAAACACCCAAATAAAAGTAAAATTTACAACTAATTACCTCGAATTTGGTCCAGATAAAAGTATATAATTGCTTCAAGAATAAACTCAAGTCGATCCCAAAATATTTAAGGACTTAAAATGTATAGAACTAGAATATACATAAATAAGTTTTGTACTTTTTACAAATGATCGTTTTTGACTAAAGTGAGTAGAAGAAATACATTAATGGATTAATATATAGTCGCTGATTTGCGATGGTCTAACGTCTAAGTTAGCCTCTGTTTTCCACAATCCCCAATATTTTTTCGTGAAGACAGGGATATAATTTTGATATTCTTTTTAAAAAATTTCGTAATAGCGAAATCCTTAAAAATAAACTAGGGGTCTTAGGTGATGATTGGTACGCAAGAATGAAATTAAATAGGAATGGAATGGACTTTGGAATTGAATGATGATAGGAATTGAATGAAATAAAATATGTGATTCTTACATGGTACATACATATACTGAATGAACGAATAAAATGAAATAAAATAAATAAAATAATCATTATTTTTATAATTTAAATTATTATTATTATTGTAATAATAATAATAAAAAATAATAAGTATTATTAAGTAATAATTATCATTATTGTTATTATTATTTAGGATTATTATTATTATTATTATTATTATTACTATTATTATTATTATTATTATTATTATTGTTGTTGTTGTTGTTGTTGTTGTTGTTGTTGTTGTTGTTGTTGTTACTTATTATTAATATTATTATTAATTAATTAATATTAATACTATTATTTTATATATATTTATTACTATTTATTATTATTATTTATATTATTTTCATTAATAATATTAATAAATAATAATATTTTAATATAACTATTTATTATGGTAATATTATTAATAACTATATTTTTCACTATTATTACAGATAATTAATTATTGTTAGTAATTACATTTATTTATTATCATAAATACTACCATATTATTATTATTATTATTATTATTATTATTATTATTATCATCATCATCATCATCATCATCAATTTAGAAAAATTTTGTTAGGGAAAAAAAGTAAATTTGACTAATCATGTGTTCACGAGAATAGTTAATACCATGGAGGAGGGGATGAATGGTTAATCTCATATTTATCGGAATAACTATTCCTTTAGAAATGATGATTCTTGTCGTAAAAATGTTACCAACTATAGGATTGGAAATGAACATAGAATCACTATTTCATTCATGTATACCAACCGATACCTTAGTGTTTAGACTTTAAGAACTTGGGGATCGATTTTGTCAACTTGGCAGTGTTTCCGAATAAAAGTCCATAACATAATTATTTTTAAAATTAAATGCTCAAAATTTCGTCATTTCTGTCCATATTAGTCTTTATTAGTATTAATGATAATTTCACAGTAACATCCCACTAGGCACGTCAACATTCCCATCGAGCAGGAAAATAAACTTTGGAAACACTTTATAAATATTTGAAGGTTCATAATATTAATAGATATTTTTAGGAAAATGATATTATTACATAGTATGTATATACATAGTACCCCTCAAATATAAACCGGATCGGATCGTTTTTTAAACCGGTTCGATTTTAATATTTAATCTTATGACTAATTTGTCCCTCCTACAAATTAGTCACTAAAATTAGTCATCGATTTCTTTCCTTAATAATAGGCACTACTCCTTGAAAATAGGTGCATTATTATTTCAAAGATGGAATATATGGATTTTCAAATATTTCAAATTTTGTGCAGCGTTTTTTTTTGTCTCATTTTTTAGGATTGAACATATTCCAATCATTGAACATAATTTCAAGAATTGAACATGATAAATCATGGATTTCACGTCCACTAATTTTGAGTCTCAATTTTTATTTTCATTTTAAACATTTTTTTATTCATATATTTCATTCCTTAATTTATAGGATTGAACATAATATGGATTTCACATATTGGAGGGGTGCTAATTCTTTACTTCTTGATAATAATTCCAACGAAAAAGATAGTGAAAAAAACATTATTTTTCACTAATAATAGTGTTTTATTTATTTTATTATTTATTTCTTCTCCTTTTCTAGTTTTCTTTCATAATTGGACATGTGATTTATAATAAAATATGCAATATGCATCTTATATTAAAGATTGTTATAAGATTTTAATTTGATTTCAATTTGTAAAACGAGTTTAAAATTATAAAATTAAAATTATTGACAATTAATCTAAATTATAAAATTATAAATTATTGACAATTAATTTGAATTATAAAATTATAAATTATTGACAATTAATCTAAATTAATATTAAGAATTGTGTAACATATCACTATAATAGTGTGAAAGTGTGACATAGTGACAATATTGTTCGTTTATTTGATAATAGTGTCATATAGTATAAAAATTATAAGATATTGTTGAAATTGATGTTAAAAGTTAGAAATTGATTAGAAAGAACTATAATTGTAAGAATATTGTCATATGTTGACCACATATTCTATTATTTCATAAAAGTATATTGTAGTATAAAAATTATAAGATATTAGTGAAATTGATGCTAAAAAATAATTGTAAGAATAATGTCACTTGTTGACCACATTATTTGAATAAAAGTATATTGTAGTATAAAAATTACAAAATAATGCGAATAGTATCACATGTTGATCACATTGTTTGATTATTTTATCTAAGATGGATTTGAACAGTCTCGATCGCTAGTTTAAATTAATAACTATTAATTCATTTAAAACGTTTGAAGGAATTAGAAAATTTGATAAAAACCACCATGTAATAGTGACAACATTGTTTAAATTATACTATAGTATTTAAATTATAAGATAATAGTGTAATGTACCTTAAAAATTAGATAATTGATTGAAAGAACTATATTGTGAGAATCATGTCACATATTGTTCATAATTTGAAAATATGTATTTATAATTCATTTAAGTTTTTTGAAAGAATTTAAGAAATGAAATGAGAATTTGTAACAAATCCATAAACCCTAAACACCTAAACCATTAAGCTTCGAAAACCCCTAAAACCTAAACCCTAAACCCTAAACCCTAGACCCTAAACCCTCAAACCCAGTAAATCTCTTCACAAATTTATAAGTTCAATTATTTTCAATATCCTAATGCGGTGCCATTCTTTGGACAAGGTGGCAATGACTAGGTGTCGAACCATAGGTCTCAAGTTCGAATCTCATTATGCTCAATCCATAGTCCTTTTTTTTGTTTTGTGTTTTTATATTTTATTATTTCGTTAGTTTTATTTTGTGTTTTTATATTTCGTAATAAATTTTAGTTTCTTATTTTGAATCGAATTGAAGTGGGTGATTTCCTTTTAAAAATATAAATCTTAGTTAAAGTATGAACTAAGTAATATAATCGTTACCACAATCTTCCATTAATTAATAAATGTAGTTACATAGTAAAAATTGTTCAATTATAAAACATAAATTAACAACAAACAAACATAATGAATTTGTATAATAGTCACAATAGTGACAACATTGTTTGATCATTTGGTATAATACTATATTATAGTATCAAAATTGTAAGATAATAGTGTGATTGATGGTATTTTTTCGGAAATTGATATACTATAGTTTTTAAATTATAAGATAATAGTGACAACATTGTTTGATCATTTGGTATAATACTATATTATAGTATCAAAATTGTAAGATAATAGTGTGATTGATAGTATTTTTCTAAATTGATATACTATAGTTTTAAATTATAAGATAATAGTGACAACATTGTTTGATCATTTGGTATAATACTATATTATAGTATCAAAATTGTAAGATAATAGTGTGATTGATGGTATTTTTCGGAATTGGTATACCCCAAAACCTAAACCCTAAACCCTAGACTCTAAACCCTAAACCCTCAAACCCGTAAATCCTTCACAAATTGATAAGTTCAATTATTTTCAATATCCTAACGCTACGCCACTGGACAAGGTGGTAAAGGACTAGGGTGTCGAACCATAGGTCTCAAGTTCGAATCTCATTATGCCCAATCCCTAGTCCTTTTGTTTTGTTTTGTGTTTTTGGGTTTTATTGTTTCCTATAAATCATATCTCATTTGATTTGTACACCATATCTCATTTGATTTGTATAGCCATATCTTTACCTATTACTTAACTATTTTCCTTATAAATCGCAACAATGAATATTTGATAAGATAATCGTGATTAACATTCATACGAAAAAACATACATAGACAAAAACTTCAAAGCAAAAATATCTTAGTAACAAGTAAGAAATCGTGCATCTTCGATGGCCAAGAACGCCAATGAAATTTTGAATGAGTTATTTGGATCCGATGGCGAAGATGAATTGGACGTCCTTAGAAGATGAGTGGCACAATCAGTTGCACGATTCACATGAAGATGAATCCAGAAGATGCATTCGACGAGTTGGTGCATGAAGGTCCGAAATCGGTATGATTTTGGTTCTATAGAAAGACTTTATATGGCATACAATTCATACATAAAATTACTAGGATTTGGTGTGTATTGTAGAAGTATTTCTAGTACAAGCAAGTACCGTTATTTCTTGTGATCGTGCGGAAAGATGAATTTTAAGAAACATACGAAAAAAATGGATTGTCGTGCGATATTAATGTGATAAAACGTGATTTTGCAAAGTGGGAGGTGTCTTGGTACATGTAGACCACAATCACGAATCTGTATCCAACTATGTCAAATTTCATGCCGAGTCATAGGGTTTGTCATTGAATATGAAGAGGCAATTAGAGGCTAACGACATTGTAGGCATCCAGTTTGTAAAAACCTAAAGTTGATTGAAGTCAAGCCGGAGGTCCTTGAATGTGGAGCAACTCCAAGGATTGTAGGAACTTTATCAATGAGAGAAGAAGATTGAGACTCGGTGACGGAGATGCAGACGCTATCCGTAAGTTATTTATCAAATTGCATTCAACGATGCTAGATTTTTCCATTTGATGGATATTGGTGATGACTCGAGACTTGAATGTGATGTGGATTCATCCTCGAAGCATAGCGACATATCATGATTTCCATGATGTTATTAGTTTCGATACCACATACCTCGTTAACCAATATCGATGCCTTTGCCTCTTGTGGTCGGAGTTAATCACCATCATCAATCTATTTTACTAGGATGCGCATTGTTAACACATGAGCATGCGCACTCGTTTAAATGGTTTTTAGTAATTGGTTAGAGGCAATGGAAGGGTTCATCCTATCGCAATATTGACCGATCAATGCGAGAGTATCAAAATTGCTTGTGAGAGAAGTTATGCCCCACATCGTCCACCATTTTGCTTATGGCATATTTGCGGAAGATCCTCTAAAGTTCAAAGGTGTTGCGATAGGAGAAAATGTTCGTGAGTTCTACTCGATTATATATTATAGTCTCGACATTGTAGAATTCGAATTGAAGTGGGCTGATTTCCTCATCAAGTATGGTCTCTGAGACTAACGGTGGCTTAAAGATCTCTATGAAGAACGTGAGAGTTGGGCCCTATTTACTTGAATCACATATTTTGGGTTGGAATGGTGTCGACACAAAGAAGTGAGTCGATGCATCGTTTTTGATGGTTATATCAATTAGAAAGTAGTTTGAAGATGTTTGTGGAACAATATGAGATAGCTTTGGCTGATAAAATTCAAAAAGAGATGGAAGCTGATTACCAGTCAAAGTGTTGGCGAGTAAAAACGACCATTCACTACAGATGGGATTCGCAATTTGCAAATGCTTACACATTGAACGTGTACAATATATTCCGTGAAGAAATTATCAAGATTTGCAATTGCAATGTCAAAGAGGTATCTTCTGATGGATTAGACGGTGTAGGAGGTATTGAGAGGTATGAAGTATTGGAAACATGCATTTTTGGTAATGAATACCATAGACGCTACACTTTCAATGTGGAGTATCGGCCTATCGGAGAATATATTTGTTGCAATTGCCGTAAGTTTGAATTTAAAGGAATTTTATGTGTTCATGTCTTGAAAGTTTTAGCTTACAAAGACATTGATCATGTTAATGAAAGACACATATTAAGATGATGGCGTAAGGATGTTTACTGGACCACATGCTAGTATTGTTTTTGCTGGTGGATATCCTCATATGACGAAGGAGTACAAATCGTTCCAAGAAGTTGTAATACCCCGACCGTCTAAACTTGGTTTAGAATGAACCTAATTTTGAAATTAGGATTTTGCATCAGTAATAATAATAAAAGATTATAGAAATTACATATATGTACAAGAATTTTATAAGTTGACAAGATTTTGGGATTGATCCCAAAATGGATTTAAATTTTTGCAATGTATATATACATACATATATAATATGTGTAAAAGTGAAAATAAGAAAAAGAAATATATATATATATATATATATATATATATATATATGCAAAGTTATGTCCGAAAAGTGGGGGTTAACCCAAATCTATACTACAAATATAATAATATATATATGCTATATATGTGTAATAATAGTATGTGTGTCGTATATATATATAATAATATGTGTGTGCTAATAGATAATAGTGTGTGTGCGTCGTATATACATATATATAGTATGTGTGTGCTAATGTGTGTCGGTGTGTGTGTGTGTCGTGTAAGTGTAGTGTGCGTGTGAGTGTTTTAAAAAAAAAAGGTGAATGCAATGTTACAGAATCACATTGCCTATTGTTTACCATCATTTTCATTTCGTCTGCATTTCCAATTCGTATGATACAGAGAAGAAAGAAAAAAAAACTTTCGTTCCTTCATCTTTCTTTCTTCAATTTCTTTACTCGTTTTCAATCTCTCGATAAATCCGAACCGATATTAAGGTTAGTCTCGCCATTACCTACATTCTTATGGTTTAAAATTTAAATTTGGTGCATGTTTTGTATTTGTATATTTATTTTTGAAATGTATTAAAAATAGGGAGATGATGCCAAATGCTAGAAATCGAGAACTAATGTTGTTCGTATACTCTATATATGCTAGGATTATGAATATGGTTAAAAGTTATTAAGGTTAGGTTTTTGTCCATTTTTAAAGCCGAACTATAGCCGATTTTTGATTTTATTTAATGAAGTGACTTCATATTTACAGTCTATGCTAGCCTACTAGCATATAGAATTAAATTGGGAATTTTTCGTGCGCATTATGACAGAAACCTATTTGGCTGAAAATCTAAAGCTCCACGTTCGGATTATCCGATCTTTGTTTGTCAAATGTTATCACATATCTGTATTCTAGGATATATCTAGCATGACATATAAATTTATCATAATTTTCTGGGTATGTTAGGTATTTTCCTAAAAATGTCATGTATCTAAAGTTGGCCGTTCGAGGATACCGTAAATGTTATACGAAATGTAATGTGACATATGAGTTAGACAATGTATAATAAGTAAACGATTAAAGTTTGGAAGAAATTGATCAACGTTTTCTTAGTTAAGTGTGAGAAATCGAGAATAGTTTGTTATTAATATTCGAGCACGTGTGTGCGTAGAGTTATGATTATCGCACATAGTTATGATTTATGCCTAGTTAAATATGGTTTTATCTGAATAGTTGAAATAGACATGAGATACAAGAAATGAAACGAGGACTTAGATTTTAATGTGGTTCGATGTTAATGAATAAGCTTGTCCTCAAGCTAAGAATAAATAAGAAGTTTAAGTTGATGAATATAAATGGATGAAAATAGTAGCTCCACTATGACCAAGTGGAACCAAATTGAGATATTTTATATCTCTTATTCAATAATGATGATGCAAAATCCTAAGATATTAAAAGTTATCTAGTTCGTTGATGATAATCGACGTTATCCAAGAACCAAATGAAGTACTAAACCTTTCTTTTACGTAAAGGTAAAGTACGAAGGTAACAGAAGAAGAGAAAGGAGAAGTACGCCGTATTGCTAAAAGTATATATCAGGTGGGCTTTTTCTCGAAATGACAAATGCTTTATTTATAATGCTTTCTTCGAAATGAAAAGTCTTTATTTACGATGCTTTCATTTGAAAAATGATGATGAAATATTATTTAATTACATGCCCAAAATGTTTATGTTTTATGTATGGATCCTATCAGTGTTGGTTCGCCAACTATGAATGATAATGAAGTTTGTTGGTTCGCTACCAACTATGAATGAAATCGAATTTGGATCCTATGTTGGAAGGACAATTCCTGGCTAGGATTAACGTGTAAACTAATGGTAGCGCACTTCTTTGAAAGGTTTGCTCACCCGATTCACGGTGTTGTGTCTTTGAAAGGTTTGCTCGGCCGGTCACAGCGTCCGTGGAAGGAGGCCTCCTTCTACGGCGCAAGATGATGTTATATGAGATGTGATATGGATCATACATATAGAAAATATGTCTGGCCAGACAAGTTTATGAAAATGAAAGAAAATGTTTAGTAAGCACGAGCATTTCAAATAAAACCTCGTGTGTTACTGATGAGGCAGTGTAATTGATGTTATGATAAATGTTTTGGCATAAGTCCACTGAGTGCATTCTTGTACTCAGCCCTGCATGTTTGTTTTTAAATATGCAGGTTGAAATCAGTGATGCGATGGAGCAGTGTTGTCTAGTAGGAATATTTTGTCGCTGAAAGTTAGTACCTTGAGTGCACATCGTCATATGTGTAATTCACATGTTTTTCGTTGTAAGAACAATAAGTTATGTTTTGAGTAAAGAACTATTTTCCTTCAGGTCGGTTGAACCCATTGTTAAATATCGATGGTCTAGTCTCCATATGTATGTTATGGTTGACAAATCTCAAATGCTATGAAGTTCTAGAAGTTTCCTTGATATATGTCTCACAATTCAATATCCCATTTTCTTGTTACGCTTTAATTCCGTTCAAGTAATAGTCCACGCTAATCGTCCTTAGGAATAGTGGGTCATTACAAAGTGGTATCGAGCGTTCGTTCCTTGAATCAAAACTTCCTTCAAAGTTAAGTCTAGATTGAGTCACTAGACTTGTTAGAGATCGATCGACTATGCTCAACACTCCATCACATCAAGCTCAACCGAATGAGGTAAATGACTTTTTCTCTGTTTTGGAAATGAAAATTTTGAAGGTGGAAAATGGTTGAGAATGAAAGTTGTGAATGATGATTGAAATGATGTTTTAAAGGAAATGAAAGTTATGGGAAATGGTTGGAAGTGAAAGTTATGGAAAATGTTGCAAATGATGTTTTATGTTGTGAAAAGAAAAGAGATATGAGGAGATGTTGACAGTGATATGAGAAAGTGTTGACATTGATATGTCAAAAGTGAAATGTTTGAATTCATGGAATTCAATGAGAATTATTGTTATGAATGAGTTGTGTTATTAATGTTTAAAGTTTTGCAATTTCAAGTTGTTTATGACAATGGATATGTTATCCCAAAAGAGCGTGGATCGCTTAAGACGCATGATCCCTTTTGCGAAAGAACATAGAAAGATGAACTATGAGAATATTATTCCATCATGAGAACAAAACGAGATCAAAGTTAGAATTTCGAGGTTCAAAGGCGAGAACAACGAAACCAAAGAGAATAAAATCAATGAGCAAAGATGGAAATGATGGTGGCGAGAATGAATGATGATTTTGAAATGATGAATGTCACTATCTGACGGTGACATGAGTATAGTCACTCCTTTGGATGTTCACACGAGGCGGAACTCCAAATTGACTATGACTTTTCATTAGAAGCGAAATAGAAATGTGATCAAAGAATCAATTGAGTTTAGTATTGTGGTTTACGAATGAGAGACCACGATGTGGTAGAAATTTTGAAGGCAAATTGAGAATTGGGTTTTCGATTAGTACGAGTAGAGTTTGAGATGTGCGGTGGTATGTTGATAACCCTTACAATTTATAATGACCTATTACGAGTTATATGAAGTTTCAAATTTTATTCATTACCCAAGTTCTGTCATTGAGTTTAACTCTAGGATCTAATTTCAATTGAGAAATCACTTGAGTTTCTCACTTTTTCTGAAAGAAGTTTACAACCCGAAAATTTATAAAGTGTCCTTTTGAAACCAAGCCCTCATGTGACTGAGAAGTATTTGTGATGGGTCTGGCCAACCCATATGACCAAAGTGTCTCAGTAGTCGTCATTCTGGTCTTCAGACCCTATATTCCAATTATTCACTTCAAAGAACATATTGATTCAAACTTTAAAGGTGGTCGTCTTGAATTGTGAATCTTACCACTCAGTAAGTCGTCATGGTGAGTTTTCTTCAATCCTCAAAACTGATAAGTATGATGTAGGTTGACTTACCTTGTCACCTAAGTTTTCGAGACAAGAAAATGATATACATCAAGTTATGATGTAGAAGTCCTCGATGAGGCGAGATATATTTTCCCTTATGATATACATAGATACGATGACCCTTGATGGGCTTTCCAGATCTCGATGACAATGAAGTTACACCACCTTGTAAGTGTTATGACAATAAAGTTATGAGCGAGATACTCTTTAGCATTGAGTCTTGAGTAGAAGTAAAGGAAAGTATAGAATATTCTTGAAAATAACCTCCTCTTATTATGTTATAACAAGAGAGATTACAACTTATCTTTAAGATAGTTGACTGTCCTTAAGACCTCGTTAGTAGGTTGGACATGTCTAAAATATGGAGGTGCACAAGATTTTTTTCCAATAGATATATAAGGAATGATCGCATCCCAGTTAACAAGTCTCTCACTTTATACCTCAACCTTTAGGATTTTGCTTGAGCGGAATTGATTTCGAGTATTTGAGACCTTAGTGAAACCAATGATAGTGAGATTGATGGATCATAAATATTGAGAAGTGTGAACAGCTAGACTAGCCCTAGTGTTTAAACCAAGTATGGGGAATATATCCCCGAAGTCAAGACATGGTAATGAGGACTTGTGTTTGGAACTAAAGTTATGGTGCACAAGCGTACTACCCTACCAGGTTATATGACAACAATGATAGTTTTAACTCTGGAAGTGAGAACCAAAGTATAATGAAAACAATATGACTTTCAGATATCATGATCAAGAAAAATGGGACAAGAATTGAGAACAGCTAAAGAAATTACAAGCTATCCCGTTATGAGATAGCCCAAGATATGATATAAGCATCAGAAACAGTCTGACTACGATAAGTAAGGTAATTACTTGGAATCAAAGAAGTAGATTCATTATTTGAGATGAAGGCTTGGTACTCTAAGTTACATAGACATAAAACGCATGTCTTGTGTGTTTTGAAATTTAACAAACAAAACAACTTCTAGAGAAGTTTGTAAGGAAAATACATTCAAGGGAACAAAGGAAGAGATTCACATGGAAAGACCTTAAGATGAAGCTAATTGGGAAATATATTTCTCATATTTATATGATGACAAATAAGGTGGAATTTTGGGTACCTTTGACATTAAAATGAAGCAAACATAGAATGTCGAGAATATAGTGAAGGTACATGATGTTAGAGCAAAAGTATGATATGTTCCCGTGGAAAGAGTTTTAACTTATACAAAATACTTAGTTAATCAATGAAGATTAAGGGACATGACGTATATCCAAATAGGATATTACTAATGATGGCGCTACAAATGCAAACATAAAGATTTCTCTTGAAAAGATTTTAAAGTAAGAATATATGAGATATAGATATTCTTAAGAGCGATAGAAAGGAAAAGGGAACTGAATCCTTTAGACTGAATTAAGAATAGATGATAGTGATGGATACATCACGATCTCTACGACAAGATTAAACTGTCGAGGCAACAATGCCAGAGGATAAACCGGCGTAGATCGAGCCGAAAAATGCAATTGATAAATGAATAATAGTAATGACAACCGAGAAGGATCTTCTGACGAACAAGGTGACAGGAGGCCCTGGCAAGGAAACATGGTGCAATTAGGGAAAGGGCAAGGATAAATGAGATGGATGTTTACCTGGACAGACAGGGACACCACAGACTAGACCATATGCTCTGCACCAAAAACAGAACGAACAAAACCAGGGAAACCTGGCAGGTATGGAGAAACTCCTCAACATACCTATTATAATTTTGTTCGATACGGGTGCTTCACATTCTTTTATCGCAAGCGCATACGTAGATGTTTTAGAACTTAACTCAGAACGGACAGATAAAGCTATGAGAATTTCATCACCGATAGGAGGAATTACAACAGTTACACATACATGCTTGAGCCTAGAGCTGAACATATGATCACTTAAGGTTCTAGCAAACAACTTATATGTCATACCAATGTGGGACGTTGATATGATATTAGGAATGGACTGGTTGGCTGAGAGTTATGCTACCATTTTATGTAACGAAATGAAGATTTCCTTCCAATTTTTGGGAAGGGATGCTACCAGTTTTCACGGGATTAACATGGGAAATAGAATACAGTTATATCCATGATCCAAGCAAGAAAATGATGAACAAGGTAGGATGCCAAGCTTTCTTTGTTTATTTAAATGGAGAAGTGAAGTCGAGAAGATGGTGGAAGAGATACGATTATCGGGAGTTTAAAGATGTATTTCTAAAGAATTGCACAGTTTACCGCCTAATAAGCGATTGAGTTTACAATTGATCTAGAGCACAGGTCGGCACCGATGTCAAAGGCACCATATAGAATGGCCCCAAAAGAGTTAGAAGAACTGAAGATCCAACTACAAGAACTTCTAGACCTAGGTTTCATCGGACTGGCGTGTCCCATGGGAGCACTGTCTTGTTCGTGAAGAAGAAAGATGATACTTTGAGGATGTGCATAGATTACAGAGAGCTGAACAAATTAACACTCAAGAACAAATACCCTCTACCGAGGATAGATGATTTATTTTATCATTCGGAGGCGAGTATTCTCGAAGATTGACTTAAAATCAGGGTACCATCAACTGAGAATTCGACAAGAAGATATACCCAAAACGGCTTTTCGAACAAGATATGGTCACTATGAATTCATAGTTATGCCATTTGGATTAACAAATGCACCCGTCGTGTTCATGGATCTTATGAACAAAGTATTCCATCCTTACTTAGACAAATTTGTCTTGGTATTTATAGATGATATCCTCATCTATTCAAAGGACGAAGAAGAACATGAAGAGCATCTAAGAATAATTTTGCAGACGTTAAGGAGTGAACAACTCTATGCCAAATTTAGCAAGTGCGAATTTTGGCTGAAGGAAGTGACATTTTTAGGACATATTGTGTCGTCGGAAGGAATTAAAGTGGATCCCACTAAGGTGGAAACTGTACAAAAATGGAAATCACCAACAACTCAAAACGAGATCAGAAGCTTTCTAGGATTGGCTGGCTACTATCGAAGATTTATTGAAGGTTTCTCCAAAATAGCAAGGCCAATGACACAACTACTTCGGAAATGAATCAAATTTGTATAGACTACTGAATGTGAAACGAGTTTCCAGAAACTCAAAGAATTACTATCTACATTGCCAGTATTAGCAGTTCCAGAACCAGATAAGGAATATACTGTCTATACAGACGCATCAAAGACTAGGTTGTGTGTTGATGCAAGAAGGAAGAGTGATCGCTTATGCATCCCGACAACTTAGACCACATGAAATAAATTATCCCACCCATGATTTGGAACTAGCTGCAGTTGTGCATGCCCTGAAGATCTGGAGACACCATCTCTATGGAGTGAGGTGTGAAATCTTCACGGATCACAAAAGTTTGAAATACTTTTTGAACAAAGAGACCTGAACATGAGACAGAGAAGATGGCTCGAACTGGAAAAGGACTACGATTACGGTATTAATTACCACCCAAGAAAGGCTAATGTAGTAGCTGATGCCTTAAGTCGTAAAACTCAATCCAAGTTGGGATGTCTCCTTACAGAAGAGGAAAGATTCATTGATGAATTTAAACGGATGAAGATAGAAGTAATCGAACCATCTGAAACAATAACAGGTCTGATTGCAACACTCATCGTGACACCTGACCTAAGAGGAAGGATAATTGATGCACAAAGGAAGGACGAGAAATTAGAAAAGATGAGAATGAAAATAAGGACTGAAAAGCTAAAGGACTATCAAGAAGCAACAGATAATGCTATCATGTTTGAAGGAAGAATGTGTGTTCCGCAAGATGAAGGGCAAAAAAATAAAATTTTGAGAGAAGCTCATAACCCCTTACACCGCCCACCCAGGAAGCACAAAAATGTACCAAGATTTAAAAGAGAAATTTTGGTGGGAAGGAATGAAAAGAGATGTAGCTTCGTTCATCGAACGTTGCCTATCATGTCAACAGGTGAAGGCTTTACATCAACGACCTTATGGATAGCTGCAACCTTTGGAAATACCTAAATGGAAATGGGATGACATTACAATGGATTTTGTGACTGGCTTACCACGATCAAAACGAGGGAACACATCAATATGGGTAATCATAGATAGACTTACGAAGTGTGCTCATTTTATACCAATTTCGATTACCTATGGATCTGACAAGTTAGCTCAACTATACATTCGTGAAATTATGCGTTTGCGGTGCCAAAATCAATCACATCGGATAGAGATTCAAAATTTACTTCTAGATTTTGGATCGACACAAAGGAGATGAGAACAAAATTGAACTTGATATGACTTTTCACCCACAAAGAGATGGTCGATCTGAAAGAACAATTCAGACTATTGAAGATATGTTAAGGAAAGTTGTGTTAAATCGAGGTGAAAGCTGGGAGTATGTACTACCGCTCATTGAATTTGCCTATAATAATAACTATCAGGCAACAATCGGCATGGCACCAAATGAAGCATTATATGGAAAAGGTGTAGATCACCATCACCTCTTTACTGGGATGAAGTGGGCGAGAGAAAAGTCTTAGGACCTAATACAGTAGACGAAATGATTAAATTAGTCCATCAGATCAAGCAAAGGTTAAAGGAGGCCCAAGAGCATGAAGTCGTATCTTGATAAATAAAAAACTGAATTACAATTTGATGTTGGAGATAAAGTTTTTGAAAATTTCTCCATCAAAGGAATCGTTAGATTTGGAGTAAGAGGACTATGACCATGTTTTATAGAGCCCTATGAAATATTAGCAAAGATGGGCCAAGTAGCTTACAAGTTAGCGTTGCCACTAAGTTTTGGGAACGTACACAATGTGTTTCATGTGTAGCAACTAAGGAAATGCGTACGACCCAAAACATGTGATCCATCGATCGATATCACCCTTGATCCGGATATAAGTTATGAAGAAAAGCTGAAGCTATCTTAGACCAACATACAAAAATTAAGAAACAAATCAATATCGTTGGTAAAAGTCTTATGGAGACACCATGAGCAAAAAGCGACATGGGAACTAGAGGATCAAATGAAGAGAAATATCCGAACTCTTCTAGAGGTATGTAAATTTAGGACGAAATTTCTTTAAAGGGGTAGAATGTAATACCCGACCGTCTAAACTTGGTTTAGAATGAACCTAATTTTGAAATTAGGATTTTGCATCGATAATAATAATAAAAGATTATAGAAATTACATATATGTACAAGAATTTTATAAGTTGACAAGATTTTGGGATTGATCCCAAATGGATTTAAATTTTGCAATGTATATATACATACATATATAATATGTGTAAAAGTGAAAATAAGAAAAAAAATATATATATATATATATATATATATATATATATATATATATGCAAAGTTATGTCCGAAAAGTGGGGTTAACCCAAATCTATACTACAAATATAATAATATATATATGCTATATATGTGTAATAATAGTATATTATTATATATATATATATAATAATATGTGTGCTAATAGATAATAGTGTGTGTGCGTCGTATATACATATATATAGTATGTGTGTGCTAATGTGTGTCGGTGTGTGTGTGTGTCGTGTAAGTGTAGTGTGCGTGTGAGTGTTTTAAAAAAAAAGGTGAATGCAATGTTACAGAATCACATTGCCTATTGTTTACCATCATTTTCATTTAAATCGCATTTCAATTAAGTATGATCTGAGAGAAGAAAGAAAAAAAAAACTTTCGTTCCTTCATCTTTCTTTCTTCAATTTCTTTACTCGTTTTCAATCTCTCGATAAATCCGAACCGATATTAAGGTTAGTCTCGCCATTACCTACATTCTTATGGTTTAAAATTTAAATTTGGTGCATGTTTTGTATTTGTATATTTATTTTTGAAATGTATTAAAAATAGGAGATGATGCCAAATGCTAGAAATCGAGAACTAATGTTGTTCGTATACTCTATATATGCTAGGATTATGAATATGGTTAAAAGTTATTAAGGTTAGGTTTTGTCCATTTTAAAGCCGAACTATAGCCGATTTTGATTTTATTTAATGAAGTGACTTCATATTTACGATCTATGCTAGCTACTAGCATATAGAATTAAATTGGGAATTTTAAATGCGCATTATGACGTAAACCTATTTGGCTGAAAATCTAAAGCTCCACGTTCGGATTATCCGATCTTTGTTTGTCAAATGTTATCACATATCTCGTATTCTAGGATATATCTAGCATGACATATAAATTTATCATAATTTTACGGGTATGTTAGGTATTTTCCTAAAATGTCATGTATCTAAAGTTGGCCGTTCGAGGATACCGTAAATGTTATACGAAATGTAATGTGACATATGAGTTAGACAATGTATAATAAGTAAACGATTAAAGTTTGGAAGAAATTGATCAACGTTTTCTTAGTTAAGTGTGAGAAATCGAGAATAGTTTGTTATTAATATTCGAGCACGTGTGTGCGTAGAGTTATGATTATCGCACAGAGTTATGATTTATGCCTAGTTAAATATGGTTTTATCTGAATAGTTGAAATAGACATGAGATACAAGAAATGAAACGAGGACTTAGATTTTAATGTGGTTCGATGTTAATGAATAAACTTGTCCTCAAGCTAAGAATAAATAAAGTTTAAGTTGATGAATATAAATGGATGAAAATAGTAGCTCCACTATGACCAAGTGGAACCAAATTGAGATATTTTATATCTCTTATTGATAATGATGATGCAAAATCTAAGATATTAAAAGTTATCTAGTTCGTTGATGATAATCGGCGTTATCCAAGAACGAATGAAGTACTAAACCTTTCTTTTACGTAAAGGTAAAGTCGAAGGTAACGAAGAAGAGAAGGAGAAATGCGCGTATTGCTAAAAGTATATATCGGTGGGCTTTTTCTCGAAATGACAAATGCTTTATTTATAATGCTTTCTTGAAATGAAAAGTCTTTATTCGATGCTTTCATTTGAAAATGATGATGAAATATTATTTAATTACATGCCCAAAATGTTTATGTTTTATGTATGGATCTATCGGTGTTGGTTCGCCACTATGAATGATAATGAAGTTTGTTGGTTCGCTACCAACTATGAATGAAATCAATTTGGATCCTATGTTGGAAGGACAATTCACAGCTAGGATTAACGTGTAAACTAATAGTAGCGCACTTCTTTGAAAGGTTTGCTCGGCCGATTCACGGTGTTGTGTCTTGAAAAGGTTTGCTCGGCGGTCGCGGCGTCCGTGGAAGGAGGCCTCGCTTCTACGGCGCAAGATGATGTTATATGAGATGTGATATGGATCATACATATAGAAAATATGTCGGCGGACAAGTTTATGAAAATGAAAGAAAATGTTTAGTAAGCACGAGCATTTCAAATAAAACCTCGTGTGTTCTTGATGAGGCGATGTAATTGATGTTATGATAAATGTTTTTGGCATAAGTCCATGAGTGCATTCTTGTACTCACCGCATGTTTGTTTTAAATATGCGAGTTGGTGAGTGATGCGATGGAGCAGTGTTGTCTAGTAGGAATATTTTGTATTTGAAAGTTAGTACCTTGAGTGCACATCGTCATATGTGTAATTCACATGTTTTCGTTGTAAGAACAATAAGTTATGTTTTGAGTAAAGAACTATTTTCCTTGGTCGGTTGAACCCATTGTTAAATATCGATGGTCTAGTCTCTCATATGTATGTTATGGTTGACAAATCTCAAATGCTATGAAGTTCTAGAAGTTTCCTTGATATATGTCTCACAATTGATATCCCATTTTCTTGTTACGCTTCTTAATTCCCGTTCAGTAATAGTCCACGCTAATACGTCCTTAGGAATAGTGAAATACATTACAAAGTGGTATCGAGCGATTCGTTCCTTGAATCAAAACTTCCTTCAAAGTTAAGTCAGATTGAGTCACTAGACTTGTTAGAGATCGATCGACTATGCTCAACACTCCATCACATCAAGCTCAACCGGAATGAGGTAAATGACTTTTCTCTGTTTGGAAATGAAAATTTTGAAGGTGGAAAATGGTTGAGAATGAAAGTTGTGAATGATGATTGAAATGATGTTTTAAAGGAAATGAAAGTTATGGAAATGGTTGGAAGTGAAAGTTATGGAAAATGTTGCAAATGATGTTTTATGTTGTGAAAAGAAAAGAGATATGAGGAGATGTTGGCGGTGATATGAGAAAGTGTTGACATTGATATGTCAAAAGTGAAATGTTTGAATTCATGGAATTGATGAGAATTATTGTTATGAATGAGTTGTGTTATTAATGTTTAAAGTTTTGCAATTTCAAGTTGTTTATGACAATGGATATGTTATCCCAAAGAGCGTGAGATTGTTTAAGGCGCATGATCCCTTTTATGAAAGAACATAGAAAGATGAACTATGAGAATATTATTCCATCATGAGAACAAAAACGAGATCAAAGTTAGAATTTCGAGTTCAAAGACGAGAACAACGAAACCAAAGAGAATAAAATCAATGAGCAAAGATGGAAATGATGGTGGCAAGAATTGAATGATGATTTTGAAATGATGAATGTCACTATACGACAGTGACATGAGTATAGTCACTCCCTTTGGATGTTCACACGAGACGGAACTCCAAATTGACTATGACTTTTTCATTAGAAGCGAAATAGAAATGTGATCAAAGAATCAATTGAGTTTAGTATTGTGGTTTACACAGAATGAGAGACCACGATGTGGTAGAAATTTTGAAGGCAAATTGAGAATTGGGTTTTTCAGTGGTACGAGTAGAGTTTGAGATGTACAGTGGTATGTTGATAACCCTTACAATTTATAATGACCTATTACGAGTTATATGAAGTTTCAAATTTTATTCATTACCCAAGTTCTGTCATTGAGTTTAACTCTAGGATCTAATTTCAATTGAGAAATCACTTGAGTTTCTCACTTTTTCTGAAAGAAGTTTACAACCCGAAAATTTATAAAGTGTCCTTTTGAAACCAAGCCCTCATGTGGCTGAGAAGTATTTGTGATGGGTGCAGCCAACCCGTATGACCAAAGTGTCTCGATGAGTCGTCATTCGGTCTTGGACCTATATTCCAATTATTCACTTCAAAGAACATATTGATTCAAACTTTAAAGGTGGTCGTCTTGAATTGTGAATCTTACCACTTGTAAGCTGTCATGGTGAGTTTTCTTCAATCCTCAAAACTGATAAGTATGATGTAGGTTGACTTACCTTGTCACCTAAGTTTTCAGACCAGTAAAATGATATACATCAAGTTATGATGTAGAGAAGTCCTCGATGAGGCGAGATATATTTTCCCTTATGATATACATAGATACGATGACCCTTGATGGGCTTTCCAGATACTGATGACAATGAAGTTACACCACCTTGTAAGTGTTATGACAATAAAGTTATGAACGAGATACTCTTTAGCATTGAGTCTTAGAGTAGAAGTAAAGGAAAGTATAGAATATTCTTGAAAATAACCTCCTCTTATTATGTTATAACAAGAGATTACAACTTATCTTTAAGATAGTTGACATCCTTAAGACCTCGTTAGTAGGTTGGACATGTCTAAAATATGGAGGTGCACAAGATTTTTTTCCAATAGATATATAAGGAATGATCGCATCCCAGTTAACAAGTCTCTCACTTTATACCTCAACCTTTAGGATTTTGCTTGAGCGGAATTGATTTCGAGTATTTGAGACCTTAGTGAAACCAATGATAGTGAGATTGATGGATCATAAATATTGAGAAGTGTGAACAGCTAGACTAGCCCTAGTGTTTAAACCAAGTATGGGGAATATATCCCCGAAGTCAAGACATGGTAATGAGGACTTGTGTTTGGAACTAAAGTTATGGTGCACAAGCGTACTACCCTACCAGGTTATATGACAACAATGATAGTTTTAACTCTGGAAGTGAGAACCAAAGTATAATGAAAACAATATGACTTTCGGATATCATGATCGAGAAAATGGGACAAGAATTGAGAATGATTAAAGAAATTACAAGCTATCCGTTATGAGATAGCCAGATATGATATAAGCATCGAAGCAGTCGACTACGATAAGTAAGGTAATTACTTGGAATCAAAGAAGTAGATTCATTATTTGAGATGAAGGCTTGGTACTCTAAGTTACATAGACATAAAGCGCATGTCTTGTGTGTTTGAAATTTAACAAACAAAACAACTTCTAGAGAAGTTTGTAAGGAAAATACATTCGAGGAACAAAGGAAGAGATTCACATGGAAAGACCTTAAGATGAAGCTAATTGGGAAATATATTTCTCATATTTATATGATGACAAATAAGGTGGAATTTTGGGTACCTTTGACATTAAAATGAAGCAAACATAGAATGTCAAGAATATAGTGAAGGTACATGATGTTAGAGCAAAAGTATGATATGTTCCCAGTGGAAAAGAGTTTTTAACTTATACAAAAATACTTAGTTAATCAATGAAGATTAAGGGACATGACGTATATCCAAATAGGATATTACTAATGATGGCGCTACAAATGCAAACATAAAGATTTCTCTTGAAAAGATTTTAAAGTAAGAATATATGAGATATAGATATTCTTAAGAGCGATAGAAAGGAAAAGGGAACTGAATCCTTTAGACTGAATTAAGAATAGATGATAGTGATGGATACATCACGATCTCTACGACAAGATTAAGCTATCGAGGCAACAATGCCGGAGGATAAACCGGCGTGATCGGGCGAAAATCTGATTGATAAATGAATAATAATAATGACAACCGAGAAGGATCTTGACGAACAAGGTGACGGAGGCCTGGCGAGAAACATGGTGCAATTAGGGAAAGGGCGAGGATAAATGAGATGGATGTTTACAGACGAGACGAGGACACCAGAGACTAGACCATATGCTCTGCACCAAAAGCAGAAACGAACAAAACCGAGGAAACTTGGCGGTATGGGCTCCTCAACATACCTATTATAATTTTGTTCGATCGGGTCTTCACATTCTTTTATCATAGCGCATACGTAGATGTTTTAGAACTTAACTTCGAGCGGACGAGATAAAGCTATGAGAATTTCATCACGATAGGAGGAATTACAACGATTACATACATGCTTGAGCTGAAATTTGAACATATGATCACTTAAGGTTCTAGCAAACAACTTATATCATACCAATGTGGGACGTTGATATGATATTAGGAATGGACTGGTTGGTGAGAGTTATGCTACCATTTTATGTAACGAAATGAAGATTTCCTTCCAATTTTGGGAAGGGATGCTACCGATTTTCACGGGATTAACATGGGAAATAGAATACTGTTATATCGCGATCCAAGCAAAAAATGATGAACAAGGTAGGATGCAAGCTTTCTTTGTTTATTTAAATGGAGAAAATGAAGTCGAGAAGATGGTGGAAGAGATACGAGTTATGCGGGAGTTTAAAGATGTATTTCTAAAAAATTGCAGTTTACCGCCTAATAAGCGATTGAGTTTACAATTGATCTAGAGCACAGGTCGGCACGGTGTCGAAGGCACCATATAGAATGGCCCCAAAGAGTTAGAAGAACTGAAGATCCAACTACAAGAACTTCTAGACCTAGGTTTCATCAGACCTAGCGTGTCCCCATGGGGAGCACCTGTACTGTTCGTGAAGAAGAAAGATGATACTTTGAGGATGTGCATAGATTACGAGTGAACAAATTAACACTCGAGAACAAATACCTCTGAGGATAGATGATTTATTTTATCATTTCGGGGGCAGAGTATTCTCGAAGATTGACTTAAAATCAGGGTACCATCAACTGAGAATTCGACAAGAAGATATACCCAAAACGGCTTTTCGAACAAGATATGGTCACTATGAATTCATAGTTATGCCATTTGGATTAACAAATGCACCCGTCGTGTTCATGGATCTTATGAACAAAGTATTCCATCCTTACTTGACAAATTTGTCTTGGTATTTATAGATGATATCTCATCTATTCAAAGGACGAAGAAGAACATGAAGAGCATCTAAGAATAATTTTGGGGCGTTAAGGGTGAACAACTCTATGCCAAATTTAGCAAGCAATTTTGGTGAAGGAAGTGACATTTTAGGACATATTGTGTCGTCGGAAGGAATTAAGTGGATCCCACTAAGGTGGAAGCTGTACAAAATGGAAATCACCAACAACTCAAAACGAGATCGGAAGCTTTCTAGGATTGGTGGCTACTATCGAAGATTTATTGAAGGTTTCTCCAAAATAGCAAGGCCAATGACACAACTACTTGAAATGAATCAAATTTGTATAGACTATCGAATGTGAAGCGAGTTTCCGAAACTCGAAGAATTACTATCTACATTGCCGGTGTTAGCGGTTCGAAACGAGATAAGGAATATCTTGTCTATCTGAGACGCATCAAAGACTAGGTTGTGTGTTGATGCAGAAGGAAGAGTGATCGCTTATGCATCCAGAGCAACTTAGACCACGTGAAATAAATTATCCCACCCATGATTTGGAACTAGCTGCGATTGTGCATGCCACGAAGATCCGGAGACACCATCTACATGGGTGAGGTGTGAAATCTTCACGGATCACAAAAGTTTGAAATACTTTTGAACAAAGAGACCGAACATGAGGCGGAGAAGATGGCTCGAGCTGGAAAAGGACTACGATTACGGTATTAATTACCACCCAAGAAAGGCTAATGTAGTGGCGATGCCTTAAGTCGTAAAACTCAATCCAAGTTGGGATGTCTCCTTACGAGAGAGGAAAGATTCATTGATGAATTTAAGCGGATGAAGATAGAAGTAATCGAACCATCGAAACAATAACAGTGCGATTGCAACACTCATCGTGACACGACCTAAGAGGAAGGATAATTGATGCACAAAGGAAGGGCGAAATTAGAAAAGATGAGAATGAAAATAAGGATTGAAAAGCTAAAGGACTATCAAGAAGCAGCAGATAATGCTATCATGTTTGAAGGAAGAATGTGTGTTCAAGACGAAGGCAAAAATAAAATTTTGAGAGAAGCTCATAACCCTTACACCGCCCACCCAGAAGCACAAAATGTACCAAGATTTAAAGAAATTTTGGTGGGAAGGAATGAAAAGAGATGTAGCTTGTTCATCGAACGTTGCCTATCATGTCAGAAGGCTTTACATCAACGACCTTATGGATAGTCGCAACCTTTGGAAATACCTAAATGGAAATGGGATGACATTCTGAAATTTTGGACCGACTTACCACGATCAAAACGAGGGAACACATCAATATGGGTAATCATAGATAGACTTACGAAGTGTGCTCATTTTATACCAATTTCGATTACCTATGGATCTGACAAGTTAGCTCAACTATACATTCGTGAAATTGTACGTTTGCACGGAGTGCCAAAATCAATCACATCAGATAGAGATTCAAAATTTACTTCTAGATTTTGGATCGACCACAAAGGAGATGAGAACAAAATTGAACTTCAAGCGACTTTTCACCCATTAAAGAGATGGTCATCTGAAAGAACAATTCGACTATTGAAGATATGTTAAGGAAAGTTGTGTTAAATCGAGGTGAAATGGGAGTATGTACTACCGCTCATTGAATTTGCTATAATAATAACTATCGAGCAACAATCGGCATGGCACCAAATGAAGCATTATATGGAAAAGGTGTAGATCACCATCACCTCTTTCTTTGGGATGAAGTGGGCGAGAAAAGTCTTGGGACCTAATCAAGATGATGATTAAATTAGTCCATCGGATCAAGCAAAGGTTAAAGGAGGCCCAAGATGAGGCAAGTCTTGATAAATAAAAAGCTGAATTACAATTTGATGTTGGAGATAAAGTTTTTGAAAATTTCTCCATCAAAGGGAATCGTTAGATTTGGAGTAAGAGCAAGCTATGACCATGTTTTATAGAGCCCTATGAAATATTAGCAAAGATGGGCCAAGTAGCTTCAAGTTAGCGTTGCCACTAAGTTTTGGGAGCGTTACAATGTGTTTCATGTGTAGCGACTAAGGAAATGCGTACACGACCCAAAACATTGATCCAATCACCTTGATCCGGATATAATTATGAAGAAAAGCCGAAGCTATCTTAGTACAAAATTAAAACAAATCGATATCGTTGGTAAAAGTCAAGCAAAGGTTAAAGGAGGCCCAAGATGATTTCTTTAAGAGGGTAGAATGTAATACCCGATAAAGTTGGTTTAGATGAACCTAATTTTGAAATTAGGATTTTGCATCGATAATAATAATATATTAACAAGAATTTTATAAGTTGACAAATTTGATCCCAAAATGGATTTAAATTTTACGATGTATGGAGATAAGAGTTTGAAAATAAGAAAAATATATATATATATATATATATATATATCTAATAATAGTATGTCTTAGAAATTTCCCATGTGGAATCGTTATTTGGAGTAAGAAGTCTATACTACCAATATAATAATATGAATGATATTAGCAAAGATAAGTAGCTTACAAGTTAGGAATAACGCACAATGTGTTTCATGTGTAAACTAAGGAAGCACGTATACTCCAAAACATGTGTGATCCAATCGATATCACCTCGATCCGGATATGTTATGAAGAAAAGCCCGGTGTGCTTAGACCAGTCAGATACAAAAAAGGTGAATCAAATCAATATCGTTGGTAAAAGTCTTATGGAGACACCATGAGCAAAAAGAAGCGATACGGGAACCAGAGGATCAAATGAAAGAGAAATATGAGAACTCTTCTAGAGGTATGTAAATTTCGTTCTAAATTTCTTTAAGGGTAGAATGTAATACCCCAATCGTCTAAACTTGGTTTAGAATGAACCTAATTTTGAAATTAGGATTTTGCATCAAGAATAATAATAAAAGATTATAGAAATTACATATATGTACAAGAATTTTATAATTTGACAAGATTTTGATTGATCCCAAAATGGATTTAAATTTTGCAATGTATATATACATACATATATAATATGTGTAAAAGTGAAAATAAGAAAAGAAATATATATATATATATATATATATATATATGCAAAGTTATGTCCGAAAATGGGGTTAACCCAAATCTATACTACAAATATAATAATATATATATATATATGTGTAATAATAGTATGTGTGTCGATATATATATAATAATATGTGTGTGCTAATAGATAATAGTGTAAAGGTCTAGATATACATATATATAGTATGTGTGTGCTAATGTGTGTCGTGTGTGTGTGTGTCGAAAGTGTAGTGTGCGTGTAGTGTGGCTAAAAAAAGGTGAATGCAATGTTACGTAATCACATCCGCTTATTGTTTACCGATCATTTTCATTTCGCTCGATATCGTATTCTAGGATATATCTAGAATGACATATAAATTGCTCCTTCATCTTAATTTCTTTACTCGCTTTCAATCTCGATAAAATCCGAACCGATATTAAGGTTAGTCTCGCCATTATTCTTATGGTTTAAAATTTAAATTTTGCATGTTCGTATATTTATTTTTGAAATGTAGAAAAAATAGTCAGAATGATAATCCGAACCGATATTATGCTAGTCTCGCCAACCTACATTCGATGGTTTAAAATTTAAATGTTGTTTTGTATTTGATACCGTATTAAAATATGTTATGCTATGAAATGTTGTTCAATACTCTATATATGTAGATTATGAATATGGTTAGTTTTAAGGTTGTCAATGTATAAAGTTTAACTATAGCGATTTTGATTTTATTTAATGAAACTTGATTTACGTTTATGCTAGTTAAGCATATAGAATTAAATTGGGAATTTTTTGTTATTAATATTCGTAAACCTATTGTGCTGAAAATCTAAAGCTCCACGCTCGGATTATCCGATCTTTTGTCAAATGTTATCACATATCTCAGTATTCTAGGATATATCTAGCATGACATATAAATTTATCATAATTTTCGGGTATGTTAGGTATTTTCTAAAATGTCATGTATCTAAAGTGGTTCGAGGATACCGTAAATGTTATACCTAAATGTAATCCATATGAGTTAGACAATGTATAATAAGTAAACGTTTTTGGAAGAAATTGATCAACGCTTTCTTAAATGAGAAATCGAGAATAGTTTGTTATTAATATTCGAGCACGTGTGCGTAGACATGATTATTAGAGATATTTAAATATCTCTTATTGATAATGAAATAGATGCGAAATCTAAGATATGAAACGAGTTATTTAGTTAGTTGATGATAATGGCGTTATCGAGAACGAATAAAGTACTAAACCTTTCTTTTACGTAAAGGTGAAAATAAGAAGAAGAAGAGGAAGGAAATTAGATATTTAAAGTATATATCGGATGGGCTTTTCCTAAGAAATGACAAGTTATCTTTATTTATAATGTCCTTTCTTGAAATGAAATAAGAGTCTTTATTTGATGCTTATAAATGGATCATTTGACCAAAATGATGATGAAATATTATTTAATTTTCACATGCCCAAAATGTTTATGTTTATGTGATGGATTTATCGCTTTCATTTGAAAATGATGATGAAATATGATTTAATAATGAAGTTTGTTGGTTCGCTACCAACTATGAATGAAATCAATTTGGATCCTATGTTGGAAGGACAATTCACAGCTAGGATTAACGTGTAAACTAATGGTAGCCGCACTTGCCGAAAGGTTTGCTCGGCCGATTCACGGTGTCGTGTCTTGAAAGGTTTGCTCGGCGGTCGCGGCGTCCGTGGAAGAGCCTCCTTCTACGGCGCAAGATGATGTTATATGAGATGTGATATGGATCATACATATAGAAAATATATCCGGCGCACAAGTTTATGAAAATGAAAGAAAATGTTTAGTAAGCACGAGCATTTCAAATAAAACCTCGTGTGTTACTGATGGGGCAGTGTAATTCAATGTTATGATAAATGTTTTTGGCATAAGTCCACTGAGTGCATTCTTGTACTCAGCCCTGCATGTTTGTTTTTAAATATGCAGGTTGAGCTGGTGATGCGATGGAGCAGTGTTGTCTAGTAGGAATATTTTGTCGCTGAAAGTTAGTACCTTGAGTGCACATCGTCATATGTGTAATTCACATGTTTTTCGTTGTAAGAACAATAAGTTATGTTTTGAGTAAAGAACTATTTTCCTTCAGGTCGGTTGAACCCATTGTTAAATATCTGATGGTCTAGTCTCTCATATGTATGTTATGGTTGACAAATCTCAAATGCTATGAAGTTCTAGAAGTTTCCTTGATATATGTCTCACAATTCAATATCCCATTTTCTTGTTACGCTTCTTAATTCCCGTTCCAAGTAATAGTCCCTGCTAGTACGTCCTTAGGAATAGTGGGCTACATTACGTAGTGGGCGAATTTCAAGAGTGCATGATTGGCCTACTCGTCCTAATGAAAGGATGGGTTTATCAGCAAAGTGTAGAGAAATGAAGAATCGCTCACTAATTGGACTTGGGCGAGAACCTATTGCCGATGCATCTGGCGAGGTTGTAGTCCTTGATCCGAATGTGAGTCGTCCGAGAGGTAGACCAAGGCAACACCGATTTAAAAGTCTTGTCGAAGGAATCGGCCTCGTGCCGGGAGTAACATATGAACACAAGAAAGTGGTGTATAATATATCTATGCCTCGTTTTCGTTATTAGTTAATTTTAACTTGCATTTTGGATTTGGATTTGGATTTAGTGTTTTTGTTATTTCTAATTGTTACTTGTTACTATTATGGATCGAGTGTTTTTAATTGTATTTACGATTTTCCGTTTAATTATTTATCATTAATATGTATAAGGTAACAAAATCAAAAATTCTAGCCATACATGCGTAAAATCGAGAAATAATTAATACGATCGACATTTTCAAACAAAATCATGAAACAAATCTTCAACAAGTTAAAAAAGGACTAGTGAATGAGCTCAAGAGGATTCGAACACGTGACCTATGCATTATAACCTAGTCCTTTGCCACCTTGTCCTAGTTGGCGTGGCATAAACTTTCCAACAAAAATTCTATTTATGGGTTACATATCTTTGTTTTGTTTTCACAAGAAATACTAACGTGTAAACTTTGAAAAATTTAGAAAATGTTGAGCTTGCACTTAGTCCGGAAAATATATAGATCGTTCAAAGCAAAAAATAATCCATAAATTATATTGATATGATATTTTATTAAATTTGTGGTGTAATGATTATCATTGATTTTGATTTAGCTTTCGAATAAAATTAAGATATCAATTGACATAACCACATCAATTACATTCGACACTTGGACTCAAGAGATATACATGCATTGTTTCTTATTTGTAATCATTATAACTTGTTGAAGATTTATACTTGATTTACACAATCGGTTGGAGACGTAAATCTATTTAGCTGGATTCAATTTCTATTGTTTAGCTTTTTATTTCAATTTTGTTTAATGAATTTCCTCTAATTAGTTTTACATCTTTTAATATTAACTGCTTCTCTTGAAACATGTTTACGGTTTTTTTTCTAATGTTGACGTTTTTCTTTTGTTTATAATTTTAGAAAATGACTATGATCGCTCTTTTGCAATCAAAATTATATTTTGCCAAAATGGATAAATATGAGATCAATTGACACAAACACATCAATTTGAAACCCAAAAATATGGCTAAAGAAATCTCATTATTTCTTGCTTGAGATTCAGTACTCGTTTTCAGTGATCAATCGACACATATATCGATTGATCACTCAAGAGATACACATGCATTGGTGTAGATACAAGTAATCATTATAACTTATTGAAAAATGTTACACTTGATTTACATGTCCATCAAGTGGTGTAATTATTAAATAAAATAATTTTCCATCACTTGTAATATTAGAAGGAAAGCGACACGTGCTTTGCCTCCATTTTCCTATCTATAAATATGAGATCCTAATAGTATTACAATCACAACTAATCAATATCTTCACCACCAACAAAATGTCTTACTTCCCACCTCACCAATATTCCCCATCCCCACGCCCGAATCGAAAACCCAAGATGAGGATTGTCTCATCGCAATCCTCCACAACCGCCGCCTCGATTTCATGCATGCAAACAAGCGTGAGGTTATGAATATTTTATGCGAGACAACGGCGACACTTAATGTTTTACTAAATGCGTATTACGCCTGCTTACATAACCCCGACGTTGTGTTGAAGATTTATGATCTACGTGAGCGTGTAAACAACTTTCGTTGGTTCGTCCATAATCCCGCCCACACATATGCATCCGAGGCTAACATCCTCATTCATGTATCTCGTAAGTTGTTCTTAATTATTTCATTTATTACATATGCATGTAGATTGTATTAATTTTTTATAGGACGAAAGTCCACCAACAATGACCATTTGTGCCGGACAAAGGCATATCAAATATCTTAATGAAATCTTCTTCGATTGTGGATCGAACAAACCGGACTTCCAATATCTTGCTATGGCGGCGGCGGTGGGGAGGATGCTTGGGTCGGATGAATGCTCCTTTAATGTTGTCATCGTTTTTTAAAACAATGTTAGTTGAACATTGTTTTTTTTGTTTGATGGATCATTTGTAACAACGATGACTACTTACTCTAATATATATTAAATCGTTAATTTCAGTTTCTTTTTAGTGTTATTCACCGTTAAGTTCAATTGTGGTTCATGCAATCTCGATTGTTGAAATTAAAAGTTAAAATATTAAACATTTTCCAATAAATCTAATCATTAGACAAGATAATGATTAAAGTTTTTTAGTAAAAATTATATGAAGATTTTTAATATTGTACTACTTAATAGGCACACAAAAGATAGCTATAATTTTTGTTTACTTTGTTTTTCGGCTCTCTCAAATTGTTTGGAACGATATAAATACATTTTTGTTAAAAGTTTATGCGGTCGCCATCACGGACAAGGTGGCAAAGGACTAGGGTTTTAATGCATAGGTCACAAGTTCGAATCCTCTTAAGCCCAAATTTCTAGTCCTTTTTTTATAACTTGTTATCCGCTAATTTTTATTTTTATTTTTATTCGAGTGGATTTAAACTTGTTAGTTTTCCTCTTAATTTGTTTGGTTTTCCAATTTTCGCCTTAGTTGATTGTAGATTAGTGGTTTTAAACGTGTTAGTTTTCCTCTTGCTTTGTTTTGTTAGTTGATTGTTCAATTTGACTTGTTTATAGAATTTTGATTCATTTTTCATTCAAACAAGTATTATCAAACGAACTGGAAAATTCAAGACATAAAAACGAAATGCATTCAAATAAACAAGACATCAAACTAAGTCCTAGTTTACAATGAACTAAGACGAAAATTGAAAAACAAAAACTAGGAGTAAAGACAAGAAACTAGAATTACTAAGCCATGAAAAAATCCTATTTTATTAGGTCTACGCTCAAACACCGAATCCTCATTTGAACTTGACTCTAAGTCTATGATAGGTATTATAGGTTTAGACGCTCCTCATTCAATGATATATCTCCAAAACAGCTCTTGAATTTTAAATGGATCGTCCGGCTTCATCGCACGATATAACTCAGAAGTTTTCAAGGATATACCTCCAAAGAACAGCTCTTGACTTTGTCCTCATCCATTTTGTTAAGCATTCTCACAAAGAGATCGTCAATTTCTTTCTTCAAGTCGTCATTCTCGCCTCGTATGCCCATGTACAACATCTACAGCAAGGCGCGATGGAGGCTCGACCATTCGATTGATAGTCTACGTCGCAGGGTATGGTTTGGCGTGATCCTCTTGGTGTAGGATTTCATTGGTGTGTTTGGTGCCGTATGATTCGAATGTAATGTGTTATAATTGTGACTATCATGGTACTAAATCCTCATTTATAGTGGTTCGAAAATTTTAGGGTTTGTTTACAAAATTCAAAGCCTCATATGCATGGGCTATCATGGAGTAGCCGAAAATTTGCTATAATCTTGTAAGATACGATTTTATATCTTTCCATCTCCAAATTAGATTCATATTTATCCAAGTTTTGAATAAGATAAGATCGTGTATTTCAATTACCATATTGATGAAGTTTAATCATATTTTCAAGATAATCATATTTATCTTCCAATATTTCAATTAAAAGGTTGTTACATCGTGTACTTATTTCAATTTATTGATTATTTAATAATATTTAAATTTATTGATTAATTGAATATTCATTTAATGTCAAAATAATTAAATATTAAAGTAAATACACAAGAAATAGATAAATATTGTATGTATCATATTTTATTATTAAAGTAAATACACAAGAAATAGATAACGTAAATACACAAGAAATAGAGAAATAGATAAAAATAATTGTATTAACTGTTGATAATTATTTTTGTAGATAATTTGAAAAATATTGTATGTATCATATTTCCGAAAATCAAGGGATTCGAAAATCAAGGGATTTGAACATATTCATTCCTAAATTAACGATGGGGTTAAATATGTAAATTACAAACCGAAATAAACGAATTAATTAATAGTATGTATAATTTATTATCAAATGACCAAAACCCCCTCATTATGTACATACATAGTATGTAAATTTATCAATTCCCATATTTTTAATAGTTCATGATATTTTTGATAAAATGAAAGTAGTTTGAGATTTAAAATAATATTTTCTTTTCTTTCAATTGAGCAACACTCAAAACACCATAGTGTCGGACCATGTCAGTTTTACAAATAACAATTATAGGTGCATTGTGGCATCCGACATGCCATATTAATATTTCGAAACAAAAAATGAATGCAATTTTTTATATAAATCTTTGATAGCATATGATTTCAGCAGATACTTTTTATATTTCAATTGATTTTTTCAAAATGAAAACAATTTAAAATGATATTTCTTGGAAGGGTAAATTGCCTGTAAATGCACAAGTTATGACAAAATTTTGGTTTTTAACTAAATAAAGAATCTTGATAAATAAATATACAAACTGTATAAAATTTAGAATTTGGCTTGAGTTCAATGTTTGATGGCCAATAACATATTTATTCGGAGTCCTATAGGCAATCCGAAACTACTGTTGGAAAGCTCTCGATGATTGCTTTCTGGTACAATATAGCACATGAATCCAATTCTAACAAAAGAAAAGGATATAAATATTAAGAGTAGTGACTTTCAAGTCATTTTTTGATCATTTCCGATGATCAAAACCTAATAATATGAGTACTAATATAAAGCTAATGTCGAGAGCTTTCAAACTATAATTTTGGATTGCTAATGAGACTCCGCACAATTAACTGTTTTCCTTTATAGAAATGTCAGTGTTTTGATAGAAGTCAACATTTTCTTCCCTTTGGTAAGTAATTGAAGGGCATTAATTATTAAGTAGTATATGATAAGTAGCAAATGGAAAATGAAAAGGAGGCCGCAGACAAGAAGACAGTGGTACAGCTGTTAAGTGGGGCGAGCATGTGAGGTAGTGGAACGTGCGTGGCGTTTCTATCGGATATGTAATTAAACCCAACCGCCACACATCTCTCTCATGTGCACATGCCCTCCTTTCCCACCTTTACACGCTTCCCCATTATGCCCTCTTAATCTATTAATTCTATTAATTATTCCAAAGGAAAGCCTCCTTTCGACTCACCCACGGTAATACGAGAGAGTAAATCGTGACGACTCAATGCTTAAAAAGTTATTAGGATTTTTCTAAGATTCATTATGAACTACCCTAAAGAGGTGAAACTCCCATATTACTATTCTTTATGATTCGATCATCGATCATTGTTCTAAATTCTTAGTCTTAACCAACCAAGTTTTAAGTCGATGGGCTATTAATTCTATTAATTAATTATATACAAGATTACATATTCCTTGCTAGAGCCGACAAATGAGTCCGATCCAAAAAACCAACGGGTACTGGGTTTGACCTGGTTTAGGCTTAAAAATTAAAGGATGAAAAAATCGACCTAAAAACACATCGGAAAAACACAAGACCCACTTGGGCCGGGGTAACAAAGCCCGGTTTCGGGTTAAAAAGCTCGTCCGATATTCTATTAAATGTACATATTTATAATATTATTTAATATACATATCTATAATTTTTAATAATATTAATTATATTTTATATAATTATTTATTTTTACAATTAAAAATTATTTTATATATTAAAAATTAGAAAATGATCTAAAAGAAGCCAATCCCTCCTCCCCAAAAAGCATGGAGGTTGGTTTGCTTCATATTTTAGGCAAAAATGTAAAAGCAGACGGGTTCGGGATGGGCAAATTGACAGTTACTTTGCAGCCTATATTCCTACCATCATTCATCCACAATTCTATGTGAAATTTTAAGAATTGTATGCTCTTATTTTTCTAAATTCCACAAAATATGCATTGATACATATATCATCTAATAAGGTTGTTAATAAATTCCAAATCCATAAAATTATGTTTATTGAATTTCCGTTTCAAAATGAGCAATGCACAAATCATGCATATTCATTTGTAGCCGCTATAATCAATCAAATAATTAATTAGTATTTATATAAAACGTATGTCATATGAAAGCAAATCAACAAACAAAAAACATCAATTAGTCCATCTTCATTTATATGAAATGCATGTAAATATAGAAGTAGATAAATTAGATTAAATTAATATAAACTAATATAATTAATTTAAATTATGTTGTCAATTATAAATTGTTTGTAATTATAAATAGAGGGGTAGTATACTTCCAACCTCACTTACTCACAATAAATACTCAAATGAAATTATGTTAGAATGAATCTTTAATTAGTTCTATTATTTTTTAGTAATCGGAAAAAATCCTTCACTATTATTTATTATTTGTCTTGAATATCAAATAGAAAGAAACTTTCAATATGTCTCTAATATCGTCTTCCATCAAAAATATTGGTCATTTCAAATCACCAAGTCATAATTGATTTTGTTGCTTGCTTACGAAGTCCTAGCATATTATAAAATTAGAATCTTTTATAACAATTGTGACATTTTTTGTAGTTATATTATAGTTTCTGGTTGATTGTGATTTTTATTAACATTTTAGATATTGTATGTTACGTTTTTCTATAGCAATTTAATGTATGTTATAACCATGCACTTATTTGTTAAAAAATAATAATAGTTTTGATATTTTGTATCTAATTTATGAAATGATGGTTGTTGGTCATGATGACTACCAAAAAGCTTCAATGCTGATGAATATTTCACAAGGAGTGTGCATCTTTATGTTAGGTGTTCTTCTATCGTGTGACTTGGCGGCCTATGTGAAACCTGTGGCTCATAAGTACACACAGGCTCAAGAAATTTTGGATTATAAATATTCATATTTGAGAGTGTATAAATATTGATCATTATAGTTATATTAAAGTTTAAATTGTTGTTATTCAATTTCATTTTTATGAGTTGCCTATTTCTTCCTCAATTATTTGTTTTTTATTAACTAATTAATCTTAACTCAAAAATTGATCATTACAAATGGATTACCAAATATGTAATAACCCGAAAAATTTAAAACTTTAATTGGTGATGCTTAGACCAATTATTTGTAGTAGTTAGTCCTTAATTATGTTTAAGGAAACCAATGAAATGAATTAGAATCGATTCGAGATCGAATACTAAAGAAATCAAAAATCGATAACTAGTCCTACCGGACAGGGTTTTCTCGAGTAATTGAACGTAGAATGAAAGATCGAGAATGAATCTCAACAAACGGATTTCATTTTAGAATCCTCACACGAAAACATGTGAGAAGCCAAAGAATGAGAATTTTCTGCATACATACTTGCGGTCGGTCTTAAAAGCACTATTTACGAGGCTAACAACTTTCAGTCCGTGCTAATCATAATAAATTGTGATAACAATCAAAATCATGAAGGAATAATTTATTATGAATTTAGAAATTATAAGAATCAATTTCAAGGAAATTCTGAGGAACTTAACCGCAACAGGGTAATATATAACGAAAACCCTAAATTGATCCGAACGACCAAACTCGAACCGAGGGTCTAAATCAATAAAATATGCTTTATAAGACTCAAATTATTTATGAAAGCTCAAAATTCAATAGAATTTTGAATGGGCATATTTTAATCGTTGAGCAGCTGTTTTCCGCGATAACTCTGAATTGACTTATCGAACGACGTCCGAACTTCATGAAATTTTTATGAACATTAAAATAAGTCTTTTAAAGGCTATTTAATAAGATAGAACCTTAAGGTTCCAAGAAATCGATCGAAAGTGCGTTAAAACTTAAAGAGTCGGTATTAACATACCAAAACGGGTAATTTGACCAATCCACCTCCCAACTACCACCAAGACCACCCCAAAATGGGCAATGACAGCTCTAAGGTCTGCAATAACAAGGGAGAAACGTTCATGGTCAGACCTCATTCACCCTTTTACATTTTGCTCTCATTTTCAAATTTCTCTCTACACTTTTCAAACTCCCAACACTAAATCATCCTTCCTCAACCTCTCACACACTCAAATAATCCTTCTAAGACCATAGGAAGGTATTATTCATCATCCTCTTCCATCCTAATGGAGTGGAATATTTATTTTGAATTTTTGGGTTTAAAAACCCTAGTTTGCTCCCCATTTATTTGCGTGACTTTAGAGCATCCAAATGCTCTTGAGCCATGAATGAAAAATGCTTAGAATGATGTTCTAAGGCTACTGTAAAAATTTCAGAATTTTTGGAGCATTTTTGATTTTTTTTTATTTATGCTTTATTTCTTTTTAAATATGATAAAGCATGATTTTATGAATATTATTTGATATTGTTGCTTGTTAATGTATTATAAGCATGTAGAATAAATATGGTAATTTTAAGAATATTTTGGAATTTTCTTGTATTTGTTTGATTTTATTTGTTGAGAAATAGTTGAGATATAGTGTTTAATATATGATATGAACATCATACATTAATCTTGAAAATTTTGAAACACTACTCCTATTTTTTCAAAAATGGGAAGAATATATTTTAGTATTTTAAGCCATTATTTGATTTTATTTGTTGGAAATAATAGGATATATGATGTTTAGAAATAATATGAACCTAATATGCATTGTTGGGAATTATTGAACACATATGTAAAATATGTGTGAGGACAAAAGAATTCAAGCATTTGGTTCATATTATAAATATTAGTTGATATTTAATGTTAATATTACATGTTTATTTCATATATAAACATATTGTGCAAGATTGGAATTTATTGAATATGTATATATATAAATGTGGAATTACCGAAATGATTTAAAGATGAAAAGCATGGTTTTAAAATTTTAATGCATGATATGAAGTGATATTTCATGTTTAGTACATAGTATAAGCATGATATAATTTTTGTGGAATTTATTGAACACCAAAGCTTACTAATTTGAAATGACCGAAAGTTTGAGACTTTTAAACCATGGTTTAAAAATTTATATGATGATATTGAGTTGGTAATTAAATTCTATAATATGATAGGAGTATAATGTGATTTTATTGAATTTATCGATGCATATGCTAATTGTTGCTAATTATCGAACGTAATAGAATGTCTAAGTATGGGTTTAATTTTGATGATGAATGATGCTATGATAGTAATATGAAATTTTGATAAACGGTTGTGATTAGGGTGAATGAATGGAACACTTATGCACACTTACACAATGATTGTGTATTACATTAGAAATTAGGGCTTTCTAATGCTTAGTATAGTTTATGTTGTGTATGGTTTTGTTGATGTCGAATGTTTATGTTTATGTTGAACCGACAAACCAAAACCCCGAACGTAAACAACATAATACTATATGAACGAGAATCCAAAAGAAATCGACCAATCTCGATAACTTAAGACGGAATAAACGAGACTCAAGTTAGACACAAATTAGGGTTTTATTAATGAAAGGATACTCAACGTGAGTTCCACGTTAGAAAAACCAAAAGTCGAGCTACAACGTTAATATTCAATAACGACAACTCAATACGATATTAGTTGGGCGTAAACACAACTCGATAATGAATAACGATTATACGACATATGTAACCTCCGTGAGTTAAGTTAAATACAATGTCGTAATGTGTAAGCAACGATTCGAACATAAGATGTCGATCCTTATGTCTCAAAAGCCGAGTTAATATTCTCAAGTACTTCATTTATTCTTAAGTACTAATTACTTACATGATAGCATATGTCCACTGAATTGAAAGTCAATATTCCTCTTTAATTATCGTGTTAATACGACAAGTCGTCAACATAACCTACTAGGGCGAACTATAATTGTTAAGTCTAGTTAGTGGCTTGAGAATATCCTAATTTACCAATCATAATTTGATTACCGATAACCTATAACGTTATAATAAAACTAAGGTTAAGAGTCAAGGATAGACTCGAATATGTGATTCATAATTGAAGTTCACCTATGAACGATGAGGTAATATAGCTTGAGAATTGGAGATGTAAGATAATAGAAATTATCTTAAAACAATCACATAAAAATCATAAAGAAACCATAATTGGGAACTTTAAGTCGTAATTTATAGCGACCATCGATCGATAGAAAGAACCTAAGAACGGCTATTTTCTTATGAAGGGTCTGATCGGGCGTAGTTGCCGAGGAAGGATACTCACCCTCGCTCTTTTAGAACCACTAGCTCGATTAGCGGTGGCTTTTTGAAACAAAATGATTATGCATAACTCAAAGCATGATTTACAAAAGATTTATGAAATATTATCGCATGAACCGCTATCGATCGCCAAATATTTATGTTTTGTTGTGTCCATATCTCGAGGTTGATTTGTCAAATGTGGGACGAGAATTGAGTGGTATATGTGAACGAGTTGGTCCACCAACGTTAAAAAGGGTATCGATCGGATCCGACTTAGTTGAGGACTAACTCGGATTGTGTACACGCAGTTGTGTGTTAAGGTTATCTACCTCGACCGGTCACGGCGACTATGTGTAGTGGCCACCTCCATAGTCTGCGAATGAATGAACGATGATTGATGAATGAATTACCGATATGGAACAACGTGATAAAATAGTTCGACGAACGCTTTGGAAAATGATAAAATATTTGATGTGCATGAGTCTTTAACTAAAATCCTCGCGCGCTATTGTGGGCGGATCAATAACTTTTGGTAAAGAAATTGTTTTCGACACGAGTCCACTAAGTACTTTTGTACTTAGCCCGCATCTCGCTTTTGATGTGCGGGTTGAGCAAGGATCGATGATGGGTGCGGCGGTGGTGCAGAGTAGCGATTGTTTTGTGACTTAATTAGAAAGGTTTCTAGAACCTTGGGCATGCATCGTCATATGCATGTCCACATGCTTATTTGTCGCTAACTCGATATTATTAATGTTTTGATTATAACCGCTATTCCGTATTGAATTGGAGGTCGTACTGCACTTTAAATTCTCGCTGGTTGGGTTATGTCAACCTCAACCCTTTTGACAAGTCCTTCTACGACTTGAGTTGGTATCGATGGTTATCCTTTTAACCTATGCGTTATTAAGTAGTTGATTGGTTGATTGCCTTGATTAGCTATGTTTATATCCGCTGCTTTATCATACCGGTGACGATCCATATGATCCGTACTTCATTGGAAAATCGGGTCGTCACAAAGTGGTATCAGAGCTCTTGTTCGCTCTGAACCCTAGAAACCCTTTCTTGAATCCTAAGTTGAACTTGAGTCTAGAAATTATTTGTGTTTGATCACATCGATTGCCGCACTCCATCGTCAGTCTCCGCTTCAACGAGGAAGAAGGTAACTATCTCAACTAAAAGTTGAAAGTATTTGAAATGTGAATTGGAATTTCAATATTGCCTTGTTGGGAAGTTAAAAAATATTTTAGAAAGTGGAAATTTTTGAAATCGAAAGTTCTTTCAATTGATTGGTCATTAGTTTGAAAAAAGTTACAAGGTTTATGAACTTGGTAAATGAGTAAATGAGAATGCTTGATTATCGCACAATGTGTCGCGATCTGTGTTTCTTGTTGTATCGAAGCATGATGTAAATGAGTATGTTTCCCCATGAGAACATAGACTCTAAGACGCATGATCCCTTTTTGCTACGAACTTAGTATGAGAACATAAGCATCCCCAATTGAACGAATTACTAAGAAGGAACGAGAACATAGAAATCTTTGGAATCACAATCAACGGATTCGATGATGAACGCGACGAGTCTACGATGATGAGCGATTGTTTAACCGGAAGTTCGACCGTTATGGGTCCCAACCTCTACGTGAAGGAATTCGAACACCGCACATGTTGCCTCTATCGTGGCATAAGTGAAAAGAATAAAAGTATAACGTTATGAAGGTATAAAAGAAATGATGAATCGTAAGTGCATAATGAGAACGGATATGATGTGATACTATAACGTGAGTAGAAGTAAGGAATCCAGACCCGATAAGATGGTGTGATCACTTAGCCTTTACCCGAATGCTAGGCATCGAACGCTTGTCTCGGCCCTAAGGAACCATGCGCTCTCTTCCCAAAGACCAACCCATGAAAGTAGTTTTATAAGAACTTAGGAATATAAGATTGTTCGGACGGTTTTACGACCAGGCTCACTTTATCTTCTAGAGTCACACCGAGGAGGTGGTACGCTCTTATCGCCCGACCGTATGTACCGAGTAAAAGACATCGGCTAGTTCCTTGCTCATTTTGTCGCTTGGGCTACGCACATGCCCGTGGTACGCCATATTATGAAGGTGTGCTTGATCGATCGCAAGATCGCCACCCGATCGCGGTGGATATGCCCGTGAGATATCGGCAGATTACATCTATCGTCGCCGAGAGAGCTTCGATCTTGAGGCGGACTTGCCCCGTTTTGTCAGTCCCCTTAGCTACATATTCATGATATACGGAGCTACACCCTATGGACCATATCTCCCCGAGCGGGTGTACACCTAGCGTGATGAGATTCCCGAGTGGCTTCACCCGGAGGTGTCTCGTTTTGCATCTGATGGAACTGAATTCTTGCCTGGCTGTGGCAAGAACATGTTCGAGTGGACCTTCCCATCCCGATAGTTCACCTTCTCGGTCCTACCACCAATAGGATTCGAGCCCGTCCTTGCCCGCCTGCACCATTGCCGCAAATCATTCCATGCCAACTTCATCTCTACACCGCCGCCGCTTTCCCGGTTCACCGCCGCCACCCCACACGGACCCTCGTGCCACGATAATGTAGAGATTGACGATTCATGTGGCCTAATCGCATGCGCCGTGAGAGAAACATGTGCCCGTCTTACTGCTTCTCCATTTCCAGCCACTTATGAGGAGATCATGGTCGAGATCCGCCGAGACCTAGGCGGGAAGAAGCTAGAGTCATTAGAATCAGAGACCGTGACTCCGCGGATGCAGAGGTTGAGGAGGAGGATCCAAGAAAATTCGGAGGAGGATCCTAAGGAGGACCCGCCACCGACGATGATATGGAGGAGGTTGATAGTACCCATACTTCCAGCTCAATCCAACACGCTGAGCCCTATTTTTCACTTCGGCGATTATGGATCTAGTTCTTAGGACTAGATAGTGTTTTGTTTATATACTTTGTATATGTTTCGATGCGTCTTGAAACGATAGGTCGTCCCGATATGAACCCTTATTTTGATGACCACGGTGGCGTTTAGATTTTTATATGCACCGCGACTAGGTACCCCGAGTGATGCTTGATATTAATTTTCGAGTATCATACTCCGTGCACAGCCTTTTGTGGATCGTAAAGTGATGATGAAAGTCCTCGTATAGACATTTGATTTGATATGATGATAGCTCCCAGAGCTTTGGTTTTTGAGGTTGTGATATATGGTGTTCACGACGTGCTAGATTTATGTTTATGATTATATATACATACCGTGCTAATATATCTATGATCCCGACGGATGGAATAAGAAGATATCCGATTACGATATTTATGAAAGATAGAATGCCACCGAGAAGAAGAAACCGTGAGGTAACACCGAAAGAGATGACACCTCCACCACCACCACGGCAAGATAGATTGAGGAACTATTCCTCGATAGAACCCGCCACTTTCAACGGGATGGGAATCCGTGGATCTTAACTTTGATTCGCTACCGAGCGAATCTTTAACTTCCTTCACCGCACCTCTCAAGAACGCTTGTCATGCATTGCTTTCGGATGACCTGCCGCCGACTTCCGTGGGAGGCGAAGAGAAAGACTCTATCCGAGGCGAGCCGGAAAATTTCTCCCGGAGGAATTCAAAGAGGAAGTGTCGGAAGTACATTCCAAGAGTTACCGGAAGAGGAAGGAGCACGAGTTTTACAACTTGCGCGAAGGAAGACCACGGTCACCGATTACGACCGCGCGTTACGGAAATGTCACGGTATGCACCTCACCGGTCGACACCGACGAGAAGAGGATCGAAATTTCGGTGGGACTCATGAGATCGAGATGTCGCTGGTGGTCACGTAGATCCGACTTACCGTGAGGCCCTCGATCGGGCATCGACATCGAGGCCGCATCGCTCAAGATAGAGTCGTCATCAGGCATCCCCGACTCACCAAGGAGATCGCGGGAAGAGGAAGTGGAAGGACCCCACCAAGGGCAAGGATCCAACATCGCCAGCCGACGCGAGGCCATGGCAGGAAATAACGTGCCATCCGGCACAGGCAAAAATGGACGCCCATGGTACCCGCGACCGGCGGGAGAAACCAGAATTTGCGAGGCTCTCAGATGTCCCAGGTGCCATAGGAGTCACAAGGGCATGCGCGATTTACAAATGACGGATGCTTGTGTGTGGCGGAAGGCCACTACTTGTAGACCGCCTCGATACGCCTAAAGGAGAAATGGCCGCCCTAATGTGCCCAACCAAGTCCAAATTGATCCGAGCTATCCAAGCTCAACTGCTCCAAAGAATGCCCCGATTCAAGATTATCACCGAATCAATCGACTATATCAACCACGGCGGCAACGACGACAACAATGGCGACAACCGCAAAGAAGAAGACCGACAAATTTCAACAATTGCGCACAAAGAACAACAACAACAACAAAGCAGCGGAACCACAACAACTTTATCAAGAACAACGGCCGCCCGAAAGCGAGGGGCCTGCGCCTCAACCAGAAAGGAGTTCCCGCAAGAGCCGCCATGAACCAGGAAACTTGACGGTATGGGAATACCTCCACCACTGTTATCCCACTGCTTGATCTTGGCGCCGCGTTCCTTTATTGTCAAGCATGCGTAGAGAACTTAGGATTAGACCCCAAATGCGCCGAACAAATTATGAGAATTTCTTCCCGATGGGAGGCATAAGAACGGTAACCCACGTATGCTCGAACCTAGAACTTGACTAGGCTCACTTAAGGTCATGACAGATAACCTTCACGCCATACCTATGACGGATGTGGACATAATCCTAGGAATGGATTGGTTAACCGAACATAGTGCGACTATCCTGTAACGAAAGAAAAATTTCTTTCCAACACCTTGAGAGGAATCTACCGACTTTCACGGATCAACATGGGAGGAGAGTCTCAATTATATCCGCACTACAAGCAAGGGCGTTCTTGAACAAGACCGAGAACCATGCCACCTCGTCTCACCTCTAGGAGGAAGATCGAAATGAGAGGAGGATAGAAGACATTCCGATCGTGAAAGAGTATCCCGACGTTTTCCGATGAACTATCGGGATTACCGCTGCATCGACGGATCGAGTTCACGATCGACCTGAACCGTGTTCTACCCGGTGTCAAAAGCTCCATACCGATGGCACCAAAGGAGCTTAAGGAATCAAGATCCAACTGCAGAACTCTTGGAGCTAGGATTCATTAGACCAGCAGTCTCCATGGGAGCACCCGCCTTTTCGTGAAAAGAAGGATGGTACATCGAGGATGTGCATAGACTATCGAGAGTTAAACAAGATAACTCTTAAGAATAAGTACCCTTGCCCGAATCGATTTATATGTTTGATCAACTTAAAGGAGGCGAGTCTTTCAAAGATAGATCTAAAGTCGGGATATCACCAATTGAGGATTAGACCGGAGGATGTACCTAAAACGGCTTTCAGTACAAGGTATGGTCATTTCAATTCATCGTGATGCCCTTTGGACTTACAAATGCCCCGCGAGATTTATGGATATTATGAGCAGGTGTTCCACCCATATTGAGACAAATTCGCCTTAGTGTTCATAGGCGATATCCTAATATACTCTAAGAATAACCAAGAACACAAAGAGCACTTGAGAACTGTACAAAACGTTGAGGCAAGAGCAACTCTTCGCCAAGTTTAGCAAGTGTGAGTTTTGGTTAGCTAAGTGACATTTTGGGTCACATTGGTCCGCCGAGGGAATCAAGGTGACCCTCAAGATTGATGATTCGAGAATGGGAGTCGCTAAAGAACCCGAATGAAATTGAGTTTAGGACCGGTCGGCTACTATCGAAGATTTATCGAAGGATTCTCAACGATAGCCCGACCCATGACCCAACTGTTGAGGAAAGGAATCAAGTACACCGGACCGCCGAGCGTGAGGTGGGTTTCCAGAGATCAAGGAGTTATTGACGATAGCACCTGTGACTAGCGAGACCGTGAAAGTATAAAGAATACACAATCTACACGGATGCTTCAAAGAATGGACTAGGTTGTGTACTAATGCAAGAAGGTAAGGTTATTGCTTACGCCCGCAATTACGCCACATGAGTCGAACTATCCTACACACGACCTAGAATTAGCGTGATCGTACATGCCTTAAAAATATGAAGGCATCACCTTTATGGAGTTAGATGTGAGATCTATCTCGACCATAAGAGCACGAAATATTTCTTTGAGCGTAAAGATCTTAACATGAGGCAACAGTAGATGGTTAAAGCTAGTGAAAGATTACGATTGTAGTATCAATTACCACCTGTGCAAGTGCTAATGTTGTGCCGATGCCTCGAGTCGCAAATCCCACCCTAGTTTGGGATGTCTCCTCACCATGAGGAAATACTTATAAAAGAATTTCAGAGGATGAACATCGAGTCGTGAGTCTGCCTCACGACGACAGAGGGTCAGATTGCAACATTGATCGCAACCCCGACTTAAGAGTCCGAATCATAGAAGCTCGAGGAAGAGCAAAAGCTAGAGGAAATGCGAGCTAAGATCAAGGACGATAAACACAAGAATTTCACGAAGCAACAAATAATGTTTTGATTATATGACGGGAGAGTAGTGCGTTCGAGACGAAGAACTTCAGCGAAATCTTGAAGGAAGCCCATGAGACTTCTTATACCAAGACACCCTAGCAGACCAAATGTACCAAGACCTCAAAGAGAATTTTGGTGGGATGGAATGGCGAGACGTGGTTTCATTTGTGGGCGTTGTTTGACGTGCCAACAAGTGAAAGCACTCCACCAACGACCGTATGGGACCTTACAACCGCTAGACATACCGGAATGGAAATGGGACGATATAGCCATGGACTTTGTTACAGGCTACCCAAATCACAAAGGGAATACCGCTATTTGGGTCATCATTGATCGACGACCAAGAGCGCATTTCTACCCATTCCAATAACACATGGGTCAGACAGACTAGCACAGTTGTACGTTCGAGAAATTATCCGCCTACATGGAGTTCCAAAGACTATCACGTCTGATAGGGATTCAAAATTTACGTCCAGATTCTGGATGAGTTTACAAAAGGAACTGGGGACACGACTACATTTCAGTACCGCGTTCCATCCGCAGGACGGACGGACGGTCAAGAGGACCATTCAAACGTTGGAAGACATGCCGAGGACCGTTGTCCCGATAGAGGAGAAGTTGGGAACAAGTGTTACCACTGTGGAATTCGCCTACAATAACGACTACCAAGCGACTATTGGAATGGCCCCGCACGAAGCGCTTTACGGAAGGAAATGTCGGTCACCACTTCATCGGGATGAAGTGGGAGAAAGGAGAGTGTTAGGACACGACTCGTGGGAGAAATGATCGAGATCGTGCGGCACGATCCGCCAACGGATCAAGAAGCCAGGACCGACAGAAGTCGTGACACGAACAAGCGTCGCCACGTAACTACATTTTGAAGAGGAGACAAGGTCTTCTTGAAAATTTCTCCATCTAAAGGGATCGTGAGATTCGTAATCAAAGGAAGTTGCGACCACGCTTTATAGGACCCCATGAAATTACGGAGAATAGGACCGGTGACTACGGACTTGATTGCCGCTAAGTTTTGAAACGTGCAATGTGTTCCACGCTTCACAACTAAGAAAGTACATACATGATCCCAGCTATGTGATACCATCGATGATATATCTTCGATGACAATATGAGTTACGAGAACCGCCTACGAAATCTTGGACCGACGATCCAAAGGCTACGAACAAAGAAATACCGCTAGTGAAAGTTCTATGGAGACACCATGGACAAGAAGAAGCAACCAGGGAGCTAGAATCAGCCATGAGGAGAAATACCTTATCTTTTCCAAGGTTAGCAAATTTCGGACGAAATTTTTTTAAGAGATGGTATGTAATAACCCTAAAATTTAAAACTTTAATTGGTGATGCTTAGACCAATTATTTGTAGTAGTTAGTCCTTAATTATGTTTAAGGAAACCAATGAAATGAATTAGAATCGATTCGGAGATCGAATACTAAAGAAATCAAAAATTGATAACTAGTCCTACCGGATTAGGGTTTTCTGAGTAGCCTGAACGTAGAATGAAAGATCGAGAATGAATCTCAACAAAAGGATTTCATTTTAGAATCCTCACACGAAAACATGTGAGAAGCCAAAGAATGAGAATTTTCGGGCATACTTGCTTGTCGATCTTTAAAAGCACTATTTACTGGTGGAACAACTTTCAGTCCGTGCTAATCATAATAAATTGTGATAACAATCAAAATCATGAAGGAATAATTTATTATGAATTTAGAAATTATAAGAATCAATTTAAAGGAAATTCACGAGGAACTTAACCAACGGGGTAATATATACCGGAAAACCCTAAATTGATCCGAACGACCAAACTCGAACTGAGGGTCTAAATCAATAAAATATGCTTTATAAGACTCAAATTATTTATGAAAGCTCAAAATTCAATAGAATTTTGAATGGGCATATTTTAATCGTTGAGCATTTGTTTTTCGCGATAACTCGGAATTGACTTATCGAACGACGTCCGAACTTCATGAAATTTTTATGAACATTAAAATAAGTCTTTTAAAGGCTATTTAATAAGATAGAACCTTAAGGTTCCAAGAAATCGATCGAAAGTGCGTTAAAACTTAAAGAGTCGGTATTAACATACCAAAACGGGTAATTTGACCAATCCACCTCCCAACTACCACCAAGACCACCCCAAAATGGGCAATGACAGCTCTAAGGTCTGCAATAACAAGGGAGAAACGTTCATGGTCAGACCTCATTCACCCTTTTACATTTGCTCTCATTTTCAATTTCTCTACACTTTTCAAACTCCCAACACTAAATCATCCTTCCTCAACCTCTCTCACACTCAAATAATCCTTCTAAGACCATAGGAAGGTATTATTCATCATCCTCTTCCATCCTAATGGAGTGGAATATTTATTTTGAATTTTTGGGTTTAAAAACCCTAGTTTGCTCCCCATTTATTTGCGTGACTTTAGAGCATCCAAATGCTCTTGAGACATGAATGAAAAATGCTTAGAATGATGTTCTAAGGCTACTGTAAAAATTTCAGAATTTTGGAGCATTTTGATTTTTTTATTTATGCTCTATTTCTTTTAAATATGATAAAGCATGATTTTATGAATATTATTTGATATTGTTGCTTGTTAATGTATTATAAGCATGTAGAATAAATATGGTAATTTTAAGAATATTTTGGAATTTTCTTGTATTTGTTTGATTTTATTTGTTGAGAAATAGTTGAGATATAGTGTTTAATATATGATATGAACATCATACATTAATCTTGAAAATTTTGAAACACTACTCCTATTTTTTCAAAATGGGAAGAATATATTTTAGTATTTTTAAGCCATTATTTGATTTTATTTGTTGGAAATAATAGGATATATGATGTTTAGAAATAATATGAACCTAATATGCATTGTTGAATTATTGAACACATATGTAAAATATGTGTGAGGACAAAAAAATTCAAGCATTTGGTTCATATTATAAATATTAGTTGATATTTAATGTTAATATTACATGTTTATTTCATATATAAACATATTGTGCAAGATTGGAATTTATTGAATATGTATATATATAAATGTGGAATTACCGAAATGATTTAAAGATGAAAAGCATGGTTTTAAAATTTTAATGCATGATATGAAGTGATATTTCATGTTTAGTACATAGTATAAGCATGATATAATTTTTGTGGAATTTATTGAACACCAAAGCTTACTAATTTGAAATGACCGAAAGTTTGAGACTTTTAAACCATGGTTTAAAAATTTATATGATGATATTGAGTTGGTAATTAAATTCTATAATATGATAGGAGTATAATGTGATTTTATTGGAATTTATTGGATGCATATGCTAATTGTTGCTAATTATCGAAACGTAATAGAATGGCTAAGTATGGGTTTAATTTTGATGATGAATGATGCTATGATAGTAATATGAAATTTTGGATAAACGGTTGTGATTAGGGTGAATGAATGGAACACTTATGCACACTTACACAATGATTGTGTATTACATTAGAAATTAGGGCTTTCTAATGCTTAGTATAGTTTATGTTGTGTATGGTTTTGTTGATGTTGAATGTTTATGTTTATGTTGAACCGACAAACCAAAACCCCGAACGTAAACAACATAATACTATATGAGCGAGAATCGAAAAGAAATCGACCAATCTCGATAACTTAAGGCGGAATAAACGAGACTCGAAGTTAGACACAAATTATGGTTTTATTAATGAAAGGATACTCAACGTGAGTTCCTACGTTAGAAAAACCAAAAGTCGAGCTACTAGCGTTAATATTCAATAACGACAACTCAATACGATATTAGTTGGGCGTAAACACAACTCGATAATGAATAACGATTATCGACATATGTAACCTCCGTGAGTTAAGTTAAATACACAATGTCGTAATGTGTAAGCAACGATTCGAACATAAGATGTCGATCCTTATGTCTCAAAAGCCGAGTTAATATTCTCAAGTACTTCGTTTATTCTTAAGTACTAATTACTTACATGATAGCATATGTCCACTTGAATTGAAAGTCGATATTCCTCTTTTAATTATCGTGCTGTCTGACAAGTCGTCGAGCATAACCTACTAGGGCGTAACTATAATTGTTAAGTCTAGTTAGTGGCTTGAGAATATCTAATTTACCAATCATAATTTGATTACGATAACCTATAACGTTATAATAAAACTAAGGTTAAAAGTCAATGATAGACTCGGAATATGTGATTCATAATTGAAGTTCACCTATGAGCGATGAGGTAATATAGCGAGAATGGAGATGTAAGATAATAGAAATTATCTTAAAACAATCACATAAAAATCATAAAGAAACCATAATTGGGAACTTTAAGTCGTAATTTATAGCGACCATCGATCGATAGAAAGAACCTAAAACGGCTATTTTCTTATGAAGGGTTCGATCGGGCGTAGTTCTTGAGGAAGGATACTCACCCGCTTTTTAGAACCACTAGCTTGGATTAGCGGTGGGCTTTTCTTGAAACAAAATGATTATGCATAACTCAAGCATGATTTACAAAAGCTTTATGAAATATTATCGCATGAATCGTTATTGATCGCCAAATATTTATGTTTTGTTGTGTCCATATCGAGGTTCATTTGTCCAAATGTGGGACGAGAATTGAGTGGTATATGTGAATGAGTTGGTCCACCAGCGTTAAAAAGTAGTAACGATCGGATCCGACTTAGTTGAGGACTAACTTTCGGATTGTGTACACGTGTTGTGTGTTAAGGTTAGCTACCGACCGGTCACGACGACTATGTGTAGTGGCCACCCATAGTCTGTGAATGAATGAGCGTATGATTGATGAATGAATTACGGATATGGAACAACGTGATAAAATAGTTCGACGAACGCTTTGGAAAATGATAAAATATTTGATGGCATGAGTCTTTAACTAAAATCCTCATGCGCTATTGTGGGCGAATCAATAACTTTTGGTAAAGAAATTGTTTTGACACGAGTCCACTAAGTACTTTTGTACTTAGCCACGCATCGTTTTTGATGTGCGAGTTGAGCAAGGATCGATGATGGGTGCGGTGGTGCGAGTGCTTGATTGTTTTGTGACTTAATTAGAAAGGTTTCTAGAACCTTGGGCATGCATCGTCATATGCATGTCCACATGCTTATTTGCCTAACTCGATATTATTAATGTTTTGATTATAACCGCTTATTCCAGTATTGAATTGGAGTCGTTACCTCGTACTTTAAATTCCTTACGGTTGGGTTATGTTGAACCTTGAACCCTTTTGACAAGTCCTTCTCGACTTGAGTTGGTATTGGATGGTTATCCCTTTTAACCTATCGTTATTAAGTAGTTGATTGGTTGATTGCCTTGATTAGCTATGTTTATATCCATTGCTTTATCATACCGTGACGATCCATATGATCCGTACTTCATTGGAAAATCGGGTCGTCACAAAATAAGACAAATAATTTTAAACATATTATGATCGAAAATTTCATTTTCTATACATAACTCATGTTGATTAATGTTACAATTTTAGATTTTAAACTTTTATTTATTTTCTTTCGATTGAGTTTTATTTGAAAATTTTGTTAAAGTTGACATTTTCTACAATGAAATATTTAATTAATTAAATTTTGACAATTGGACATCATAATTTACATCTAGAATGATGTGAATAAATTGCAAATCCTTGAATAAATGATAATATGTTAAATGATTCACTTTGATTTCCTTTTAGGATATCTATGTACATACTCTATACCTATAACAATATATATATATATATATATATATATATATATATATATATAAGTTGGGTTCCGTAGTATCGATCCTAGATAGTATGTAGTACCCAATCTAGATCACACATTTGAACATGTGACCGCATCCGCAATGGCACGTGGTAATCCCTTTTCATTTTTTTTTTAATTTTTCGAGGGGTATATTGGGCAAAAATAAAGTCTTAGTCTTCTTATTTCATCATCATCATCATCATCATCATCATCATCATCATCATCATCATCATCATCATCATCTTCTTCTTCTTCTTCTTCTTCTTCTTCTTCTTCTTCTTCTTCTTCTTCTTCTTCTTCTTCTTCTTCTTCTTCGCCTTCTCTCCTCCGATTTTCTTCACCTTCTTCGAATTTCTTTATGGCGGCGGTGATGATGGGCAGCGACAGTTGCAGTGTGACAGCAGCGACGGTGGCGGTGCGACATCAACGGTGTGAAGCATAAGACAACAGATTTTGAAAGATAAAAGAGAGGAAAAATAAGATTTTGAGAAGAAATTTAAGAGATTTTGTGAAAAAATGAGATGTGGATTTTGAAGGATTAAAAGACATGTTAGTTATGGTAGTAGTTTACAGCGAAGTTCGCCGGCAATCGGAGAAAAAAGCGGCAAAACGACGGAGAAGGATAATGAGGAGTTTTGCTGTCGAAAATGAAGTATGCATGCTGCAAAACGTAAAAATGCATACCACAAAACATCAACATGCATTCTATAAACGTAGACATGCATAGTAAAAATATAAGCCTGTATATTTTCTAACAAAAATATGCATATTACAAAACAATAACATGCATACGACTAAACACAAACCTGCATGCCACGAAACACAAACATGCATGCTTTAAAAAAGAAAATCATAGGTTTCTCATTCATGATATCTCTCTTCATATCTCCTCCAATATACACAAACACTTATCTTGTTGATCCTTTGTTTTCTTTATTGTTGATCATATGTTTTCTTTCGAATTATGAAGTTAGAAGTAATAGATTTAAACGTGAGACTAAATTTTGGAGAAAGCAATCTCATATGCATTTTGTGTTCAACATTATGCAGTTTTATGTTCAATCGTATGTAGTTTTGTGTATAACAATATGAATATAGTTTCTGGAGAAATAAATCTCATATATTTTTTTGTTAACACGTATGCAATTTTATGTTCAAACATATGCAGTTTTGTGTTCAAACAAATGCAGTTTTCAGTTTTAAAACATACATAATTTTTTTTGTATCACATAAAAAATAAAATTACTAATCTACCCTTACTGTAGCTAAATCAGCGCCAAATGGCTTAAAAAATACGAAAAAAATCTCAACCATAGGATCTATGAGATGAGTGGATGAGATTGAGTATTACATACTACCCAAGCTCTGGTACTATTTGATCTCTCTCTATATATATATATATATATATATATATATATATATATATATATATATATTAGGCAACTATATAGTATATCGCAGTTAAATAGTATTGCATGTAATTGTTACTCAGAAGTTATTAATCACAAAAATTAAGTTGAATGCAATTAGTTTTATAGTTTATACAATACAACTAATATATATTATAGTTAATATATGTATTATCATTAATTATTTTAACAACATTAAATTGGAATTCCTCAGAATTTGACTTGTATCTAAAACTTGATTTTGGAGTTCGAGTGTACAGTTGAGGGGAGTCTAGCTTGGAGCTCAATTTAGGCTGTTATTACACATAGATAAATGTCACGTGGGTCCTAATTTGACAATCTAAATAAAATGAAATACAACTTATATATTATATTCAAAAGCATAGCTTGATATAATGATTGTTTGCTTTAGAGATGGAACTAGGATTTTAAGAATCGATTAATCTTTTTCTTTTGGAAATAATATACTAACCATTTGTTATTATCGATTTACTATTAATGTTTGCTCTAAAATATTCGGTTTTATTGAAACCGATAATCAATTATTATAACAATTTTATTTGATTATTTAAATATTTTATAAATTTAAACGAGTTTGAATAATTAGCGGAATTACTACATGGGTTTGGGATAAGAATGTTAGTAAAATAAATTTTAATGGGATTTTGGACATGTACAAGTATATAAATCCTAGAGGTTATGATGCCTAAATGATTTTTTCATTTTAATCTTTTGATATTTTTACTATTTATCAATAATGTTTACTTTGTAATATTCGATTTTTTATTTAAAAGTATCACACATTGTTGTACCAACTTATATTTATAGATTTAGGGGGTCTAGATAATTAACAAGCATTATTGTATGAGTTCGTGATGATAATGAGTAATAAATAACTTTTTAATCAAGATTAGGACGAGTACGCGTGTACATATTCTAGACGGGTTCTGATAATTGAACTATAACCTTATCGTTTCATTTCATACTTAGATGGTTGAACCCTAACCAAATATTAAGTTATATTTTGAATTTCTACTTATAAACTATAACGTAAACTATTCTCAATCGAATACAATTTATATATCAAATCCATACGCATAAAGATAGTTTGTTTTTCTAAGACCATTAACAAAGAGACATGGCTAGGCGATGTTGAACATAAGACTATAACTACCAAAAATATGTGTCCAATCATGGATCAATTGTACATTAAAATCTCACGAGTTACTAGTATATATAACTTTAATCAGAATGAACAATTCGTTTTCATAAAATCTAATGTGAAAAGGGAATAATTGCGGAAGGATAATCAAAACATTCGACTTTTTGTCCATAATGGGTTTTCCACAATTACTTCCATAAAAAAAATATTCGTTCAAGTCAGAATGTGACAACAGAAAATGCGGTTGAGTTATATGTGAAGACATATAAATGCAGGCGAGAAAAGTATCACGATCGCATAGTTTTCACATTTATCTTATCGGCAAAGGCAACAAAAGTGCAGCGTTGTTTCAAGACAACTTTAAAACAACGTAGAACCAAAACAAGTTCTACTTCAACAATTTCAAATGTTCATAAACACAATCGACTAAATTCATTTCAACAACAAAAGATATAAATGAGTTAGACTTCAACTTTATTCACGGACTAAAACTACCGGCCATACCAAGATAATTCCAAATCACAAGAGATATTAAGGAGTTCAACTCCATCATCAACAACCATCGATATTAAAGTAATTCGATCACAAGAGTTATTCACAACATATGAACATTTACAAGCAAAAACCACAGTGTTCCCTTCGATCCATCTCCAAAACCCAAGCTCAACCTGCATGTTTAGAAATACATGCAGGGCGTGAGTACATAAAGCACTCAGTGGACACATGCCGAAAACATTTAAAACTTTGCTCTTAGAGCTATAGGATTGACTTGCCATAACTTTGCATTGCACAAGGATTTTAGTGAAAACACATGCATGCTTTTCGAATAAACATTTACTTACTTTCATTTCATATTATCAAAACAAATGCACATGCATGATCTTTGTCTGCAGACATCTTTCTCTTTCCATATCCACGTAGTTTCTTTGTGTTGAGAAGTAGGTCTCCTTCTCAAACACCTTGACCAAGGTCCATACCGACGTCGGTAACATTCTTTCATTCTTTTATTCTTTCTTTCTTTCCTTGGATAGGTAATGCATCATGCTCATGCTCAAACATTCGTAAGTCGATAATTTTTGAATGTCATGCAACATAAATAAAATAACAAAATTTAGCACGTGCTATAGTTTATTAGAAAGCCCACCTGTTGATTTACTCGGTAAGCTTAATAAACTTCCCCTTTTCTTCTTCTTCCTCCTCTTTAATTGCCTTCCCCTTTCTCGATGTACCTTGGATTATTTGATAATATCAGTACTTATATAAAGGGCATTTCTTATCTATTAAACACATGTAATTTCTTATTATTCATTCTTTTTCTTTTCTTATGTTTTGCTTAGGCATTTTTGTTTAAGCTTTTACCTATAAGAAATTTAAATCTTTCGGGTCATTGCATCATTCTATTCTTTAAACTTTCTTCACCTTTTATCTTATTTGACTTTCACGAGTCTACTTTGACACCAAAGGAACAATTGACACTTTAGTGAATTCAATTCACATTCTTTTCTTTATTTAAACACTTTATTTTCCTTTTTTCTTAAGTTATTTATGCACCACTTCTCAATTAATCATTAACTTAGACTTTTCATTACCATTCAAGTAATAGGCCATGAACATACTTGAAATTGTATTTCTCTTACTACTAACATACTTTAGGTTTATAAATTATTTCTAGTTAATTAAGATCACATAACATAATTTATGTAAAACATGAATTCATTCAACATAAATATGTGCTTAAGCTTTATCTTTTCTCATTCTTAGTTCTAAAATTCTTAATTAAGCTTCGTTAGTCCTTATTTGCATAATATGTTCATAATTCATAAGATTTATAAAGAATAACATTAAACTTTAATTTCCCATTTTTCCTTGAAATTTTTGACAACTTTGTTAGTATACATAAATTATTTTTCTCTTCAACTTTCTTTTAAATTCTCATTTATTTATAATATATCAACTTTAAACATCAATAATAATAGCATATATCAACCTTAGCATAAACATGTCAATTAAACACATAAACTAAATTTTTCCATTTTCAACATATGAACTTAGAAAATTCTAATTAATTTACATAATGCTTAAATAATCATATTAAACTCATATATCAAGTTAATTGAAGAAGATAAAATCAACATATCATTTCTTCAAATTTTTGAAATTTTCGAAAATATATATATATATATATATATATTCTAAATTTCTTTTTGTTAAATTTTCTTTCAAATTACTTACCTAAACATGCTTAATTACATAATTACAAACTAACTTCCAACATAACATCAACATATCATCACTTTCATTTCAAGCTCAAGAACTAGGGTGTTGAAATTCTAACTTAAATTTCACAATTAACTATAATTACTTCATTATTTCACCACTAAACCATCAATATCACCATATATAATTAATATTCACCAATAATCATCACATAATACATAATCCTTCAACCCAACATCCTCAATATTTTCACATGTGTACAACGATAATTAAGCTTAAAGATTAAAGAAAAGTTAGAATTATACCTTCTTTCAACCTTGAAATCAAACTTGGAAGTAGAAAATATGGAAGAAATAGCTTGATAATTTTTTTTTATCCCAGTGTATGTTTTAGTGTGTGTGGTCGAGAGTTTGGGGAGAAATGGGTGGGTTTTGGAAGACTTTCAATAGTAAGGAGGTGTTTATATATATATATATATATATTAAATTCTATTTTATTTTTAATTTAATTTATTATATGATTATTCATCCTTTGTAATTAAATAAATGCTTAGTCATATTTTCTAGAATTCACCTTATTTAATGCATTTACACTACACTTCATTCTTATTAATAATAATATCAATATATATATATATATATATATATATATATATATTATCTAACATAATTATATGTATATACTCTTTATTGTTTTTCATTACTTAAGTAAGAAAATTTAATAACATAGAAATCTTATATCCATAGAATTCATTATTACAATATAACATGAAAATGTAACACACATAATAACATAACTTTATATTTTTGATAATCATAACATTTATTTGATCATTAAGATAAAAATAAATCTACATAATACTTTAAATTTCTAAACAAAAATCTTTTGCTTAGAAAATTTTTAGAATTCAATTGCCAATCACATTTCATTTCACTAAGTGAAATTATATAATTTAGATCTTAAGCATATATAATTCCTTTCTTATTAAGGATGCAATGCCCTCTTTAATCTTAATCGTCGATTCATTGCTAATTAAAAGTTAGGGATATTACATTCTCTCCCCCTTAAAAGAAATTTCGTCCCGAAATTTAGTACCTTATGCAAATAATTCGGGATACTTTTGTTTCATTTGCTCTTCTAGTTCCCATGTCGCTTCCTCTGAGCCATGATGTTTCCATTGTACTTTAACTAAAGCAATAGATTTATTCCTTAGTTGATGTTCTTTTCGATCTAGGATACACTTTGGTCTTTCTTCGTAGCTTAGATTTAGCTCAGGAACTATTTCTTCTTGATGAATGATGTGTTTTGGGTCAAACACATATTTTCGTAACTGCGACACATGGAACACGTTATGTACATTGCCAAAATTTAGTGGCAATGCGAGCCTGTATGTTACCGGTCCGATTCTTTCTAAAACTTCATATTGTCCTATGAATCTCGGTTTCTGTTTCCCTTTTATCCCAAACCGATGTATGCCTTTGGTTGGAGAAACTTTTAGGAAAACTTTGTCTCCAATTTTGAAGCTGAGGTCTGTGCGGCGAACATCTACGTAAGATTTTTGGCGATCTTGAGCTTCTTGAATTCTCTTCTTGATTTGTCGTACGATTTTGATAATTTCTTCGATGGCTTCCGGTCCCAACACCTTTCTTTCTCCGACCTCGTCCCAATAGAGAGACAATCTGTATTTCTTACTAGAGAGCTTCGTATGGAGCCATGTTGATTGTAGCTTGATAACTATTGTTATAAGCAAATTCAACCAATGGTAAGGCTTGTTCCCATTGTTCGCCTCGCCTAGTACTACGCTTGAGAGCATGTCCTCAAGCGTTTGAATAGTTCTTTCCGTCGACCGTCCGCTTGAGGATGGAAAGTCGTACTAAAATTCAATTCGTCCCCTAATTCTTCTCGAAACTCGACCAAAATCGTGAGGTGAATTTGGAGTCTCTATCGATGTGATAGATACATGTACTCCATGTAATCGCACTATTTCATGAACATATATCCGGGCTAACTTGTTAGCTCCATAAGTAACAGGAATTGGAATAAAATGGGCGCATTTGGTGAGACAATCCACAATTACCCATATGGCAGTGTTTTCACTCTTTGATCTTGGTAGTCCTGTTACAAAATCCATGGTTATGTGGTCTCATTTCCATTCAGGAATCTCTAGAGGTTGCAGCTTCCCATATGGTCGTTGATGTAGAGATTTAACTTGTTGGCATGCTAGACATCGCTCCACGAATGATGTTATCTCTTGCTTCATTCCCGTCCATACGAATTGTTGTTTAAGATCTTGATACATCTTCGTGCTTCCTGGATGCGACGTATAGAATGAAGTTATGAGTTTCACTCATGATTTCATCTTCGACTCACAGTTGTTTGTGTACTACAATCCTATTTCGAACATGATTGCATTGTCCCGGCTTCACAATAACTGTAATCCTCCGCTCGATTTTAGCTCAACTTTTCTAGTTGTTCATCTTGTCGTTGAGCATTTACAATCGTCGTCCTTAAGTCTGGTACAACCACTAACGTAGATGTGATTCTCTCTGTGGTATCTGGTGGAAGTACTATTTCTATCTTCAATTTCTCAAAATCTTTGATCAACTCCTGTTCTTGAGTGAGGATCATTCCTACATGTCCTTGACTTTTTCGACTCAGAGCATCTGCTACCACGTTTGCTTTTCCAGGGTGATATTTAATTTCACAGTCATAATCTTTGATGAGTTCCAGCCACTTTCTTTGACGCATGTTTAAATCTTTTTGCTCAAAGAAGTACTTTAAACTCTTATGATCTGTGAAAATTTCGCATCTCGAGCCGTACAAATAATGTCTCCAAATCTTGAGCGCATGTACTACCGTAGCTAATTCTAAATCATGCGTTGGATAGTTAAGTTCGTGCGGTCGTAGCTGTCATGAAGCATAAGCGATGACTTTTCCTTCCTGCATAAGTACGCATCTCAGTCCATTCTTTGATGCATCGGTATAAAGGGTAAATTCTTGATCTGGTTCTGGTACCGTTAATACCGGTGCTGAAGTCAATCGCTTCTTAAGTTCTTGGAAACTTTCTTCACATTCTTTGGCCCATTGGAACTTTACTCCTTTCCGGAGTAATTGAGTCATTGGTCTCGCAATTTTAGAAAATCCTTCAATGAATCGCCGATAGTAGCCTGCCATACCTAAGAAACTCCGAATTTCATTCGGCGTTGTAGGTGATTTCCATTCTTGTACAGCCTGTACCTTAGTAGGATCCATCTTTATTCCCTCTGCTGATATGATATGTCCAAGAAAATTTACCTCTCTCAACCAAAATTCGCATTTACTAAATTTGGCGTATAACTTTTCAGCTCTTAGAGTTTCTAATACAACTCTCAGATGCCTCTCATGTTCTTGTTCGTCTTTTGAGTATAGAAGAATATCATCGATAAACACTAAGATAAATTTATCGAGGTAATCGTGAAAAACACGATTCATCAAGTCCATGAACACGGTATGAGCATTTGTTAATCCAAAAGGCATTACTACAAACTCATAATGACCATATCGTGTTCGAAAGACAGTCTTAGGAATATCTTCTGAACGAATTTTTAACTGATGATACCCTGATCTTATATCAATTTTAGAGAAGATAATAGGTCCTTTCAACTGATCAAATAAATCATCTATCCGAGGTAACATATATTTGTTTTTCAAGGTGAGCTTGTTCAATTCTCTATAGTCTATGCACATTCTTAGGCTACCATCCTTCTTTTTCACGAACAAGACAGGTGCTCCCCATGGAGACACGCTAGGTCGAATAAATCCCAAGTCCAAGACTTCTTGAAGTTGGATTTTCAACTCTTGTAACTCTTTGGGTGCCATACGGTAGGGTGCATTTGAAACAGGTGCTGATCCGGGCTCTAGATCAATTGTAATTTCCAATGGTCTATCTTGAGGTAACCCTGGTAATGTTTCAGGAAAAACATCTGGATATTCCTGAACTATTAGCACATCCTCTAATCGTCTTTCTTTCTTATCATCAACGTTCAAATATACCAAATAGGCACAAGTTTCATTTTTCCTCATCGGCTTCTCAGCACGCAACGTTGAGATTATGGAACTCTCATTCCTTTCATCTAAACACCATAAAATGGGTAGGTTCTTTTCACGGAGGATGGAACAGAAATTTCCGTCGCTCGCATTGAATTATCGTAAAATTTTCTCATTAACAATCCATTCCTAAGATAATATCCACATCCCACATTGGTATTACTCGTAAGATTCTTGCTTTCAACTTAAGAGTTCTAACTCGAATTCTAAGTTGGAACATATGTGGAAATTATTGTGGATTTACCTTAAGTCATCACTTTTAAATCTTGGTCACTTCGCTCTATGTTCGACTTAAAACATCTACGCATGTCGTCGAAATAAAAGATTGGGAAGCTCTAGTGTCAAAGAGAATTACAATAGGTAAGCCGTTTAATATTCCCATACCTGCCAAGTTTTCAGCATTCAGTTCATGTCGCCTTGGGTTCAAAGCGAACGCCCTCTGGTGTTGAGTTTGATTTTGTTGACGTTGAGGTGGTAAAATCATCTGATATTGAGGCAGATGTCGTGGGACTGTTGTTGAGCTACCACCTATAGCCTTCATTTGTGGTACTTGTTTAGCGGAAGTTGACCTTCTTCCACTTTCGGCCGATCTTTGTCTAATTGGACAGTTGTTAGCATAATGACCTACTTGGCCATAATTGTAACAACTATTGGTCCCCCATCTACAAACTCCAGAATGAGCTTTATTACATTTTGGGCACAAAGGCATTCTAGGAGGATTTGGAATTATTTGTGGTTGATTTTGATAGGGTGGTCGGAAAGAGCTTGAAACAAACTAGTTTGGTCTTTGCCAAGGTTTCTTATTTGAAAAGTCTCTTGTCTCCCATCTTTGTTTTCTTTTGAACCTTTGATTTTGAGGCATCATCTTTGTGGAGTTTGGATTTGAGATGGAATTGGATTTGATTCAAAGGCTATCTTATCCGACTGCATTTCTAATTCTATGTCTAAAGCCCTATTCAACGTCTCAGCATATGATAGGATAGGTTGGCTTGCCAAAATGATTCTTATTTCTTAACGTAGACCCGAGCGGAATAGTTCAGCCATCATCTCGTCTGTTTCTATATTGTACGGAGCATAACGAGATAGATTGCAAAATTCTCTATCATATTCTGCCACTGTTTTCTTCCCTTGTTTTAAATTTATAAACTCGATTTTCTTTTGTTTCTTGTAGCTTCGAGGAATATATTTGGCAAACAACTCTTCTTTAAATTGTTCCCATGTAAAATTTTCCAATCTCTCAGGAGTGAGAGTCTTCTGGTGTGATTCCCACCAGAAGTTAGCTAGTCCCTTCAATTGAAAGGAAATACACAAAAGGCATTCCTTATCTGAGCATTCTAAAAATTTGAAGATTCTTTCCATTGTCCGAATCCATACCTCTGCCTCGGCAGGATTACCAGTTCCACTAAAAGAGGGTGGATTTTGTCGAAGGAATAATTCAGAAATTTTTTTGGTGTTTGGAGGAGGGGTGGTTTCAGGGGTAGGTTGAGGTATGTTTTCACTTTCTTGTTCTTCTTCCACAGGAATTCGATTTCGACGTCTTGGCGGTATACTGCATTTCAAATTAATAAGAACAATATATATGCAGTATGTAGGCAAGAAATTTATAAGAAAGCAAGTAAAGTGTCATGTTTTAGCAAATAGGGTTACATGTAAATAAACTCACACAATTGCATAAACAATAGGTTTAAAGGTAATTAAGAAAATCAACATTTAATACAATGTGGATATTTTAGATTTTTCTTTTTATATCATGGGAAAATTACCTCATAGAGGACTTTTTACATAAAGGAAAATTTTGCATTGACAGAGTAGGCATCGAAAAACTATTCCGGTTAGTCTAGGTTAAACTTTATACATCCATCACTATATACATCAGTCCTACTTAACTATCTTTTTACAAATGTACAACACTACTGATCTATTTCATCTTACTTCTAGTCCATCATCGATGCCGCATCATCTCCATTGCCGGGGCCAGACATCTCATTTTCTTCATCCATTCCTTCTACTCCTACATCAGCATCTGGTATGTCTTCCATATTCTCTTCATCCGATACCTCTTCAATACATTCATCCTCTGGTGGAAGTTCAGAAGATCGATTAGCAAATGAGGTAGAATGGGAATAGTTGATCTCAGTGTCTAGAAGAGAAGGATCCGTGATAAATGGCATATCACTTAGCTGAAGGGGCTTGAATTGGCTAGTACCAATGGGTTGTAAAAATTCAGGTTCATACTTAAAAGATCGTGTGACACCAGTTGGCCTGGATGATCCAACCTCCGTTTCTTCAAAAAGAAATGTGGGTGGGGTGATCGAGCTAAAAACACACTCAAATTCACTCGCAATCGTACGAGGTAATCGTAGCGTGGTAAGTTAACACGAGTCGTCTCTCAAGGAAAACTTAACAGGGCGATTGTTCATGTCATACACAGAAAGCGATTAAAACCTAAACATTCTAATGCCAACAATGGTTTGGAACATGCAGGAATTGAAATACGGAGAATTAAACAGCATCCTAAGCTAGGGGTTGTCAATCCCGAGCTAAACTAATAAAGCGATAAATCTAAACCAGGGGTTGTCAATTCCTAGTTGAACTATGAAAGCGATAAATTGAAAGTGATAAACCAAGCAGTAGCAAACATAATCTTAGGGTTCGTCAAGCCCTAATCTAAGTCTACTTGTAAATGAACCATGATCGTCAATCATCCAACAAGAACAGGAATAATCGAAAGCAAGAAATCATAGCAATGTAAATTGATAGAAACACGAGAACAATCCATTGTCACTTATGAAATTGAATCCCACAGAAACCATCAAACAAAACACTATGAAATTGATTACGAAAGAATCGATAATCCAAAGCATAAATTGAAATCAAGATTATTCAATGATGAACAAGAGAACATGAATTAAATCTAACTATTATCTGGATGTTGTTGTCTGAAGAAATCTGGAAGGAAGGCTGATGGAGAGCCGCGCCGCGGCTGGAGAAAAACCAAAACTCGTAACAAAATGCGGACCCCATTTCGACCTAAACGCATATATATATATTAATCGAAAGTGGCGCGGTTGCAAGTGGCGCGGTGAGAATATGTTCGACTTGAATTTGAACGCAGGCTCAAAATGAACTCCGCCGGAAAACCAATCGCCTTGACCGAGCCGGTTCACTTGAACGCATTTGGGTAGGTGAGCTGAGACGCAGCGGCTGGGGCGAGAGTTGGGCGAGTGGGGCGCTGGGCGCTGGAATGGAGAGCGAGTGAGGGAGATCGGGAACCGGCGCTTGGTCACAGGCCGGGGGGTGTCATGTGGGCGAGGTGAGTGAGCGCGCGCGAGGCGAGGCGGTGGCAAGTAGGCGCGCCGGCGGGCGCATGGCGAGCCGGAGCGCCGGGTGAAGATGGGCGCTGGGTAATGCCCAGTGGCGGATGGAATCGCCGGGTGGCTTGGGTTTTACTGCTGGGATTCGCGGGGCGCTGGCGGCGGCGGCGCGGGCAACGCGCTGGCGCGCTGGCTTGGCGAGGCGCGGGCCAACGGAGGCGGGCGGGCGTGGCGTGAGGCGGGCGGCGCGCGCGCTCTAGTTGAACGCACGAGTAAAATTCATAACGCGCGCTCGGTTAGCGCGCTGGCTGTGGAGGCGCTGGTGCGTGGGTGTGCGGCGGGCGCGCGGGCGTGGGTGCACGGGCGCGCGGCCATGCGACGGGGTGCCGTGCGCGACTTTGGTCGTTCGACCCGTTCTCCTTCGTCTGAACTCCGATTTATGAACCGTTTGCACCTACGAACTCCTGTCGAAATGCTCTTCAATAATATATGATCCTTGGCAGATCCAATTCATCCTATTTTATGCCATTTTCCTACAAAACATCGAGACGAACGAAGTGAGTCCGAATCGATAAATATAAATCAAACCAACGGCATAAATGGGACAAACCACTGAAATTGACATGTAAAACAATACCAAGAATCATCACAAAATCATACCAAACAACTCCCCCATACTTATCCATTTGCTTATCCTCAAGCAAAGTCTATACTAATAAGAGTCGAAAGATAACTCATGCAACTTTACCCTTATTCTAATCAATCAAACCTTATTGCATTTCTCCCACACTTGGCGTTTACGAATTCAAAGATAATGTGAAATAAATCAAGAACGGCAATTGACTTCCAATAAATAAAAGGTAATCTCTGCCGGATCCAACTCTCCGTTGGGGTGAACTAACTAATGTGGTCACCTTTAGCAACAAGTTTCTTTTATAAAGCACAAAGAATGTTTTAATGATTTTGGAATAATATTCGAAAGGTGCACTCTCGATGAACTCGAGTCTCTAATGTGGTTTCCATGTCCATTTCTCAAATTACGAAAAGAGGATGAATCCCATCCTCCATTTCAACAATCTAAACAAAATCTTGGAGCTTTCATTCTCCTCATTTTCTTCTTCTTTTCACATTTTTTTTATATATAAAATGAAACAAGTATATAGGCAACCACAATGTTAACACTACCCTAACATTAGCTTCGGACAAAATCACATCAATTTTCCCTATTCATTTTCTATCAATCATAGTCTCGTCAATTCACATTATACTCAAATCATATATCACCAAAAGTTTCAGAAATTCAAAATCAGTTTGATTAATACCACAGAGTTCAGTTGCACAAATCAAGATCCTAACTTATTCGCATAGACACAAACTCAAGTCTAAACAATCAAAATAAGCATACGGGCACAACATTAAGCATACAAAACAATATAACACGCACACAAAACTGAGCAAACATCCCCCACACTTAAATCGAGCACTGTCCCTAGTGCTCAAAACATTAAAAGCTCAAAATAACCATAGAGGATGATACTTCACGATAATCGGCAGAATGCGATGTAGAGTTGGAGCATCCCACTTCATCTCACCGATCAAAATATGCAAATCCTTTCTTCCCAAATTCAAACAAGACTAACACAAAGACAATGATGATCAAAGAACAACGAAACAAGCAAAAAGAAGAAAGAAAGAAAAAAGAAAATAAAAATCCGTGGGTAAACTCCCACGCAGTACTCAATTTAACGTCGTGAGCACGACGTGTTCCGGCCAACAACGGACTATCCATAGTCCTTCACCTGCAGAAATACCATCTCGACCAGAGCATCAGTAGTAACCTTATAAGAACAGAGGATAGTAAAGAAAGCAAGTAATACATCAATTAAGCTCAAATCAAACATCCTATTTTCCAAAGTAAAATAAATAACTTCAACTCCTACAGCACAATACTTTGGTAAATTAAGATGTTGACAAATTATAGAAACTACCTCAACCTTTGACCTTTCTTCATCCTCCTCCAAGTGTTTGGGTAACTCTTTCACCTCCAGAGTGGGTTTTGGCATGTCATCAACTTCAAGTGCCCACTCTTTCTCGTCAGCCGTCCTGGTATCAATTTCCTCGTGGCTCTGACTTTGCTCCTCATCCTCACGTGCCCATTCTTCATCAATTTCCACCTCATTTGTCTGCAGCGGCTCTTCAGGTGTCTCTCCCACCACATCTTCAACAATTGGGTCACTTTCAAGAACAGTGACCGCCTGGACCTGACCGGATTGGTTTGGAAGTTCCCTCGCTGCACGTTGTTGTTGATACTCAAACCACTTCGCAGCAACCAGTCCCATTTGTGCCTCTAAACGCTCAAGAGTTGCGTCTCTATCATCAAATGGCGAACTCTGATGGTCAGTGGTCGCCTGAGCCTCATAGGGTGAGCTTGGAGGCTCCCCTATTGCATCTTGTTGCAGCAACTCGTTCAGCTTCTCAGTCATCATTTCTAATTTAAACATAGCGCTACCGATTTTGGTGTCACATCCACATCCCAAGTGGCATTTGAGGTGGAGGTGGCTGCTGCGGGTGAGTCTTGAGGTGGAGGTGGTTGTTGTGGTACTCATATTGAGGTGGAGGATGTGATTGCTCCCGTGAGGCATTGTAGGATTGATACTCATAGTCTTTGCGGAGGCGGTTGTTCCCAGTAGGGATTGAAGGCTTGATCCTCATAGTACGGTGGAGGTGGTTGATCCCAATATGGATTATAGGCTTGTTGCTCGGGGTAGGGATCGTAGGCTTGATGCTCGAAGCTCAACAGGACATTCCTCGAAAATCAAATTGGGCTCCTTCTTCGGAGAAGAATTTACCCAATACAACGGACTTCTCCCCCCACCGGGTTGACCATATTCGTCTTGTTGATAACCCCGCATTAATGAGACACCAACAACAAAAACAAGATCACACGCACTGTGGAGAAAATAACAAAAGAACAAAAGAAACACGAAAATAAACAACACAAACAATACGCTTAAAGTTTTCCCGAACAACGCGCCAAAATTGATCGAGCTAAAACACACTCAAATTCACTGCAATCGATAAATGCGAGGTAATCGTAGCGTGGTAAGTTAACACGAGTCGTCTCTCAAGGAAAACTTAGCAGGCGATTGTTCATGTCATACGTAAAGCGATTAAAACTTAAACATTCTAATGCCAACAAGGGTTTGGAACATGCAGAAATGAAATACTGAGAATTAAACACAGATCCTAAGCTAGGGGTTGTCAATCCCGAGCTAAACTAATAAAGCGATAAATCTAAACCGGGGTTGTCAATTCCTAGTTGAACTATGAAAGCGATAAATTGAAAGCGATAAACAAAGCGTTAGCAAACATAATCTTAGGGTTAGTCAAGCCCTAATCTAAGTCTACTTGTAAATGAACCATGATCGTCGATCATCCAACAAGAACGAGGAATAATCGAAAGCAAGAAATCATAGCAATGTAAATTGATAGAAACACGAGAACAATCCATTGTCACTTATGAAATTGAATCCCGAAACCATCAAACAAAACACTATGAAATTGATTACGAAAGAGCGATAATCCAAAGCATAAATTGAAATCAAGATTATTCAATGATGAACAAGAGAATATGAATTAAATCTAACTATTATCTGGATGTTGTTGTCTGAAGAAATCTGGAAGGAAGCTTTGATGGAGAGTCGCGCGTGCCGGAGAAAACAAAACTCGTAACAAAAATGCGGACCCACATTTCGACCTAAACGCACATATATATATTAGCGAAAGTGGCGCGGTTGCAAGTGGCGCCGGTGAGAATACGTTCTGACTTGAATTTGAACGCTGGCTCAAAATGAACTCCGGCTGGAAAACCAATCTGCCTTCAGCCAGAACGCCGGTTCACTTGGAACGCCGGCTGGGCAGGTGAGAGCTGGGAACGCGCGCGGGCTGGGGCGAGAGTTGGGCGAGCGGGGCGCTGGGCGCTGGAATGGAGAGCGAGCGAGGGAGATCGGGAACCGGCGCTGTCACGGCCGGTGGGTGTATGTGGGCGAGGCGAGCGAGGCACGGGCGCGAGGCGAGACCTTGTCTGGTGATGGCATGGCCGTGGGCCGGGTGAGGCACGGCGCTGGGTAATGCCAGGCGCGGATGGAATCGGCGCGCGGGTGAAGTCGCTGGGCGTTGGGTCTTGCGGGCTGGGTGAAGGCGGCGGGCGGCGCGCCAACGCTGCCGATTGCACACCGGGCGGGCGGCTGGGGGGCAACTGGAGGCGCAGCGGCGGCGGGCGTGATGAGGCGGGCGGCGAAGCGCGCTAGTTGAGCAGCGAGTAAATTCATAACGCGCTTTCGGTTAGCGGCCTGGCTGGGAGGCGCTGGCGTGGTGCGCGCGGCGGCACGCGGCCATGCGCGCGCGCACGGCCATGCCGGGCGCCATGCGCGACTTTGGTTGTTCGACCCGTTCTCCTTCGCTCGAACTTCGATTTACGAACCGTTTGCACCCTCGAACTCCTGTCAAATGCTCTTCAATAATATATGATCCTTGGCAGATCCAATTCATCCTAGTTTATGCCATTTTCCTACAAAACATCGAGGCGAACGAAGTGAGTCCGAATCGATAAATATAAATCAAACCAACGGCATAAATGGGACAAACTACTGAAATTGACATGTAAAACAATACCAAGAATCATCACAAAATCATACCAAACATGGGGTTTCAGGTGGAGATTCATAAGGTACAGCTTTGAGTGGAGAAACATTTATAGCAATTAAGTGATCATACCATCTCAAATCGATGGCATCCATATCATAGTCTGGGTCGAAATACTCAGGTTCTTCAAGAGGAAACTATTATTCAAGAAGAGTTAGATAGTTGTCAGGAACAATAGGGCTAAGCTCGAAAGAAATAGGGACATCAACGAGAGGTGGTGATCGGATGAAGTGGTAGTATCAACCGGTACAATCTGTCTTCATAAAGAGAAGTATCAGAGGTCTCCATCAAAGATTGAAAACAGCCAAATCTACTACGGCGAAGTACTAGATTTGCACGCCTCAAGCGAGGTTCATTACTTTCAATAGAAATGTCGATGATAAGATATTATGGACGGCAAAACAAAACCTTCCACCGAGGTAGTTACCAGGAGGTGGACTCTGGGTGGCATGATATTGTCTTCGGATAATATCTACAAATCCTGGAAATTCTATGAAGCTACGATATTCAGCAATGTAGCCTAGGGCAACTACAACGCCCATTCTCGCCATCCTCAAGGTAAACTCGCACCAACGCATGATACCGTCGATCATCACCGCTAACCCCTAACTTTCATCCATAACTCAACGAATCTATCCAAGAATTCTACTAGTCTGAGCTTCCTCCATTCGATACTAATAGAATTGATCCGTTCGTCCAATCGTAAGGGGTCTTGGTGCTGTACTCTTCCTTGATGTAGATCTAGTCCTCGCCATCCTAGAATAAAACATAAATACTAACTAAAATGTCCCCATCTTAATGTGCTTAAATGCTCAAAGCTTAACAATCTTATACTTAGCACATTCAATATATATTTCACATCACTTATCATACACATAACTTATCAATCATATGCATGACTTTGTCAAATGCATGACTTTATCAAATGTATAACTTTATCAAATGACTTCTTGAAATGAAAACATTTTCAATACTCATTACAAAATTTCATCTTACTTACCTGATTGAGCTGGTGGAGATGGATTTGGAACACTGTGCTTTACTGACTCTAATTACTTTATGAATTGAAATAAACTCCAAGTATTCACAGACCCAGTAAAAATATGGCTCTGATACCAATTTGTCACCGCCCAACTTCTTAATCAAGAGATTAGGCTGTGACTAATGACTTTTCATGAACCATTAGGACTAACAATGATAGAAGAATCCATAATGTGCTATGACAAGAATATATGGAGGGTAAATAATAGATGAAATAAAGGATATATATAACTTTAATCAGAATGAACAATTCGTTTTCATAAAATCTAATGTGAAAAAGGAATAACGGCGAAAGGATAATCAAAACATTCGACCTTTTGTCCACAATGGGTTTTCCACAATTACTTCCATAACAAAATGTTCGTTCAAGTCAGAGTGTGGCAACAGAAAGGGCAGTTAAGTTATATGTATGAAGACATATAAATCTGGGCAGAAAAGTATCACGATACGCATAGTTTTCACATTTATCTTATCAGCAAGGCAACAAGAAGTGCAACGTTGTTTCAAGACAACTTTAAAACAACGTAGAACCAAAACAAGTTCTACTTCAACAATTTCAAATGTTCATAAACACAATCCAACTAAATTCATTTCAACAACAAAAGATATAAATGAGTTAGACTTCAACTTTATTCACAGACCAAAACTACCAGCCATACCAAGATAATTCCAAATCACAAGAGATATTAAGGAGTTCAACTCCATCATCAACAACCATCGATATTAAAGTAACTCGATCACAAGAGTTATTCACAACATATGAACATTTACAAGCAAAAACCACAGTGTTCCCTTCCGATCCATCTCCAAAACCCAAGCTCAACCTGCACGTTTAGAAATATATGCAGGGCGTGAGTACATAAAGCACTCAGTGGACACATGCCGAAAATATTTAAAACTTTGCTCTTAGAGCTATAGGATTGACTTGCCATAACTTTGCATTACACAGGGATTTTAGTGAAAAACCCGTGCATGCTTTTCGTTAAAAACATTTACTTACTTTCATTTTCATATTATCAAAACAAATGCACATGCATGATCTTTATCTGCAAACATCTTTATCTTCCCATATCCACGTACTTTCTTTGTGTTGAGAAGTAGGCCTCCTTCTCAAACACCTTGACCTTAAGGTCCATACCCGACGTCGGTAACATTCTTTCTTTCTTTCTTTTTCGTGGATAGGTAATGCATCATGCTCATGCTCAAACATTCGGCAAGTCAATAATTTTTGAATGTAATGCAACATATAATAAAATAACAAAATTTAGCACGTGCTATAGTTTATTAGAAAGCCCACCTGTTGATTTACTCGGTAAGCTTAATAAACTTCCCTTTTCTTCTTCCTCCTCCTCTTTAATCGCTTTCAATTTTCTCGATGTACCTTGGATTATTTGATAATATCAGTACTTATATAAAGGGCATTTTATTATCTATTAAACACATGTAATTTTTTTTTATTCATTCTTTTTCTTTTCTTATGTTTTGCTTAGGCAATTTTGTTTAAGCTTTTACCTATAAGAAATATAAATCTTTCGGGTCATTGCATCCTTCTATTCTATAAACTTTCTTCACCTTTTATCTTATTTGACTCTCACGAGTCTACTTTGATATCAAAGGAACGATTGACACTTTAGTGAATTCAATTCACATTCTTTTCTTTATTTAAACATTTTATTTTCCTTTTTCTTAAGTTATTTATGCACCACTTCTCAATTAATCACTTAACTTAGACTTTTCATTACCATTCAAGTAATAGGCCATGAACATACTTGAAATAGTATTTCTCTTACTACTAACATACTTTAGGTTTATAAATTATTTCTAGTTAATTAAGATCACATAACATAATTTATGTAAAACATGAATTCATTCAACATAAATATGTGCATAAGCTTTAGCTTTTCACATTCTGTGTTCTAAAATTCTTAATTAAGCTTCATTAGTCCTTATTTGCATAATATGTTCATAATCCACAAGATTTATAAAGAATAACATTAACTTTAATTTCCCCATTTTCCTTGAAATTTTCAAAAACTTTGTTAGTATACATAAATTATTTTTCTCTTCAACTTTCTTTTAACTTCTCATTTATTTATCATATATCAACTTTAAACATCAATAATAATAGCATATATCAACCTTAGCATAAACATGTCAACTAAACACATAAACTAAAATTTTCCATTTTCAACATATGAACTTAGAAAATTCTAATTAATTCACATAATGCTTAAATCATCATATTAAACTCATATATCAAGTTAATTGAAGAAGATAAAATCAACATATCATTTCTTCAAATTTTTGAAATTTTCAATATATATATATATATATATATATATATATATATATATATATATATATATATATATATATGGATGTTGATCGGCCAACCCGCTCGGGTTGGCTAACCCACTCGGGTTGTCGGGCTATTCGGGTTGACATTTTTTCAAGTTAAAAACTCAACCCTAACCCTAAACTCTCGGGTTTCGAGCTAACCCATCGGGCGAGAAAGCTTAAATATAAATATAAATAAATATATATATATATATATATATATATATATATATATATATATATATCAAATATTTTATATTAAGCGTTGGAGTAAAAACAAATAATTGAAAAATAAATATAATACATTCCACAAGTTCTTTTTAATCTTATTATACTAACTTTGAATAGCAAACAATAAAAATTAAAAATAGTGCTCATAATTAAATTCTTTTTTCTAATATGCTTTAATGTCCGCATTCCATGTAACTAAATGATCTCTAATAATATAATACAATTATAGCGAAATTAAAACTAATATCTAGAAAAATTTTAATAAGTTAATTCATATAATACTATTTAAAATATATTACAATATCAAAATTAGAAAATAATGCTCACAACTAAATTATTTTTTAATATATCCAATATTCATATTCCATAATAGCTAATTCACTATTTTTTGTAACTTTTAACAACACTATGAATATCTTCTATAATTTCTTGTATAGTTGTAGAGATGTTAATCGGGCCAACCCGTTCGGGTTCGGGCTAATCCACTCGGTTGTCGGGCTATTCGGTTCGGGCTATTCGGGTTGACGTTTTTGTCGGGTTATAAAAATCCAACCCTAACCCTCTAATTTTATCGGGCTATTCGGGCCAGCCCGTGGGCTTCGACCCATATTGACATCCCTATATATATATTCTAAATTTCTTTTTGTTGAATTTTCTTTCAAATTACTTACCTAAACATGCTTAATTACATAATTACAAACTAACTTCCAACATAACTGTAACAGCCCCTTAATCCTAAGTACGAATTAACATGGACTATTACTTTAAACATGAATTTATAAATGGATATGACCATTGAACATTGAACTGTAATACATATATCAAGAATACTTTTGGACTTTAATACATAACTTAAGTTCTTGCGGCAATGAAAACATGTGATATGTACATATGACGATGTACAATCAAGTTATTAACTTTCGAATGACAAAGACCCTATTGCTCAACACCGCCCATCGCATCATTGTAATTTCAACCTGCACATTTAAAAACAAATATGCAGGGTTGAGTACAAGAATGCACTCAGTGGACTTATGCCAAAAACATTTTCATCTTTAAATTACACTGCCCCATCATGGTAAGACACAAGGGTTTTATTTGAAAATGCCTTGTGCTTACTAAAACATTTCATCATTTTCATAAATCATCGCTTGGCCAAGCATTTTCTCTTTGTATGTATGATCCATATCCCTTTCTTTTTCTTATAACATCAACATTAACGCCGTAAAAGTAGGCCTCCTTCTACGTCTCTGTGACCGGCCGCGCATTGTCCTTACGGTCCCTAGTCACCATTAAGTGTACACGTTAATCCAGGCTAGGAATTATCCTTCTAGCACATGATCCGAATTCGATTTTCATTCATAAGTTGAGAGCGACCCAACAACATTCATCATTTATTCATGGATAAGATACATACATAAAAATATAAACATCTGGGCAGGCAATTTCATCATCATTTTATCATCATTTCTCAAAAGAGAGCATCATAAATAAAACATTTTATCCTTGAGGATAAGAAAAGAAGCCCACCTGGTACGTAAGCTTTCTACACAGACTTTCCTTAACGTCAACGATCACGTCGCATCCCACCATTACGTAAGAAGTTAATTTAGTACGTCGGTCACGTTTTTCGAGAACGTCAAAGTCTAATAAACTTTGATAACCTTCTAAAATAATACTTCGCATCTCTTAACTAACTTAGTATGTCTTTTCATCGAACATCTTAACTTATAACTTTTCGTACTTCGATAGAGACGAAATATGATTTATGACCTCATATTAATCATTTAGGTCAAACGTTGAACTTATACTAACGTCTTTCAATAAAATGATTTCAATTATGAAATCGTCTCTTATAAAAGAGATATTCTTATATTTCTAATACGTCTTACACGTCTTAGTGTATCTATTCAATACAAACTACATTTCTATTAGACGTACAACATAACATTGTTCACGTTCTAACATATTTCATACGTTTACACTTTGGTCAACGATTTTGACTTTCGATAACATATAATTTGAATTATTCACAAACATAAATATTAATTAACATAGGATCAATAATATGTAATAACATTAGTCATAAAAAAATTTGCACATCATCTTACTATACCATGTGATTTTACGTAATTTTAATATACTTAACAAACATTTTCAAAAATTCAAATTAAATCACACAATACATAATCATCATCATGTATTATCACTATGACATAATTTCCAACTTTCACAAATCATACATCAACTTGCCTAGAACCATATGTTTCAAAATTTTGACTTAGGAATAATAATTTTCTAAAATTCCAATAAATTCATACAACATTATATTATGAATCTACATCACTAATATGCTATAATATCATTCAAACATGAATCATACATCAACAATATATTATCTCATAATTTTCGCAATTTCAAATATATATACTAATGTTTTTCAAAAATTCTAAATAAATTTATATAAGCTTATTTATTACCATATATCATTAATCCATGCTCAAAACAACAATTAAAAATCATTTTCAATAATATATGAACATCATATATTTTCGGTCCTAGTACAAAATTTTATAACATGCTCAACTTTGTACTAAATTCATAATATATGTTCACAACCATCATATAAACATATTTAATAAACATCCTAACATTTAAACAACATTTATCAAATTTTCACAATAAATATCATAAGTATATAACATGAGATCTAATGGATGAAATTTAAATATTTTTGGATATACAAGAAGCTTGTAACGTTTCTAACCTTTTAATCGGAGTCGATTGTCGACGAAAAACGTTTTCTAACCTAAGATTGAAGAAAGAAATTGAAGAATACCTTCCCCTTTTTTTTCTTCTTTGTTCACGGTAATGTAGAAAGAGAGAGGACAAATGAAATGTTTTTGGTTTCCTCTCACTTATTAATCAAGTCAAGAGGATAATTTAATTAAATAAATATCTAGTACATGGCTTTAATTAAAAACAAAGCATATCAAATTTTTACTCTCACTTTTTCGGTCAACAATAATAGGAGAAGATAAAATTTTTATTTCATCTTGTCACACTTTAATACACATCACTTTCAACCTATTCTTATCAACTTTAATGAAAAATTTCTCTTCCATTTTTTTCATCAAAGCTCACGGCAATTTCAAAAATGAAGAAGAGTTGATTTTTGTTTTATGTGATGACATACTACATTAATCATGCTTTGATAAAAATATCTAGTTTAATAGTCAACAATTTCAACTTCACTAATACCCTAATATGTTCGGTCACTTTAATAAGCTAAAGACAAATTTTTTTTTTATCACTTTACACTTTAATAATTCATCTTATCACCTAATTAATATATAACCTTTTTATTCCCATCATTTTCAAAAATTAAAGAAAATCCTCCCATTCCTTATAGCATGTGTCGGCACTCCTCATTTCATATGGAGGTGATTTTTAAATTATTCAACACTTTAATAAAATATCTAATTCAAGTCAACAATTGCAACTCCCATCACTATCAAAGAATGAAGAAAATTCTTCTTCCATTTAATCCTTAGCATGATCGGCTATCTCACACAAGGAAGAGATGAATTTTATTTTGTCTTACATTAATATACAAGAATTATATGTCATTATCAAACCTATCATTTTCATTAACATTGAATTTTCTTCATCCTCCTTCAATTTTTTGTCACTTGTTTCGGCTACCTTAAGACAAGAGACATCCTACTTGTCAAACTTGATGAAACACCTCATCCCCTACATTAATAATATATCACTATCATAATTATTATACATCATTATTAAGAGAATAAGATTTTTCTCCTTTTCACACCACAACTTGAAATTTTCGTCCATTTACAAAACAACATACTACATATGTTATATTTTTTTATTACACACATAAACTTGTAATTCTCGGCCATTTCATGAAAAACAAGTATTCCATTTGTTTAATTCATTATACACCTTATCTTAACCTTAATAATATCATGACATCATAATAATAATACATTACTATTGATAGGATACGCCCAACCATCGGCCCAAGCAACAGCCCAATACAAGTAAGTTCGACATCAAGCTCGGCCGGGCAAGTTCGCCCAAGAAGACTCCTAAATCAATGTGAACGCAGAAGATTCGCCATATATGAAGAATCCTAATTTGAAGAGAGATAGGAGGAAGATCCGATCCTAGAGGAAATCTCGGATTGAGGATCTAGGTCAATATATTTGTGTATAAATAGAGGCTTTGATCGACGAAAAGATCATCTACACTTTTGTAATCACCCTCACATTATCAATACACCTAATACTTCTCTCCCAGTGGACGAGATCTTATTCATAGATCGAACCACGAAATCTTCGATGTTCTTGTGCATTTAATTCCCTTACGAAAATAAGATCGATCACCGGCGCCTGCGTTCGGGAAACGAAAATTTTGTCTTTTCGATCAACTTTCGTGGAAACTATCACGACCATGCGCACTGAAGTCATACATCCGTAGTCGCCACCGGCAACAACAACAACGGTGGCAGGGAGCGCCGAGCTCAACTCGGAATGAACCCAACGAGAAGGACTCCCGAGGGACATATCCAACATTTTGATGAGCACGGCCAACCCATACTAAAGGCGAAGAATACTGAAGTGAAGACGACTGCAATAGCCACCAAGGAGAACCTCCAGCTCCGCAGATAAACCTTGACGACGCCGCCAAAGCGGTTCCCGGAGAAAAATAGGAGAGCTTCCTCCAATACCGCGCAAACACAAGGTCGGCCGAACCCCGAAGGAAAGAACACCGCAACCTCGTCTAGTGCACAAGGTACCACGACGAGGTAGATCCCCGGCCCAAGTCGTGACGCCACACCTCCGCACAAGTCGGGCCCAAACCGACCGCGAAAGGATGAACATGCGGGGAAAGGACGTCGCGATCGCGCGAGGTCACCCTCACTATCGAAATGAGTCCGTCGACAAACCCGCCCCACTCTCCGTGGGCGGTTTCGACGGTATGGAGGATAGTCACCCGTTCTCAAACGAAATACTCGACACCCCACTCCCTGCACAAATACCGGGTGCCGAGTATCACCCCCACGACGGACTAAGGACCCGCAGAACTTCCTCTCTCAGCCCAAAGATAATATGATCAACCAACGCCAACACAATTCACATGTGCAAGCTCTTCCGAGTTACTAGTCGACAACGCCCGCGGTGGTTCGACGACCGCCTCTCGAGCATTGGTTCCTACCGCGATCCGATGAAGGCCTTCCATCGGGTTCTTCCGAGGCCGAGTCCAAGTTGACTTGACATCTTCTCACCCCGAGGCAAGACCGAACGATTCCATCAACGACTTCACGACCGTGTTCAATAAGGAGAGCTCAAGGTCGCAGATGTGAACGATCTCCTCATCATCTCGCCTTCGAACGGCATCCCGCTCGAGCCTTATATAAAGAGATCGCTGGCACGAACCCCGCATCGCAACAGATCTATGGCGATAGTTGATCGGTTCGCCAAAGCGGACGAGGGACGATGGAAGCACGAGGCGGAGAAAGGCGAGCCCTCCGAAAAAAGGGAGAAGAGACGGGGACGAGAGAGACCGAGGCCAAGGCCGGGCGGTTACTGAGAGAATACGCCACCCCATAGAGTCCGTGCTCGACCACGTGACACCTCGGGCGATCTCAATACACCCCATCGACGAAACCGAGGCGTAGATCTACGTCTCCACACGAACATGTTCGGAAGCCCGACCAATGACGAGGAGGGCAAAGCGCCGCTTCAAGGATAAATACCGCTCATTCCATGAGGATTACTGCACGAAACCGAGGATTGCGGTGGACCTAATGGGAGAAATTGAGATGTTGGTTCGTGATGGAACCTTAAGGAAGTATAGAGATGTGGCACGAGCCGGCAAGATGAAGCTCCCAGCGAGCCAAAAGAAGAAAAGCAAGAGAAGAAAGTGAATTGCCCCACAAGAAAGCAAGGCGCGACACCGATTTAAGAAGAAGACGACGAACCGCAATATGACGGAGTAATCTCCACTATTACGTGGCTTCCCATGAGTCACGAAGTCCTCCTCAAAGCCGAAGACGAAGTCCACATACCGACGAACCGCCAACAAGAGGCTCGAGAGGATGAAGCGATCACCTTCTCCGAAGACGACCCGTGCTCGCGATAGTGCCTCACCGTGATGCACCGTAATCCAGTGCAAAGTGGTCGCAAAGAAGTTGGTGGCGATACATCGACAATGGCGGCGGTAAGATCATTTTAAAGGAATGCTCGATAAGTTAGAGTAGAGGCGGCGCCTCACAGCACCCCGCCACCAAGCTTCGCTCAGAAGAGACACGTCCGAAGGGATAATCGAGCTACCGTCACGGTAGGAAAGCTCGACGAGCTCCACCAAGTTGGTACACTTCTTCAGAGTGAAGGCCTACTCGCCGTATAACATCATCATCGGGCGAGATTGGCCGAACTGCCGTAGGGCGGTATGCTCAACATACCACCGACGATGAAGATCCCCACAGGGGGTTAGCCGTGATCCGAGGAGAGATCGTAAGTGCCAATGAATGCTTACAGTCGCCGCTGCCTACGAGGTGCAGGGCTCCAGCCCACACCACATGCATAGCAATTAAAGAAACCCGATGAGTTGGAAGTAAGAAGACGCTGCCTATCCTCGACGGCCCCGTGAGGAGGTCACGCTATACAAAGACGAGCCACTCAAGGTCGCCAAGATAGCTTTACCGAGGCACCGAATTAAGGGAACAGTTATCCAACTCCCGAGGGAATTCGAGACGTGTTTGCTTGGTCGCCGACATGACCGGTCTCCCAATATCATCACCCATGTGCTTAACATCGACCCGAAAGACAAAACCGCCGCGGCGCAACGAATTTTTGCAATTAACGAAACCAAGTCATCCGTGATGAGGTAAATCAATTGTTAAAAGCTCGATATTGTTCAAGTCAAATATCCGACCGATAGCCAACCCGTGATGGTGAAGAAAGGAGGCGGGATGGCGAATGTGCATCGACTACACCGACCTCAACAAACATCGCCCAAAGGATTGCTATCCCTTCCCACCATCGATAAGAAGGTCGACGCTGATCGGGCACGAAGTCTTCGCTTGACCTATATAGGGTATCACCAAGTCTTGATGGATGACGAAGACGCGCCAAGACAGCCTTCATTACGTACTTGAGTCTTCGTGATATAGGAAGATGCCATTCGACTTAAGAATGTGGAGCTACCATCAAAGAATGGTAGACAAAATATTTCAGCCCTACATAGGCCGAAATGTGGAGGTATACGTCGACGACATCGTAGTCAAAAGCAAGGAGAAGTCAGACAAGTCTCCGACCTTCTGATCGTCCTCGCTTACTTGAAAAGTCAACCTCAAATTGAACCCCGTATGCACGTTTGCGGTTCGGTCCGAAAATTTTAGGTCTTTGGTTTCACAAGAAGGGTTAAAAGCCAACCCATCCAAAGTTCAAACCATCCTAGAAATGAAGATGCGAAGACCATTCACGACGCATACAAACCGACGGGCTGCATAGCCGCACTAAGCCGCTTTCTTTCAAAGGTCATGGACAAGCAACTACCCTTCTTCAAGGTACTCAAAAGGCTCCTAAATTCTCCCGGAATGATACACACAAGTCCGCCTTTGAAGATCTCAAGAACAACCTCGCCAAACTTCCTACTCGTCTGCTCCAAAGAAGGAGAGGTCCTTTCCCTATACCTCGCCGCCTCGGACGAAACCATAAGTCGCTTGTACGAGAGGAAGGACGTCGCACCCCGGTATATTTCATCACCGAAAGTTAAAAGGTCCGTAAACGAGGTATCAACCTTGGAGAAGCTTCGCCTAGATTAGTAAATCTGCAAGGAGATCGCGCCCATACTTCCATGCACATCCCATACAAGTACTCACTGACCATCCACTTGACGAGTGTTGACGGCCGTAAGCTTCGGGAGAATTGCGGCGGGGCAATTGAACTGGCGAACATGATATATCTTTCGCCCCGTCAAGCCATCAAAGGTCAAGCCTTAGCGGACTTTCTTGCCGAGGCTCACTTACGCCGAAACCGAAGCCCCCAAGTCCCAGACGAAAAGCCGTCGAACCAAAGGAGAAAACACCGAGGATTGCCGGCAAGTCTACGCTGACGGGCTTCGGAAAACGGGTAGCGGAGCTGGTATCTTGCTCCTCGGACCGATGGCCAAGAGATCACGACGCACTTTCGGTTCTCATTCAAAATACGAACAACGAAGTAGAATATGAGGCATTGATCGCAGGACTTCGCCAGCTCAAAGTCTTCGTGCACGAGCAAAGAAGGTTCATAGTGACTCTCAAGTCATCGTGAAGCCACATGTTGGAAGACGAGGCAAAAGGCATGGATGAAGAAATACCTCGAGAAAGCCAAAGCCTACAACAAACTTTCTCCCACTTCCAGATAATTCGCATCCCAAGGGAGCAAAATGGCCGAGTTGACATATTAAGCAAATTGGCCTCGTCGTCGACAAACCCACCAGTAGAGGAAATCTAACACCGAAGCATAGATGATACTGGTGAAGGAACCGAGGTCAACGTGGTTTCAGATGAAGAGCCAAATTGGATGACCCCCATTCGAGATTATCTGGAGAAAGGCGACTGCCCTGTGACAAGCTTGAGGCCGAGGATCTTGAGCAAATCATTGCGATATATACTTGAGCAAGGTATTCTCTACGAAAGTCATAACTCCAGCCTCCTCCTAAGGTGCTTAGGCCGATCCGAGCTGATTACGATTACGGGAAGTGCACGAAGGATCGTGCGAAAGTCACACGGACCCCGAGCCTTGTCAAAAAGGTCATGCGATGGGGATACTATTGACAACAATGTTCAAGACTCACTAAACCTTATGAAAAGGTGTCCAAGTGTCAAATTCATAGAACGTGCCAAGGCTACCGCAGACCGACCTCGCCTCCATACAAAGCCCTTGGCCATTTATGCAATGGGGGATCGACATCGAGGCCCTTTCTCGCAGCACCGTGGCAACCCAATTCCTCGATTGTCGCGATCGACTACTTCACGGGGGTGGAAGCGAGCCTCGGCAAAGATCACAAGCAAAACGCCTCAACTTCGTCTCGAAGAACATAGTGTGTCGATTCGGCATCCCTCATATCCTTCTTTCGGATAATGGGACACACCATCGATAAGATATTCAAAGACGGTGTCAAGAGCTTCTGATCCAACAGTTCACCTCGGCCGCCCATCCTCGCTAAATGGTCGATCAAGTCACCAACATGACGATCGTGAAGGGTCTCAAACACGCCTCGACCGAGCTATGGTCTTTGGGTGGAGAATTTACCGCAAGTCTTATGGTCATACCGAACAACACCTCGGACGACGAACGGAGAAACGCCCTACGCCCTGGTGTATGGAACCTGCAGTGATCCTCGCAGAATCGGAATACCGAGCCGCGCGACTATTCACTTCTCCGTCAAGCAATGGGGAAAATCTACGAACCGATCTAGATCGCTTTCGAAGAAAAGAGAGACCTCGCCACATCAAGGAAGCTCGGTGCAAACAACAAGTAGCTCGGTATTACAACCAGCGTGTCAAGTCCCGGCAGCCCGAGTGGGCGACCTCGTGTTCAAATAATGAAGTCAAGAAAGCCGCAAAGCTCGACAGCTTGGAAGCCACATGGGAAGGACCTTCCGGGTCGAAGAAGTCCTCGAAAGGGGCCTATAAGTCGCCCATTTGTCCGGTGAGCAAATACCCAACACATGGCACATCATTCATTTGAAGAGATATTTTGCATAAGTGTCAAAAGTTGAGTCTTGTTCGCCTTTGAGTCCTGTTAGGTCGAGTCCTAGTCTTGACGCCTTGTTACATTATCTTTTATTAATAAAATCTTTCTTTTCTTTATCTATTTTTGTCTTGCATGTTTTCATTTGTCACTTATGCATATGACTCTTCTAAAATTACTATACCCTCGACGGAGATGCATCACCTTCGCTAATACGAAGACGAACTATAAACGCGTAAAGGGACCACCCTCCCGATAAAACTCGACAAAACAAGAACCTATACCTTCGCATTTAGACCCGACACCTTCGCTTATTTCGAGGACGGATACCTTCGTCATTTGTGACGGAATTACCCTCATTTATTTCGAGGCGCTTCATACGAGGACGGATACCTTCGCTTATTTCGAGACTGGATACCTTCGCATTTATGACGAACTACCCTCGCTTATTTCGAGGAAGCTTTGCAGATTTAGGACGGAATACCTTCGCTTATTTCGAGGACTGACACCTTCATGCGAAGACAAACTACCTTTGTTTATGGCGAGGGGCGAGCTACCTTCACCTAAACAAGGACCACCTACCTTCTTATTGGTTACGGTAATTAAAGGCGATTGTTTCAAGAGTTAACACAAAGCAAAAATAATTTTATTTCAAAGTATACAGCTTTGTACATCACGAGGACGAAGAGGGTCCAGGAGGTCGAAAAGTCGAGCCAATCCCTAGCAAAATCGGGATTCAACAGAGCATCTATACTAATCCTACCTCACTGAAGTCCTCGATCCACGCTTATGAGCCCCGCCCACCGACCTCGGCCACTGACGACGCAGCCCCGCCAACGACCTCGGCCACTGACAGACGCAGCCCCGCTAGATCGACCTCGCCGCCGATGACGCCCGACCGGCCCTTGAGGAGCCACATCTCTCTTGGGCCATAGCACGCCTCTCTTGAGCTCGCCACCCGGATCTTCAAAATCCGAAGCAGAAATTGACCGGATCTTCAAAATCCGAATGTAAATTGTAGTCCCGGCGGTAGAGAAGCCCGGCGAAGAAGAGGCCTCTTTATCCGGTTGAAGCTTCGAGCTTGTGGTTGTCGAGCAACGACAATTTTATATATGCCTATGAGTCTTTTCAATTCGCGAACCGCTCCAGAACCGCCAGATTTCTTGTCAGACCACGCTTATACCTCGCCTGACAATGAGCAACGGCCTCAATAACCTTAGCTTCGACTCAGAATGGTCATCCCACCACTCGTGGACGACTTCCTGTACTGAGTGCCCTTCACCATTGCTCTAGCCTCCTCCTCGCAATCTCGAACTTCTCCTCCAACTCAAGAGGCGAGCCTAAAGCTCGCCACCTCTCCTGGCAAGACTAAGTCAGACGCCTCTCCGCAGACATGGTCTAGCTGTTCCTCAAACGGGCGAGTTCGATCTCTTTGATTCAAGAGCTCACACAAAGCTTCATGTGATTTAACCAGGAAGCATCGTGCATTTCGGAGATAAGACCCAACAAAGAAAAAAAAAAATAAGAAAGGCAAGTCTCTTCGTGATGAACAATAATTTTATAAAGGCCTTTAAGGCGAAGTCAACAACAAAATATGTATATTTAAGTTAGTCTACAAAAAAAAGAGAAAAGAGGGATCAATCTGACCCTCCGAAACTTCGCCCTCAATCCCAGCCCACGGCCCCGCTCCGACTCTGGGAAGGGCGACCTCCTCCCCGCCTACTTCACCACTTTGGCCACCTCCTCACCCGAGCGGCTCCATCCGCCTCCCGCCTCGAGAGGCTTCACTCGCCGGGGACCCCTGAGCTTCGACATCCTCAAGCCTTAGTCGCCACCTCACCCGATCCCTTCTAAGATCGGCCATCATGGCGCCGAAGCATGGGATCGCGGTCCACCGCCGTGCACGGCATGCATCTGCCAAGAAAATTGATGACGAGGTCGCTCGCAACACACGGCAACTGCGTTCGCATCGCGACCAAGGACCGCGGAATAAGACCAAGAACAAACTTTCGGCCCATTACCTCCTACCCATATTTGGATTTATCCAACTCGGTAATCCTCGCAACTTCCTCGATGACGTCCGAGACCGCTCGCTTATTCAACACCGGCCACGCCTGCTGCCAGCCTGAAGAAGCCCCTACGACAGAATAACCTCCGTAGCGCGGAGCATTTCACCCACGAGCTCGCCACTCGGCTTCCCGACGCCGAGCTCCTCCACTTCGCCTTCATCTCGACCGACTTGACCTCGCCGCCCGCCCGCCCGCCGCCTCCTCGCTCCGACCTCGCCGCCCGCCGACGACTGCCGCCACCGCCACGGCCACCGCCTCTCTCGCAGCATCCCGAGCCTTGTCGCGGCTCAAGACACTTCTTTAACGAGAGATCCTTCTCCTCCATCTCGAGCGGCGGGACACTGAATCGGGCAACGGCGCTTTTCAAGTACTCCGTCACAAGGACGGATGCCTTCGCCGGCCGTCACACACCTCGACCCCGTGCAATAACAAATCAGTCGAAACAAAATAATAATTTACTCTACAATGCATAAAACATACACTACCTCGAAAGATACGAGGTGTAGGTTGCAGCCAAGGATCTCGCAATCAGACGGCGGAATCGTGGACTCGGGGTCGTGATGCCCAACCGCGACTCGTGGGCAACGCATGCCTAATCCTCTCGAACCGCTTAAGAGGCACGACCGAGGAGATTTCGCTCATCCACACCTCTCTCGAAGTCCTCTCTGTGGCGCCCTTCAACGCCAAGGTTGGGATCTCCGAGTGGAGCTCGATCCTTTCCTTTTCTTCTTCCTCCCAAAGAAGTTCACTGCAGGGAATAAGTGTCACAGAACAACAAAAATAAAATAAAAAAATAAAATAAAAGCAACAGTATAGCAAGTTCGTGAGTAAAGCCTCACCCCTCGCCCGGCCCACCACTCAGAAAGGTGGTCATAAAGGCTCAGCCCGGAAGTAGCGAGCTCGGCCTCGGAAAACTCTTCATCTACGAGGCCGACCTTGTCCAAAGCATCCTCAAACTACCGAGGCTAACCTCGAGGTTACGTCCGCCAACTTCTCGATTTTCCGTGATGAACTCAAGGACTTATCGAACCGATGTAAGAAGAACTTCTTCGCCGTTAGAGATCTTCGACTTTGTCTTTACTTTAAAGCCGCTGACGAGGTGATAAGTAATACCACCCCGAGCTGGCTTTAAGTTGAAAAACCTAAGGACGAGCCCCAGGAAAAAGGAAAATTATGCCTATGGCAAGAGACACAAGAGCCGCTTAGATGCCGAAAGGAATTGGGCATTATTTGGGCAAGAGGTATGCCGAACATCTGTTGAAGTTCGACATACGTAAGAAAAGCGATGAAGACCACCCTTCAGTCGTCCCTCGTAAACCGTCACGAAACCCACCGTGGAGAACATGCCCTATCTATCGGACGGGAACAAGGAACTCAATGATTCCGTAATAAAACACAAAGAAGAAAATTCGATATAGTAGAGGCATCTAACATCAAGGAATGGAAGACACTTTACCATAATCCACAAAAGGTGAACACTACTCTACGAAAGAATGGGAAGATGTGTAGGTATAAACTCTTAAATCCTCGCATCGATGACATCGAAACCACACGGCCATCATGACCGTGGGAATCTTCGAAAAAGAAGGAGAAGAAGAAGCCATTAAACTTCATCGGTTTTTGATATGAATCGAGGAAAATGATGATGAACACCGCAGATGCACAAATGGCGACAGCTTGGATGCGTTTTCTGAGTTATTTTGGAATTTTTGAAATCGGTATGGCTAAAAGTGATAAGGAAATTGGCGATCAAGGAAGTTATTCCCCAATGTGCTTTATCGGATTCCAACCGCTAGCCGCATTAAATGCACATTAAATGCATAGTCAGATCTTGTGCATGACATCGGCGTAAAATCCCGTGTTCGGCCTCTCAGACGCTCGCATTCAAGATAAGAACTCCATATATCCGACCTCAACCATGAATTGCATAAACGACTTGCATCCCGGATGTACTTCGCAAAATGCCCCGGCAAGAGATACAAACTGTTGGATTTATCTTGAAAGCAGCTTGGTTGAGCTTGTATACAATGTTTCGTTACCACTATTACAATCTCCTATCTGAATTGAATACTTGATTGCATATATTTGTGTCCCCTTATCTCATATATAAGTTAGATCATACAAAGGTGTAGAAGATCACGAGTCTCGTATGATTGGTCGAAACAATGAGATATAAAAGTTTCATTGTGACGAGACAACTTGAGGACAAGTTGTCGGTATAGTCATGTATAGATAAGAAGTGACTTGACTTGGTTGCTTGTCTATGCCGGTATCGCCCCGCATCGTATCAAGGATCACAGTGAGACGTGTTCTTCTATCCGACCGTGGAAGAACCAAGATCTCGGTGACTTACGATGATCTAAACCTCGATAAGGTATTAGGTGAGTATGAGTTGTCGATCATCACTTTGACTTGTTATGAAGTAGGTTATATATTCTAACCCAATATTCTCCGTGATCTCGGGGTGGCAAGTGGTTGATGTCATACTAGTTATCCGACGAGTCACCGTGATCCGCTAGGACGATGACGCCCCTTAAGGAGCTCAAAGGTTTATTGTACTAAACCCCGCAGTCGAGTTAGCTCAAGCACAATAATAAGGTTGAGTGGTACTACTTAAGGAATTAAAGATATTAATTATTTTAAGTAGTGTAATGCTCTAAATAATTAATGGACGCTCGATATCTTAAATACGGGATTCAGAATGTTCAAGTGCAAGCTCGACTCAACTTCTAATAAAGGGTAAGTCAAGATTTATTCTCTAGTGGCATGAATAAATGTTTATAAATTAATTTATGTTCTAGTCGAACATAAGATAATTAATTTATTTGAGGCTCATCTTTATTCCTTGATTTGATCCTCGGTGGCCCATCCAGTCCCGTAGCTTGGAAGGAAAATAGGTTTCACTTTCTACATGGCAATGATTTGATTATCTTTATCCTACAAGGATATAATTATATTTATGGATATGCATAGATCCTTTCCATATAGATTATGGTAATAATCCTTTCCATATGTGATTATGGTAATTTTCATATGGGATTATGGTAATTTCTATAAAGGATTATGGTAATTTATATGGGATTATGGTAATTTCCATATGGGATTATGGTAATTTCCTTATGGGATTAAGGTAGTGCATTATAAATATGAGGTAAGAGATTAAACCATGAGACGATTAACAATCAACCTCAATATTTTGTCCATCACCAAGAGAAAGAGGGCGAGGTTCTCAAAATTGTGCCAAGAGAGAAAGAGGTGATTTTCCAAAGCATTCTCCATAGATCGCCTCACCGACGCTGGAGATTGGGCAACCGGATACAGTCCGAAGGTCAAAGCACCAGTCTCGATCCATTCTCGCTCGACAGATCCAAAGGTAAACACGAGAAACCCCTACGTGTTGCAATTAATTTTATAGGTGCATGCTAGGTATATAATCAACGATGGTGAATTAAATATCCAAGATAGATCCTCGGAGAGGCTAAACCTAGTTTTCCTACACTGGTATCGAGCCCGATCGATTCGCCTCGCTGGATTAATTCACTTTTGATTATTACGCACCATATTAATTGATGGATCCGTCGCTCATCGTGGCTCGCTTAAATTTTGTCGATTTTGTTTTCACCACGAGAAAACCGTGGTTAGATTAGATTTATTTTTCCGTAAATCTTATCCGTAAAAGTAAAACGAAGACGCAGAAGTCGATCGAGACGACGGAAAACTGGTCGCGACGGCGGCGGGCGACGGCACGCAAGCGCAGACGGCGCCGCGACGCCGCCGCGCGACGGGTCGAGCTCCATCCATTTTTCCCGCCTCGAACTCGCTTTTGACGAGTCCGTCCGCGCGCGCACGCGAGGCCCTGCTGAATCCGTCCGTGCTCCTGCACGCGAGGCCTGCTTTTTCAAGATTATAAAGATCTGTACTTTGCATTTCTATGTAATAGATTAGGCAGAAAGTGCGTATTCCACGAGTGGGCCACGATGAACGTGTTTATTTTATTTTATCGCTCATCGCATGTCGTGGATGTTTAAATTACGCAGAAAGATGCTATGATGTTTAAATTACGCTGACAAACCTTTAAGTTTTTCGAATTGAGTGCGCATAGTAAGCATGCTAGGTTTATCGCGCCTTTCACATATTTTAGAATTCTCAGCATGTTTTACATGTCGAGTTCTATAGGAAAGCATGCTAGATTACGTGATCTCGTGATGACAAACCTTTGAACAAAAAGATTAAGCAAGCAACCCGACAAATTAATTTTTAAAATTAAAATGTCAAGACCTCCACTTTTTGATCTCTAAACAAAGTGAGACGATCGTGAGTAAACGCCCACACGCTGCGGGTTTGCTTGCACTGCTTATCATAAGTTTGTTAGATGAGATTTCTAAATAAAACATTTTAAATCTATCGGTAGCTGGGAGTTTCATGTAAACGCCCACACGCGTGGCTTGTATGTGCGATTTTCATAAGTTCTCTAGAGATAGATATAAATGAGATAACAAAATAATTTGAATTGGAAGCGTATGGTCCGAGTGAGTATGCCAATTTAAGAATTCATTTTCTTTGTTAAAATTGTGGTCATTGCTAGACATCACCTCGTAATACCACCGAGATCGACAGACCGAGCCCACGTCATCACTTCACCAAAGACGACAAGCGGAGAACTCACGGTCAACCTCATGCTCTATGAGGAAAATGTGAGCTCGCCTCATCAATGAAGCAAGTACAAAACGCCAGTCGCAGCTGTACTACAACAAGAGGGCTGAAAGCTCCACACTCCATGAGTAGGCGACCTCGCCCTACTGACAACAACGAGGCCAAGAAAGCCGAGCGCCTTAATAAGTTAGACCTCGACGTAAGGCCCTACGCTCCCCGACCCCGCAAACGGGCCTATAAGCTTGCTCACCTATCCGTGCACTTATTCCCCTAACCTCGCATATCACTCATTTGAGCGAGGTATTTACATAGCTTGATTTCTGATCGCATCTGTTAGCCCTCTTCGCTTTTACGAAGCGTATGGGTCATTTACTTATCAATACATTTATTTTTCTAAGGAGAATTTCACTTCGCCTCATCTGTGATTTATGTGAACATCCATTCGGATAAAACATAATTAACCTTCAAAGGACGCCGCGAAGAGACAACTAAGCGCGCCGTGATCACCCCAAGACATATAGATTACTCATTAATTTGAAACATCTCCTCGCACTCACATAGATTACTCTTAATCTGAACGCTACGCACGCCAGCATACAGATACTCATTAATTTGAAAATCTACATGCAAACGCGCCCGCATCGAACTGATAATTCATACCCCTTTATTCGGGAAGATATACACTTCGAAATGCCTAAATACATTTGTGACTAAAACCAAGTCCTAGCTATATTTGTACTCTTTGGGGAAAATATACACTTCGTCATAAAGTCTAAATACATTTACGACTTATAAACCAAGTCAACTATATACAAATTATCTGAAGCTCGAGCTCCACCGCCAAGTCTCAGCGGTTACACACGAACAAAGTCCCTGCAGATGAACACCGAGAACTCGTGTTTACACCGAGTCGACGAAGGCTAGCACACCACGACCTACCTCGTGCGCCTCGATCAAGCCTGAGGTCGACCTGAAGTACGTCCTGGGCCGAGGCCGAACTCCGCCCTTATCTCGAGACCCCACCGAGCACGACTCGACCCCTTGACTCGACACTCCTCGCCGACCGAGGCCCGTCCGTCGAGCCTCCTGACGACTGTCACGCAGAATGACATCCCGACATGTTCTCGCTCTCCATCACCAAGCACCAAGGCGTGGTCCATATAACCGCCACCCGCCCGACTTCTTCAATTCTAACGCCGGCGGTCGGCCGAGTGCCTGGGCGATGGGTCTGCATACCCGCTTGGTGGACGAGCTCAGAATCGGGTATTTGACCACAGCCGAGGCGCCTTTAAATTCGCTTTAGCCCCTCCGCGCCTCACAAGACCATGCCTCGGCAAGTAATGAGCTCGATCATCGGCTCGGATATAGTAATGTCACCAGACGGTGATCACCGCTCATATTCAAAGATGCCTCGAGATCCGCTCAACTCTTCAAGCGCCACCGAAGCCGTTCACACCGCATCAGGGCCCCAATGACATCGGCGAGACATCCGCCGCGGACTTCCGATGATGATTCTAGCTTCGCGCTTCGCTCTTCAGACTGTGCCACCTCCGCTTGGCTCCCTTCAATACGCTTTTAGCTCTGCTCGACGATGTCGAGCACACCCCAAAACGCTATCCATGCTATGCAAAGTCCTGGCACCGGCCGATCGTCCTCCGAACACCACCTCTCATCCTTCTCAACCAAAGCACCTCGACCTCTTCACTTGGTCAAGAGATCGTGATCTAGCCCGATGTAAGAGTAAAGGAGTTAAAAAACAAGAGAAACACATTATTTCAAAAGGTGTATTTATTATTCACAAAAGTAGAATTTACAAAGCTCGTGGATCCTAATGACCCCGCACTCGAACCTATTACAAAGTACCCATCGACCTAAGGTTTCACGAGGGCTCCACCGCACTCCATCGGCCGTCATGAGCCCCTTCGCGGGAGACTGAGATCGGCCCATTCCTTTCCGCCGCACTGCAAGGAGTTCCCCAAGCTCGGGTCTTATCCTCCTCAGATCGGGTCACGGTCACCGATCAGAGAAACGTGAGGAAGCCAAAGTCTCCAAAGACGGGATAGGAGGCACTGCAATCACCAGCGTAGTCCTTCTCGTACACCGAGGATGCCCGACCACCCATGCTTTCTTTATCAAGTCAGCACGCGCCGCCAACCTCCGTGTGGTCGATCATCACCGCGCCCAAGACGAGGCCGCTGTGTCCTGAAGAAGGCGAGACAGGTCTCGATTCGATGAGCTTGCCGTGGTTCCTCAACATCGGCCCGCCTCCGCCAAAGAAGGCACCTGCCTCGGTCTGAGTTCTTCTCCGCCCGGCCGCCTCCTCCCGAGCACTCTCACTGCACGGCCACCCACAAGCCCGATTCTTCTTCTTCGTGCGCCCCAGCCCTCTCGCAGACCGCATCCTCCAGCAGTGAGCCGCCTCTGCAAGGCCCTCGCCTACCGGGCGAGGCTCACCTTCTCCATTCTCCGATCGAGACACGCCCGGCGATGAATCCGCCCATTCTAAGTCTCCAGCCCATCACAAGTCACATCCCCGAAATTCAAAAGTCGAACGCATCACGTATCGAGATAACGATGAATACGAAAGGACCCATACCTTCGAAGGATATAGGTGAGCTGAACCGCACTCATACATAATCCTAGCATCGGTATATGTCGAGGTCGACTGACCACCGAGGTGCCGCCATAATTCACCGATGTCGGCCACCACCACGTGCCTTGCTCGGCTCATTCCTCCTCGCCTTCTTTCGGTGCCCGCTGCGATTGTGTTGGAGGTGAGATGCCGACGACCTTTGCCTTCTTACGGATCGAGCCTTCCACGCATAACAAAGAAAGAATACATTAGTACAACGACATCGCATAAGGCGAATAAAAAGCGGTACCTCACCCGATCCAACCCCGATCCCTGCCTCCGACCCTGTATGCTCAGCGCATCATTCGATCGTCTCGATGAAATCGAAGATATTTCACCAATGAGTTCATGCCCTCTATGGCCCCTGGCTTGACCTTCACATCCTCATCTTGCTTATACCCCACTTATAACTAGGTGCCTTCAACCCGTAAAAGAAATATTTTCTTCGCCATTAGGGCAACTTAGAGGAATATCACATAAACCAACGATAGGGAGATGTAATACACACCTCCCAGTACTCTGACGCTAAAAAAGCATCAAGATTTCGAAAGAAATTTTCTCACTAAGGCCAGTAAGCAAAACAAAGCCCAACCACCAACCTAATGGAGTTCGGCCAATCGGCATATCGAATTTGAAAATATTCCCGGATGCTCAAAAAATGAGGCCGAGGGAACCCAAGCGCCTTCGAGCTTACGATACGGTGATAAACCCCTCGCGGGCCATAGCTCCATCCCTAGATCGCAGGCATCACCATGCCTCGCCGGACGTGAAAACCTTCGCTATCCTACACATATCGCCGATAGTCGAGACGAATCAAGGCCCGATTTTGTACGCATCCGCATTTGAAGATATCGCCGTGACCCAAGACTACTGCCCAAAGATTTACCCATCAAGTTATGGCAATATAATCCCTAATCTCCCCTCACTATCGGGAAGATGAACGCGCACTCCGACATGATAGAAGACAGAAGAAGATACACTTACTTTTTCGTTGAGGATTTTTGATTCCGTGTTCTACATTTTGGAAAAAAGCTCAAATTTTCTCTGGAAAAACGAGAAAGACGAAATGAATCAGTTTCTATCCCTACTATTTAAAGTACAAAGATGCCCAAACGCCTTTTCAACTTCCCATAGGCTACCCACGATTTGACATGAAGTATACGCTAGCGTGTTTCGAGGCCCACCAACCGCCCGGGCGACATGCGATTCTAGACGTAGTAGACGCTCTAATCGCAGCACTCATCACATCGACCTCGTCCGATGATTCATCGGACCTGCCCTCGCATCAACATCGCCAGTCAACATGGCGATTCAATTCATGATTCGCTTGACCGCGCCCCATGACATCGCCATCAAGGCACGACTCGTTCGGACCTCAAGCATACCCTCGACGGACGCCTTCATCCAACAAGGACATTTAAGTTGGGACCCTCGCATCCTCCGAGCGTATATTATCATCACCTGAGCGATCATTCCGACCGTAGCCTGCCGATCCGTCAAATCAATCAACCCACATCAAAAGATTGAGAACCTTCGAACAACCTCAGAAGCAACAACCAGCCCTCGCAAATGCGCTTCACCCACCCGATAGTTGTTAGCTCGACTAATTGGGGCTATGATGGATATGGCCCAACCGCCAGTGCCAATGGCGAGCCCAACCGAATCGGGCTTTAACCTAATGAATGCAAGCGGTTCTAAGCCCAACATCTAAACCCTATTCAAGACCGAATCAAAGGAGATATTCAAGGATCAGAGATATGGAAGGAGATATTCGAGGATCAAGATATGAGAAGAGATCGATCCCACAAGTCGAGGATCCAGACATCTTTAGAATTCCACAACGCGTGTATAAAGAGAGTTAGGTCGACGGAGGGTTGGCAACTACTTGAATACTGAGCTTAATACATTCATTGTAATCCTACATAGTGAAAGTATTGAGGAATCACTCCTCCATGGAGAGATCTTATTCTTGATCGAACCACGAAAAGCTCTGTTTTATCTTGCTTTCATAACTCGACACAAGAGTTATCAAAACCATTTAGTTAATTCACCCCTAGCGGAGGTTGTCGAGCAAAATCACCTACTGTTTATTGACATTCACAATCTTAGATTTGTTTCACATTAACTTTGATTATTTATTCATCATGTTTGGAAATTGCAAAAGAGTTTGATTGATGGATTAAGAGTTAAATTGCATGAGTTATTCTTCACTCTTGATGTGTAGACTTTGCTTGAGACACCAAATGAATAAGTGTGGAGTTGTTTGGTTTCATTTTGTTCTTTCTGGTATTCTTTACATGCCATTCAAGTAGTCTCATCTAATACCGTTGTTTTGATTAGAATTCTTCGTTTCGGACTTATTTGGTTGTCTCGATTTTTGTAGAAAACGGTATCAAAAGGATGAAATATATATCCGAGGATCAAGTACATTTAAGAGCATCTTGACAGAGTCCGTAGGGCAACGGATCTACGTAGGAGTACGACGAGGAAATCGGCGACATCAAAGTCGCGCACGGCACCCCGTCCGGCGCACGCCACGCCGGCCCATCTCCGCGCAGTCTCGTGGGGTCTCGCGACGATCGCCCTTGCACCTCCAACCGGGCGCCTGGAAGAACGCGCCGTTTTCCAATTTCCATCGTGTCGAGCTCACCGGCGCTTCTCCGCCGTCCCGCTGTCATCCCCGCGCTGAGTTAAGCATCCGCCGCCGCCCAACCCTGCTCTTCTCTCATCGAGTATTCGGTGCTCGGTTCGAGCGCTGTTCAGCCGCCGCCTCTCCGACCGCTCGCCGCTTCCATCTCCAGACTATCGATCGAGCATCCGGGCGCCGATGTCAGCGGACGCTCGCCGCCACGACGCTGCGCCGCCGACGCCGCCATCCAGCCCGTGTCGCGCTTCTCCAGCCAACCGCGCATCCGCGCCAATGTCTCATCCGCGTGCCAACGACGCCGCGCCACGACCGGCTGCTGTGAGTCAGTTTTTGAGCGAAGCCATCATCCATGGCTCCTCCTTATTATATATATCGCCAGGTCATATTTTGGGGTTCGATTTTGATTATTCCTGCCATGCTACGTTCTTCAAGAGTTCTTTCCTTTCAATTGATCGTGATAATCATTCCGATGCTTCTCAGATTTATTTCTTCGACGACGAATTATAGCAAACATTTGTGTTGACATTTGATTGATAGTGATGATGCCTTTCCTTCGTTGTTCTTGGTCGATTAATTTACGTGTTTGTTTGCGATTGTTTGTGGATTCAATTTATATTGTGAGATTGTTATGAATTCAATTTAATCATGAATCTGGTTTGTTGATTGCTCATTGATTCTTTTACCTTGGTTACGGATAATTTATATTTTATGCAATTGATCTCGAAGATTAGTAGAATAATGAATCGTTCTTTCGAATTTCATAGCTCATGTTTGATGATCTAGTTTAGTTTGTCTACTAAGTAGTTTCGCTTTGTGGTTTCAGTAGTTTATCAACTAGGGATTGACAACTCCTAGTTAGATTTATTGCTTAATTCATTTTCCGTTCAGCTTTTCAATTCAAGTATGATCAAAACCCATTGGTAGTTGTAGTGTTTAGATTTACGCCGGTTCGATGACACAACAATAGCCTCAGTTAAGTTTTCCTTGAGAGACGACTATGGTTAACTTTCCTACTATAACACCTCATTCGATTAGAGTCATTAAAGTACACTTTGATTGAACAACATCTACAAAGCCGAGCAATTTCGATCGGCGCGAGATGGTGGACTTCGCGGCTCTCGAGAAGGAGCTTGAGAGATACTCGCCAGCGTGGTGATCAAGGGCGTGTAGAAAGAGTCATCATGGCACATCGAAGATTTAGAGTATCTCGGACAGAGGATATCGAGGCACCGAGTGCTTGAGGTAGCACCAAAGGGGACGATCAACCAAGCTATCAATCACCGCTAGTGCATGATAAGGAGGATGCAACTTCCTGAAGAAATCGCCAAGCTACGTACCAAACGCACTCAAGACCGAAGTACATCTACCTCGGTCAAGCGAGCGCGTTGCCGATCATAAGCTCGTGCGAAAAGATAGAGGAGAGAGCGAGGGCCATCTTGAGCAAGACGAGGAGGCCATCGGCCGACCTTAGCCGACCTCAGGCATCGCCCCACTCGCTTTGTCACACTACATCTTGCTCGAGGAGCTGAGCATAACCGTCGAGACCCCGATAAGCTCGACCTAGTGAGAGGAAGTTGTCAAGGGAGTACAAAACCCTTGAAGTCATTTCATTCGCCTCTGATCACCGATGGGTCACCGATCCACGCTCGTCAAGAAATCGCGCATGGTGGTCGAGAATGAAGGCAAGGAACCGTCAGATGAGACTCGGACAGTCGGGGTTTGCATCGACTACGTAAAGCTCAACAAGGTGACCGGAAGGACCACTTTCGCTCGTCATGACCTGCTTGAGAACTCGTGAATAGGTATTTCTTTCCTCACGGCTACTACGGTTATATGCAAATTTATGGCATTAGAAGATCAAGATAAGACGACATTCACTTGCGTCATAATTTGCATATCATCGATGCCGTTTGATCGCAATGCCCCGGACATTTCAAGATGCATAGAGTATATTTTCGATTTGCTTGAGCAATGCATTGAGGGTTCATGGAGATTTATCTTTATGGCAAGACGCGTTAACCAGGTATAGAGATCTTGAGTTAGTTTCGAGAAGTGCGTGGAGAAGGATCTTGTCTGAATTATGAAATGCCACTTCAGGTCAGAAGAGGAATCGTTATCGGACATGTTATCTCCAGAAGAGCATTGAGGTAGACAAAGCAGGCGGAGATCATACCAAGCGCTTATCCCACCAACATCAAGCGCTCGGGATTCTCGCCACGTGGATTCTATCGGCGGTTTGTCAGGACTTCGCAAGATAGCACAACCGATCGCCTCCTCCGAACGATGACCTTGGGAGTTCGACGAGCATGTAAAGAAGCTTCCGATATCGAAAGAGCACCTTATCACACGCCGTCATAAGGCCACCCAAATGGGGCACTGCCCTTTGATCGATGTGCGAGCTAGTGGATCTGTTGTTGGCGGTGTCATTGGCGAAAAATGCGCAGAGAGCTTATGTCGTATACTATGCATCGAAGACCTCACCGTCCAGGATTAACCTACACAACCACGGAGAGCGAGTTCTTGCGTGTGGTTTGCCAGAAATTTCGCTCCTACCTCTTTGGGAGCAAGCGGTGCTTACATGACCACCCAGCCGAAATATCTCATGGCAAAGAAGACAAGCCAAGACTCATACGGTGGATACTCCATTCCGGAGTTCGACGCTGAGATCAAAGACAAGTGGATCTCAAAATAAGTGGCCGACCACTGAGCGAATTTGAGAAAGGATGAAGGAGATCCAATGAGCAACATTCCCAGAGAGTACCGAGATCTACACCAGAGGACCGTGGTACTGACTTGGTGAACTACATCGTGATCGGAGTGTTGCCCATGGGGACGACACCGGAAACAAACGCAGAAGAAGTCGATATGTTGGGATGACCCATACTTGGAAGCAATGCTCGACTTGATCTTGAGGGCATGTGTTCCTGGAAGAAAACAGCATCCTTGAGCACCTGCCATGAGAATGAGTGCGAGGACATTTTGGTGCACAAGAGAACGGCGCGAAGATCCTGATTGTGGGTTCACTCGGCCCACTATCTTCAAGGATAGTTACAGAAGGTCGAGCTGCGATAAGTGCCACGCGAGGCATTCTCAGGAGGAATGAGATGCCCTGTACCTATCTTGCCAGGAAGTATTGACATATGGGGCATGGATTTCACTGGGCCCCTGCCAAACTTAAGAGAAACCAATACATACTCCCATAGGGGGACACGTGTCAAAATGGTAGGCCAGGCCACGACCAGGCGGATGCAAGGGCGAATGCTTTTCTCAAGTCAAACATCTTTAGGCGTCTGTGCCAAGAGCCATAATCGTGATCGGGCACCCACTTCTACAATGCCACCATTGGCGCTTACTCAGAAGTATGGGGTGCATCACGGATGTCCATCGCATACCATCCTCAAGCCAATGGCCAAGCGAGCTCAAACCGCATGTGAAGACTATCTTGAGGAGGCCTTGGAGAGAGCAAGAAGAGTGGAGCACTCACCCCCGACGCACTATGGGCATCCGGATGCCTTCAAAATGCCATTTAGAATGTCTCTCACCGGATGGTGTTTGCAAGATGTCACCTGCCGAGCCGAACACAAGGCGCATCGGCAATCCGCAAGCTCAACTTTACTGAGGCAGAGAGAAGCGCAAGCTCGATGATACAAGATCTCGAGGAGATCTACGCCTACGACAATGCCGCTTATATACAAGGATAGGCTCAAGAGAGCCCATGATCTTTTAATCAAGGAAAGAAGTTCAAAATGGGCAAGTAGGCTACTTATCAAAATAGGTTCCGCTTAGCCTGCAAGCGACCACCAAGTGGGCGGACCTTACATGGTACACGCCCAACATCCAAATGAGATGTAGAGATGTACATGGACGGAAGAAAGTGTTCAATGAAGGAAGGTGCTCAAGACCTACCATGGGCACGATCGGGCTTAGAGAATAGTGTGTAAGATTTCACGAGGTTCTCAGAGGATCCTCAAGACGCCGAGCTCAAGGAAGAGCCGAGCTAACGATGTTAAACAACGCGCTTCCGGGAGGCAACCGTGAGGTACGATTTTAATCGCTACATTTTATTCTTTTTGTCAAGGGGGGTTCGATTGATTTTAACACTTCGCTTCAAGCAAAGTGTGTGGACTGGGAAACCCACCCTTATTTCGACCCGCCTCGAGATGGTTTCTTCCTCGAGGAACGATTTTCTTAAACCTGTGTCCTGGAGGAACTCACAAGGGCAAAAGGATGCGCTACGCTGGCAAGGCAACAACTCGCCAAGAACACGGGACAACAGAGTCAGATTTCTACCATGACGCAGACGCCCCATCAAGTCGCCCCACTACCCTATAACCGCCCCAAACCCAGCTCTAATTAACCTCCTCATTTAGCCCTACCACCTCCCACATTCAAACCTCACCCAAAAACCTCCCCAAGCCAAAGCACAAAACCTAACTTTCCATCCATGCACTAACGGTCAAAGAAGAAACTCCTGAACCAACCCCAAAAGATAGTCGCATGCGATAAAATGGAGAGACACCGCAGAGCCCACCGAGGGAGTCCTCGTCCGGATCGGAGCTCTCCTCACCGAATTGGCCGAGGCAGAAGAAGCCCACTTCCACGACATTCACGGAGGCGATGGCGATCCAAGAGCGCCCACGCCCGAGAAACACCGGAGAAGATACCGGAGAAGAGCCGGAAAAAGAAAGAAGTCACCCCTCCACGAAGAAAGAAAATGGAGACACCTACCGCCTCCTCATCAAAGAAGACGTTGCGATCCCTCACACCGGTCTCGCCGCATGGAAACCAAAGGTGTGCGAGAACGAGGTCTCCGAGAGGGGAGTCCTGATGCCTGAGAAGGCAAGGACGAAGGGAACAACCCGCGAAGAGATCGAGGAAGAAGACGCCCTCCTCACCGAAGAATGACCGCCGAAGAAGGCAAAGATGTGTACGCGTGGAAGCGTAAGGCCTTCACGGTGAACGCCAAGGAGCTTGTCAAAATAAGGAGATGGTGCCAGGAATAGAATCGCACCTCGAGCAACTGGGTCAAGGAGGACATCGAGAGGTCATGGGAATTAGGGAAAGTTTCTCGAATGGGATACCACAAGATACACGCCAATGGTGAAGGAGTTTTACGGAGATCTCGAGCACCACAAACAGGTGCCAGAGATAGCTCACTCGGAAGAGAGTTCTTGACGAGCTCAACCAAGCTCTAAACATGGAAATTGATAGGCGAGCTGCCAGTGGGAGCAACAAGACCCACTACGATGGAAAATGGTCCAGATCGGGAAAATTAATCGGAAAGCGACGACAGCTTCAAATCGTGCGACGCCTGGACAGCCCTCAGACCCGGCTGCAAATACCGATCCTCTCCTACAATCTCTTGCAAGAAGGACAGATAGCGCAACCATGTCGAAGAGCGATTTGTTCATCCTCCAGGCGATGCACAAAGGATAAGGCTCAACTTTGCATCCTTCGCAATCTCGCACATGAAGAGTATAATGGGCGTGGAAGAGGCTCTCATGGCCACTCTGCCACCAACCGCCAGAGAACGATCCGCTCGGCCCCGACTTTGCCATGACCCCGAGAGAGGAGCCTGACCGAAAGATCTGAAGATGCTCAAGATAGTGGAAGACGAGGACGGAAGTCACCATCTGCAGGAGCTTGAGAGCTGGGCGTTGCCAAGACGCTTCAAGGCTAAGGTGCGGCAGACCTTCAAGAACACCGAGTCAGCCCTGCCGTAATACAAGAAACCTCGATCGAGATCCGCCCCATTTCGATTTTTCGCCCACCAGGATCTGTACCCACCGCATTACCCCTAAGCTTTCCTCCCTTTGCTTTGTTTTTTGTTTTGTATTTTGTTTTTCGTGTTTGCTTTGTTGTGCGCTTGTGTGTTTTGTTTTTCGTGGACCATACTACCTCAACACTGCCACGAAAGCAGTGGGAGTGAGGCCCTGTTTTCTGTTGTTGTGTGTGACCAGGATGTCTGAGAGAGCATGATAATTATGATCGGCAAGCTTTGTAATACATGTTTAGCTTGTTTCAATAAGGTTAGTCATGAAAAGGATGCACCGTGAGAAATTGAGCTATATATGCTAAACCATTGCAAGCATGATTTCTATTCGTATATTCGGATGTCTGACTTGGTTGTGCTAGAACTGCGCCGCTCGATCAAACCCAAGCAGAAATCTAAGTGTTCTAGATGATTTAGGCTTTTTCGTAGCTATGGTCAACAATGAAAATAAACCCGATATGTATACTTTGCAAGCCCCTCGTGTCGCTTTCTTTAAAATTATCTTATGCTCTTCACACACGGATTTGAAAGGAATTATGGGAGATATATATGTCTTGGGCATCATTTGGGCAAACAAAACATTAGATGCCTGGCCTTCGCAAGATAATGATTAAATTGAAAAAATTGGATAAATGAACACCAATTCAAAATGTGAAAAGAAAAGAAAAGGGGGGAACAAAGTTTAAAATGTATAAAAGAAAAGAAGTTTCCCAAAATATAAGTGTGCTCGAGCACGTAAGATATCTTGCCAAGGAAATGGAAAACATTCTCCCAAGACCTAAGTCAAGAGCGACCTTACCCAAAGCTTAAATACTTCCTACTTAACCAAGAAGTCACTCAATACAACCCTAAAGACCCAGATAGAGAAATTGACCAAGCTATAGGGCGAGACATAGACGAGCGGGCTATGGCACTTCCTTTATCAAGTCATCACCGAGCGTGAAAATCCAAAATACGAGAGTTTGAGTGCTTGAGAGGAACTCCCACAAATTGCTTTGCCCCATCTAGATTAACCTTGATGCATAGCGTATTAATCGCCATGCGATTATCTTTTTATGTTTTCATCTATCCTTGCTGGTCTTTTGCGTGTGTTGTCAGTGTGTTTGCTTTTGGCAGGATGCTTGCACCTTGAGGGCAACCGTGGTTCGTGTGAGTGTGATCGAGCCCTTTTCTCTTTTGGGTAGTCCTGTCCTAGAAAGAGTGAATTGTGTGTGTTCTTCATGCGTGTTTGTGTCGGGAGGACACGCTGGGTATTGTTGAGCGACCTGGGCAGATCAGCCACCTCGTGAGGGGAGGTAAAATCAAGACTATCTTGGCAAGGCATTCGACATCTTGCCAAGACATGCATCGCCGGAGCGAGCCGATCAACGAGCGCGTGAGCCAAGAAGATAATCGAGACGAGGAAGAGATGGAAAAAGGACGAGTGACGAGCGACAGGGTAAAGTCGGATGCACGGGAGACATGCAAAGATCTCGCAGACTTGCACGCAAATGGGAAGATTCGCAAGGTCCTTGTCTCGCTTGTTTGATTTTTGCCGAAGGTAACCATGCAGCTTCTCAAATGAGAAAGCTGTCCACTAAATGCAGGAGTCTCCATCGGCGCCGAGCCGAGCGCTCCCGAATCACCACATGTTACTCGAGATACGCGCGATCAAACAAGGAGACGACTTAGTCCCAACATAACAACTCCACATATTATTTAAAATACACGAGAAACATTCGTGGAGAGTGCATCGATCCAAATTTCTCTACACTTATCTCTTTATTTCTCTTGTTCATGAGTGATTGAGGAAGAAACAAGTCCACGGAAAACACTTATTTTATGTATTCGACCGCCGAGTTCGCGTAGACGCCTTTAATTTTAGTTTGATTTTCTATTCAAGTATGGTTTCGTGATGTTCTTGTTATGCTTTTATGTTTATGTCGATATGTGTGAGTAGTCGGTTTGTAGCTGGGGTGAAGCACGCTGAGTCAAGGTCATGAGAGTCGTGAGGTCAAATATCCTTGAGCCTCTGATGTGTGTTCCGGCTCTGTGCCTTTATACATATGTTATTCTTTCTCGAGCGTTAACTCGCCGGTAGCCTGTGGGAAGGTGTACAAGCAACAGAGTAAGACATCGATGTGTCCCGGAAGATGCGGCGAGTGGGTGATTGAGCTGGCTGGCCTGGTGGGCTGCGAGCCACTCCCTTGACCGCCGTGGCTAGTTCGTTAGCGAGTAAAGGTGGGCGGAAAACTTATCATGAGACCGTCAAAGTAAGGCGGGGCCTCGATTTAGTCCTAAAATCTACTGGCATGCCGGGTCTGTAGCGTGACAACCTAAAGGGCATCTACCCGTACCTTTAACCGACATACACTCATGGTGAAAATCTCTGAACCTAACGACGCTCTGACCAATATCTCAAGTGCGTAACCCTCGCCCAACTACTTGTTATTTAATCTCTTTACCGTGTTTAGTTTGCCTTTTACGCTCAAGATATATCTCAGTACATTTCATCGAGACCGTCCGCGACACCTTGCCCTCCGGCAACCTCCTACTCAAGCTGACAACTCGAGTAACAACACAACCGCTCTCTTGGTTCGACCCCTTAACTCCATATACCGAACTATGTGTTCAAGTTGAGGAGATTATAAATGTATCTGGCGTGCCTTGGGACCTCTAACGAGGGTATCAGGTCCGTCAACAGCATGACCACCTCTAGGACTTAGAAATGAGTCCATAATGCCTATGGACGATACGGAAAACATCTCACCGGATGGAAATGAAGTCATAGGTAGTAAGTGGATACAAGAGGAATAGAGAACTCGATGGAGAGGTTTGACTTTTAAAGCCGTGTGGCAAAGGTACACCATGAGGGCATCGATTATGATGGTACCTTTTCACCGAAGAATGCTTAAGTCCACTAGAATTCTTCGCCATAGACCACCTAAACCTAGAGGTTCTGACAAAGGATATGAAAATCCTTTCTTAAAGCGGTTACCTCTGAGGAAGGTCGAGACATCTACAGCGAACCAAGGTTATGTGGTTAAAGGTAGGAGCATCTAGTATGGAAGCTTAAGAAGTCCATTTATAGACGGAAGCCCGATCATGGAACTTATGCTTTAGAGTGGTAAAATCATATGGTTTTACCCGTTAGCAGAGTTGTGTATCATTTAGATGTCAGATGGGACATGGTTTCTTGCATTTGTAGATCGCATCCTTCTACACGCAAAAACGTGAAGTTATTATCGGGCGTAAGAGTGGTTTATCTATCTCAGAGAACTTATGAAAATCGCACATGCAAGCAGCGCGTGGGCTTACATGAAACTCCCACTTAAAAGATTAAAATATCTTATTTAGAAATCTCATCTAACATACTTATGATAAATGCAGCAAGCCACGTGAATGTTTATCATCAGCGCATCACTTTATTTAGAGATCAAAATGCGAGGTATTGATGTTTTAATTTAAAAATTAATCGCGGGTTTTCGCATTTTTTCAAAGGTTTGTCCATGCATCATGTAGTTCAACATGCTCTTTCTAGAAATCACATGTAAAACATGCTCTGAGAATTCTAAAACATGCTTCAAGCGATAAACCTAGGATGCGCGAAATTATGGATGATTTGAAACGCGCGATCTCCAAAATTTCGCACGGAAGTTTAGATTCGTGAAAACCTAGTGTTTTGTGTAATCGACGTTCAAAAATAATCATAGCTTGAGATGGCGGATTTCGGCAAATTCCATCGTAGAGGTCAAATTGCACTTAGTGTTTTCGGGTTATTTTACAATTCTTTTGTTTGGGCCTTTTGGCATTTGATTTTCGAGATTGTGGTTAGTATTAATCTCTTTGTTTCATTATCGCAGACATTTTATGATGAGATTATCTCATCAACTCTGTGATTCCTAGAATCAACAGTTTCGATCTTCTTCTGCTCCACACGCGACGCTGCATCACCTAGTATGCTTCTAAACACGCTAATCACGAAACATATATCTATATTTATCACGTAATAAAACATACGTCAGCATAGCCGCATAATTTAAACATCCACGACATGCTTTGAACGATAAAAATAAAATAAAATTGCTCATCGTAGTTCATTCTGGATCATGTATTTCCCAACCTAATTTATTACAAAAATTTGAAAAGTACGATCTTTAATTTTTCTGAACGGCTCACGTGCACGGGTCACGAACCGAACTTGTACAAAACTGAGAAACTAAAAATTCCGAAATAATGATTTGGGCCAGACGGGTTAAAAAGTCGATTGGGTCGAATGGGTTTGGTTTGAACGGCCGATCAAACCGAGGGGCCGGCCGCGTAGGGTATAGCCCAGCGCACGCTTAGTCGTCCCGCCGCCTCGGTGTCACCGCTGTACACGCTTACACGTGGTTCGCATGTCGAGGTGCGACGCGGCACGCCCACCGCAGACACCGCACACCCCACACCGCCGCCTCCACTCAACCTTTTCGACATTCATCGAGCACCTAGCCACACGCATATCGAGGCTCACACGCTACGCACGGCTCGCACATGTGTCATCGATCGTCACCTGCCGACACCAAGATCCCCGTAGCCTGCTCGCCTACCACGCATGCATATGTCCTACATATCGGTCTACCCGCACTTGTGCACGACGGTTACCGTGTGTCGTTTTCACCAAAATAACCGACACTCGGTCAAGATGTCCATACGCATGATAGCAATAGCAAAATCGACTCCAAAGGATGACGAGAATTTTCCAATTTCCACCTATAAAATAAGTTGCAAAGACTAAAATATAAACACTAAAATAACAAAAAGAAAGGTATCCGATGTTTGATTGTAACAAACGATGAAAGTATCCTTCCAAATTCCACTCTAGCTTAGATAAACCGATCCTCGATGCAAATATAACTTTAATTCATGCAGAAACCGCTTATGATGGTCAAGACGCTCGACGCAATCTTATCTCCCTTATTTTATCGGATAGAAAGACGCTACTAACTACTTCTAATCGATCGACAACCGTAAGAGACACTCTATAGATTTAATGATGGCGACTTTAAGAACCAGAGAAACCCGATAAACTCGACGCAGATTATCAAATTAAGATCATAAACTCTCGACTGATGAATCACTTTACCACTAATCAAATCTAAACCACAATTATGGATGGCCGATTCAATTGCTACTAATTAACTCGAACTACTAAATATTCGCGACTACCTAGCAATACGAAATAATTAACAATAATAAACGGAGAGAATGATAGATGCTTGCATAAAATCAAAGGATAAAACCAATTAGATCTCATGGAACGAATCACGCTAGAGCTTCCTTAATATTCGCCGGAATGAAAGAGATTAGCTAGAACTCATAAATGAATTCAAGCTAATAATAATAATGAAAGCAATGAACGAAAAAAAGAAAACAAATATAAGAATTAAAGAAAAACTTTTCAATTAGCAATCAAAATCCCATTCTGTACGTCCACTTCCTTGAATGAGAATTATAGAAGGAATATAATAGGATAAAAACTATCCTATTTCAAAACTTATCAAATCTAATCTAATATAATAAAATCTAATCTAATCCCCTATTAAAAGGGATAACATATTCTAATATAATAAGGACACTGTTAGATAATTCAAAATAATAAATAAAGAAGCCCAAATCAATATTTGAGGCCTATTACAGAATTAAACTTCGTTTGATATCACAAAGCCTTCAAAAATTCATTTAATCCACGCCATTATCGCCCGCCCCCAAATAAACAAAGGCAAGATGGGCATATTGCACGACTTTCAAACAGCAACTTTACTTTAGTTCTTTCATGCTTCAAAACTCCATCCAAAATAATGCCAAGAACTTCAATTTGCTTATCATCTCTACAAAATACCATAAAAATATAAATCATTAATAAGTGCACCATGAAACCTCTATTTCGATCCAAAACACGCCACTAAACATCCAAAATATGTAGTCAAAATATGTCCAATCAAATCCCCTCACACTTAGAAAATGCTCGTCCTCGAGCATAAAGAAAAGGAAGAAAAAAAAAACTGAAACGAGAGAGAAAAAAACAAACTCAAAACAGAAATTGGCAATGACTTAACGGACAAAGATCATAGTCGGGATTAGAATACAATCCTCCGCAATCCTCCAACCCTTCTTTCGATTCAAAACGATCTAAACACTTTTCATTCAAGTCAAAATCATGCAAGATCAATCCAAACCTCATCAAGTTCACTCCAAGACTCTCAAAGAAAGAAAAAGGTGATTTCACTCATTAAATCACGACTTGATGCTTTCAATCACAAGTTTACCCATACGGCAATCGATCCACTATAAATGAACTCATGCACAATCACTAGGTCTTTCGATGGGTTATAATGGGCTTGGTGCATAGGTAGGATAAAGAAAATGATAAAAATAGGCTTATAAGACCAAAATATGCAAGTATGTACTCCTCAATTCTTTATTTCATCAAGACACATTGTTGCATACCGTCCATTGTACCATCAGTTTAAATTCTTAATTCATAAATGAAAGTATCAACATATAACTTCAAACATTTTGCTCATTCACTTGATTCCCCAGTTTACTTTGCTTTTCTTATTTTTCTTTCTTTGTATTTCTTTTTCCATTCTCTTTTCTTCTTCTTTTTTTCTATGAAACCCCAACATAATCTCCCACATTTTCAATCACATTGAACACCAAAATAATCCTACTGATCATGTCAAAATTCACAAAACTTCAGATATTATTAGGGTCAAAAGTATACTAAGAAAGGCTAAGACTCATATTTAGTAGCTTTTAATGATCAAGAAAAGGATAAATGCACAAAAAGGCTAACTAGTGGAAAATTGAGGATAAGAAGTATATAATCAGGCCAAATATATAAGGATAATGACCAAAAAACTGCCTAGATCATTTTAATACTAGAATTTCATATGCAGTTTCAATTATGGCAATAAGACAAACTAGACATCAAGTAATCAAGTCAGACATCACACTCTTCAATGAAACAATGAGCATTTTCAAGTTTTTTGCTCATATACTCAAATCTCACAATAAAAGTAAGCTCACAAATTTTGATCAATCTTGCACTTATTCATCGTCCATGAATACATATAGATATTTTTGCATAATTCATCATCAAAAGAAAACAACCAAACAGACCAAAGCAATATCCTAATCTTTTCTACTCAATTCATCCATCTAGAAGTTGCCAATAACTCAAAACAAAACAAAACAAAATCAAAAACTTTTTGTTGTTTTGTTTTTAAGAACAAAGAAACTACGAACAGAAAACAAAGAACTTCCCCCACACTTAGACAACACGATGTATTCATTGTGTGAAAAAGAGACCAACAGATAAAAAAACATAAAAGAACAACAAAACAAAAAAGAGAATAAGAATAGAAACTTCCCTGAACAATCAAGTAGGAGGCGAGGCAGACAATGGGCGATTAATGCAGGTTGTGAGGGGCCTCGGTGTGCGGCTCCTATGGTGGTTCACTTGGGTGTATGACGGGCTGCTGGAGTATTCATGCCATGTAGAGCAGAGCTTCCAAACATGCAGAAAAATTAATTAAAATGAAAAAAAAGCTAAAAAAAAGGTAAAAGAAACAAAAAGAAAATCTTGGGTTGTCTCCCAAGTAGCGCTCTTGTTTAAGGTCCAAGGCCGGACACCATGGTGGTACGATCAGGAGTTGACGACTGAAGTAGCCAAGTTTATCTCTTGAAACTCGCTATCTCCATTTCTTCAATTGTAAACTAGTGTCCATCTGGAGGATCGTACGGTATGGCATACAATCTGGCTCATTGTGCAGTCTACTTAAATGTTCAACAACATTGAGGTCCATGTTGACAACAACAGACAGCGTGTAATACTCTTCTAAAATTGCATATTTCAAATACTGTGAGAGATTGTTCAATTCCAGCTTTGGGTCTTCTAAGTGACGAAGCTTAGAATTAAATTCCCTATTAACAAAAAGAATGAATAAATTGATTACGACTTTATTATGAAAATTTTAGATACGATTCGATTATTAACGTTTTGAAACGTTTCGAATGTCGACGTTTTGAGACGATTCGAAAACTTAGTCTATAGATTAAGGAAATACATTATTTAAATTCCTATGATTATTTTATGTAATAAGAGCATTATTTTTATTAAAATAATGCTAGAGGAATTAAGAAAAAAAAAGAGGAATAATTTGTTCCTATTTTCGATTTAGGGTTCGAAAATGTGAGTTGTGACATAGAATTATTTTATTAAAATTTTCTATGATTTAATTTATCATCTATGACTTATATTATGTCATATGGCTATAAATTGCAAGAAAATAAAATATGTAGCATTTTTACTACATAGTGACCGAAAACTTTGTTATAAGTATGGAAGAGAGGAAAATTCTACCTCTTATGATAGTAATGCATTATTATTATGATGTCATGATATTATTAAGGTTAAGATAAGGTGTATAATGAATTAAACAAATGGAATACTTGTTTTCATGAAATGGTCGAGAATTACAAGTTTATGTGTGTAATAAAAAATATAACATATGTAGTATGTTGTTTTGTAAATGGATTAAAATTTCAAGTGTGGTGTGAAAAGGAGAAAATCTTATTCTCTTAATAATGATGATAATAATTATGAGCAATGATATATTATTAACGTAGGGATGGGTGTTTCATCAAGTCGATGATAGGATGTCTCGTCGTAAGGTAGCCAAACAAGTGACAAAAAATCGAAGGAGGATGAAGAAAATTCAATGTTAATGAAAATAGACAGTTTGATAATGACATATAATTCTTGTATATTAATGTAAGACAAAATAAAATTCATCTCTTCCCAGCGTGAGATAGCCGATCATCTTAAGGATTAAATGGAAGAAGAATTTTCTTCATTCTTTGATAGTGATAGGAGTTGCAATTGTTGACTTAATTAGATATTTTATTAAAGTGTTGAATAATTTAAAATCACTCCATATGAAATGAAGAGTCACGACATGCTATAAGGAATGGGAGGATTTTCTTTAATTTTGAAAATGATGGGAATAAAAGGTTATATATTAATTAGGTGATAAGATGAATTATTAAAGTGTAAATTGATAAAACAAAATTTTTGTCTTTAGCTTATTAAAGTGACCGAACATATTAGGGTATTAGTGAAGTTGAAATTGTTGACTATTAAACTAGATATTTTATCAAAGCATGATTAATGTAGTATGTCATCACATAAAACAAAATCAACTCTTCTTCATTTTGAAATTGCCGTGAGCTTTGATGAAAAAAATGGAGAGAAATTTTCATTAAAGTTGATAAGAATAGGTTGAAAGTGATGTGTATTAAAGTGACAAGATGAAATAAAAATTTTGTCTTCTCTATTATTGTTGATCGAAAAAAGTGAGTAAAATTTGATATGCTTTGTTTTTAATTAAAGCCATGTACTAGATATTTATTTAATCAAATTATCCTCTTGACTTGATTAATAAGTGAGAGAAACTAAAACATTTCATTTGTCCTCTTTTTCTACATTCATCAGTGAACAAAGAAGAAAAAAAGGGGAAGGTGTTCTTCAATTTCTTTCTTCAATCTTAGGTTAGAAAACGTCATAGACAATCGACTCGGATTAAAAGGTTAGAAACGTTATGCTTCTTGTATATCCAAAAATATTTAAATTTCATCCATTAGATCTCATGTTATATACTTATGATATTTATTGTGAAAATTTGATAAATGTTGTTTAAATGTTGGATGTTTATTAAATATGTTTATATGATGGTTGTGAGCATATATTATGAATTTAGTACAAAGTTGAGCATGTTATAAAATTTTGTACTAGGACCGAAAATATATGATGTTCATATGTTATTGAAAATGATTTTTAATTGTTGTTTTGAGCATGGATTAATGATATATGGTAATAAATAAGTTTATATAAATTTATTTAGAATTTTGAAAACATTAGTATATATATTTGAAATTGCCGAAAATTATGAGATAATATATTGTTGATGTATGATTCATGTTTGAATGATATTATAGCATATTAGTAATGTAGATTCATAATATAGTGTTGTATGAATTTATTGGAATTTTAGAAAAATTATTATTCCTAAGTCAAAATTTTCGAAACATATGGTTCTAGGGCAAGTTGATGTATGATTTGTGAAAGTTGGAAATTATGTCATAGTGATAATACATGATGATGATTATGTATTGTGTGATTTAATTTGAATTTTTGAAAAATGTTTGTTAAGTATATTAAAATTACCGAAAATCACATGGTATAGTAAGATGATGTGCAATTTTTTTTATGACTAATGTTATTACATATTATTGATCCTATGTTAATTAATATTTATGTTTGTGAATAATTCAAATTATATGTTATTGATAAATCTAGTATATGTTAATATGTAAGATTTATGTAAGCGATAAAGAACACCGAGCGTTTTAAGTGGTTCGATCGTTAATGAGATCTACGTCCACGGAGAGTGATTCCTCAATACTTTCACTATGATTTGATTCGGTGAGTATAGCTAAAAGCTCTTAGTATTCAACAAGTTGCTAACCCTTCTACCTTCGATCTAACTCCTATTTATACATATCCGAGGGCTCCCTGGGCGGAACTGATCCCTCCCATGTAGGGACTCTTAGCCTTCTCTATGTAGGATCGTCTTTTGCCCATAGGGACTCTTGGCCTTCGTGCATAGGGACTCTCACTCACCGATTAGGGTTTGAGGCGCTAAGGTTTGGGGATGGGCCTCGCATAACCGCGTGGTCGCTATTAAAGTCGTGCCCACTCGTTTGGGCCTATCAAGGTGGGCCCGAGTGGTTGGGCCATATCCATCATAGCCCTCCCCCGAAAAGTCGAGTAACTGATGCCGAAGGCGAGGTGAAGAACGCGCGTTGCGGGCAGGATGTTGCTCGGGTGTTGTTCTCGAGTTTCTCGATCTCTTTGGTGTCGAGATTTGATCGGTTCGCTCGATTCAACCGAGGTAGACGGTTTGGCGCTCGGGCATGCGCCCGCTTGTTGGGGACCGAGCCGAGTCGCCATCGTTTGACAAAGATGTGCTGCAAAAGGAAGTCGGTTCGACCCAGATAGCGACCACTGTGATAGGTTACACCGAGGTCCGATCCGAGCGGCACCGCTCTTACGGAGGATGCCGAGGTCCCACCGAGTGGCGATCCGGATAGAGATATCATCTTGGATGATACCGAGGTCCGCCCCGAGTGACACCGCCTTCTAGGGACGCCGGGGGTAGCCCGAGTGGCGTCGACACGGAGGACACCGAGGTCCGAGCTGGATTGAGATATTCTTGTAGGGATGATGTCCGTTGGCGGACGCCGAGGTCCGATCTTAGTCGTCACGAGTTGGATGGCGATGTCCGTTAGGAGGATGCCGAAGTCCGAACCGTCGATCGCCTCTACCGAGGTCGACGCCTATCTGAAAGATGCCGAGGTCCGACCTGAGTAGCATCGTCCTTGTGGAGGATGCCGAGGTGTGACCTGCGGGGCGCCGTCTTCTGAGGGATGCCGAGGTGTGGCCTGAGTGATGATTGCTCGGTCTGACTGGCGGTCTGTCTTACCCTAGAGTACGTCATACGTGCCAGACGGTAGTTGAGCGTTCAAATCACGTGTGCGCGTCAACTCCACGTCAAATTGTGGATAGGCACGTGTGAAGTTGAAACGGCAGTTTTTAGGCGCCATTTATCCTATAAATAGGCCCAAATAAGGCAACTGTTCACTTTCTTCTTCCACACTTTGTTTCAGAGATAACACTTTCAGGGATTTTCCAGTTTTTCCAAACTTGTTGAGGAAGCCAGATATCTCGCTGAAAAGTAAGTATGTATTCTTCATCTTCTTCTTCGTCTTCTAGATTACGAATGTTAAAGGTCGCCTCGGGCTCTGGTAAATCCGTCTTCCTCCCGATAGTGCCACTTGATATTAAGGATTATATGTGCTATAACCTTCGGGTAGGTCGATAGGAATTAGTGTTAGGTCCCACCGTATCATCAATGTGGGATGGATACGGGGTGGGTTCGACAAGGTCGAGTTTGACGACGGAGGATCTTTTGGAATCTTTGAAGGAATACGAATCCGAGGAGGCGTGGCGGTGCCCGCGACGATGATAGGCTATGGCCTCGGGAGGCTTTATTACCGTATCGTAGATGCGCTTGAGGCGGGGCTTAGGTTTCCGCCCCTGTTTTCCTTAGCATCCGGAATATTTCCAGATCCCATATGTCAGTGACCTCCGAACTCCATTAGGTCGGTGGTGGGGCTAGGTCGGCTGCTATGGCATTCCGAGGGGTTCTCCTTGAGGTCTTGATGCGCTTTTTAGTGTCGAGACCATGGGAGATGTACTATCTGTCTCCTCATTTGAAATTTAAGGTGTGGCCCCTAAGGTGTCCCATTGGCGAATAGGTATTTTTTCTTGCGGGTGATGGGCATCCGGTATGAGTGAGGCCTCGGCAAGATGATGGACGTGAAAGTCAAGCCCGCAGGCTACATGGAGAAAGAGCTCAACGACCTCGGTGAGATACTATCATTAATTTCAGAGGATGACTGAACAACGCCGCATTTGAGCATTTATAGGTCGGGCGTCGGGGCGGTCTCGATGGGGTGAGGGCATCCCCATATATTGTTATTATTTTATATATCTTTGCTCATATGTCCGACCTCGTTGTGTTGAACAAAAATTTACCTTTGTTGCGGTGAGGCTCGATCGTGAGAAGAAGAAGACAGCGTCGGCCTGTCATAAATCTGGGCCAGCGCCACCAAAAAAAAGGCGAGGGGCGGGCACGCTCCGCCTCGAGGTCGTGGACAACGACCCGGTGGTGGCATCCGGACCCGACCTCGAGTCCGCCGTGGGGAGGAACTTGCGCCCATATCACGTTCGAGGTGCCGACCTCGACTCTCCTATGTCCTTTCTAAGGTATAAGCCTTGCTATATTCCCTTGTACTTTTTGTTTTGTGTTTATGTGGTCTTGTTGTGGGGTATGACGGAGGATGTGGCGTCGGTTCTTGGTGGCTGCACCGCGGCCGGGTTCTTGGTGGAAGTGCCTCCGTGCAGGCGTTGGAGGAGGCGGCTCTTGTCAGTCTGCGGCTGCTTTGAGGCGGAGGTGGAGGCTGCGAGGCATTGCCGAGAGCCACTATTAAGAAGAAGGACGGGCCTGCGTGTGGCCAGCGCCGAGTGAAGGGTGCCCGCGAGGCGGCCGAGGAGGAGAAACTCACCGGGCGGCAGGTGCACTTGGCGAGGAGGAGAAGAAACTCAAGGCGGCGAGTGCGCTGGCGTGGCGGGCGAGGACCCGATCTTGAAGGCCTTCGCATAAGCTCATTGAGTCAGACCTTCTCCTCCTTCATCTCCGATCGGCGCGGTACTCGGGCCTCGGTGATATCCTCCTACTGGAGGGTTGGCGGCCTCGATGCGACCGACAACGTCGAGCATGGGTGGGTTGAGTCGCACCTCGGGCGGTGCGAGAAGAACTACGCGAGTAATTTTGAAGGCGACTCCCTTCCCCATGGTAGGGCTCTGTCCTCCTCCACCTTCTTACGGCCGGTGAGGCCGTGTCCGTCTGAGGAGGATGAAGACACGGAGCTTGAGGAACTCCACCGGCCGAGGTGCGGGCGGTGAGGTGGGGCAGTGGAGGCAGGCGGGGAGCAAGCGGTCGTCGACTCCAGCAAAGCGGAGGGTGGCTGACCCAATGTAATAAGTTAAATACTGCTGGGATCATTCGATCCCGGCCTTTATCTTTTCCCTTGTTATAAATAAAGCGCAATTTTACGAGCGTGTTGTGTTTGTCCTTTGTCCCTTTTTTTTTAGCATTCCGCTTCTCAATACAGGGGCTTGAACATGATTTGTTGACCAAACCGAAAGGGCCGGGGTGGCTTAGCCGAGAAGAGCGAGGAGGTGTTATTTTGGAGGATCGATCATCCGGTGACTCGGGTTACGGCGGTTTGGCGTCGGCTCGACGCCCTTACGGTGAGAGAGAAGTTGTATGAGGCGATCACGGGTGGCTCGCCTCTGGTGAGCGAGACTCTCAAGCTAAGGATTGCGCACTTGAAGTCCGAGGCGGATCTATCTGCCGGCGATTCAGGCGCCTAATGCGTGCGAGGAACGGCTCGAGTTGGCTCGGGAGAAGCTGGAGCAAATCTCGGGAGGAGCACGCAGAGTATGAGAAGGTAATCCACCGATCGGTGGAACTACCATATCGAGAGGCGACAATCAAGTTCGAGCTTCTTGGCGGAGGGCATGGTCTTGAGGGATGAGAAGGGGCTATGACAAAAGTTTAAAGACGCCTCGACTCCATCATGAAGTACATGCTTGATTCTGAGATCGTTCATAAGCAGCGCATGCCCTGACCCGCGGCGAGTCCACAGGCGGGCACCACTGGTCCGATAATAGAAGAACCGAGGAGGAGGCGGCTCGCCGATCACGCCAGTGCTCGGCGAGATGGGTCGGTGAGAGGAACATTGAGGCGGTCCTCGGCGGTGGAGCGCCCGGGACATCAGTCGGCATGGAGGAGCGGTAGGTCGGGCGAGTCGCGATCTGGCGGCGTCGAGGCTCGAGGGCGGTGTGACCTCGGGTGTGAATGTCCCCCTCGGGTGGAACCCGTCTGTCTGGGCTCAGTGCACCGGAGCAGGTCGGGTGGTGCCGACCTCATTGATTGGGTGGAGGCACGAGTTCATTCGGGTATTCATCAGCTGACGGAGATTTTGTTCGAGCTGAATGCAGGCCGGTGAGTCCGGCGGGCTCGAAAGCCGAATGAGTTTGTATATAGCTTAGGACTTTGTATGTAGTAGTAAATGTATTTAGCCTCGTTCAAGTGTATATTTTTCCTTGAGAGGTACAAACATAGCTTAGGACTTAGTTTTGATCGTAAATGTATTTAGGCTGTATACAAAAGTGTATATCTTCCCAAATAAAGGGGCACTGATTTGGCGAGATCCGATCGGATGTCTTTTGCATGTAGATACTTCAACTTAATAAGTGATCGTATGCTTGCATGTAGCGTTCAATTTAATGAGTTGCATGTGTGCCTTGCACTTAGGCGTTCAATTTAATGAGTAATCTGTGAGTGCGGTTGGCTTAGTGAGTACCTACTTAGTGGGTTTTTCATCTTCGTAAGGCGTCCCGCGTGAAGGTTTAAATGTGGTATATCTAAATAGATGTTCACATATGTATAAGGCAGGCAGTGGAATACTTATTGAGAAAAACAAGTGTTTTATTGAGAGTAAATAACATCGCACTTGGCAAAAGCAACAAGAGGAGTAATCATGATCTTGATCTGAAATCGAAGCTATGTAAAGTACCTCCTTAGATGAGTAATATGCCGGGTTAGGGGGATAAGTGCGGATAGGTGAGCTAGCTGTAGGCCCCTTTCCGAGGGTCCTCGTGAACGCGGTATGGACCTTCCATGTCGGATCTAGCTTGTTAAGGCGCTCGGCTCTCTGGCTTCATTATCCGTGGGGCGAGGTCGCCACGTGGAGTCACGGAGGCTTTGACCGCTTTTGTTGTAGTATCGTGCGACTGGCGCATGCTTGGCCGTTTATGAAGCGAGTTCTCGTTCTCCTCGAGAGCATCAAGGTTGTACGGTCTTCCTCGTTCGATGCAGTCGAAGTGAAGAGAGTGCGGGCTTGTGCGCCCGATCTCGGCCGGTATGATGGCCTCGGTCCATGAACCAAGCGAAAGGGGTTTCTCAAGGTGCAAAGTCGAGGTGTCGATTACAGAGGACCCGAGGACTTGGGGAGATTTTCAGCCCAATCACCCTTAGCTCGGTCTAGCCTCTTCTTTAATCCTTATGCGATCGTGCGGTTCGTCGCCTCGGTCGACCATTTTCCTGCGGGTGTGCGATCGAGGTGAAAGCGTTCTTCGATGCGGGCTCTTCACACCATTTCTTGAAATTTTTGTCGATGAAGCGGAGTGCGGTTGTCAGAGATCGAGAATGTGCGGTATGCGAGCGGCAGACTATGTTCTTCCACACAAGGTCTGAATCTTCCCGCTCGTGAGGCTTGAAAGTGGCTCGACCTCGACCCATTTGTGAAGTAATCTCATTTCGACTAAGTATCGAAGGCGACACGGTGGTCGGTCAAGCAGGGCCAGCGATGTCGATCCCCACCGCATGAAGGCCACGCGGGCTCTGCAGTACGCCGGATCGGTCTCGGGGTAGCTTTTGGAGTGTGGAGTGGCCGCGCCTTCGACATTTTTGTGAGCTCGAACGATCTTGGGCGAGGTGGGCGATAATATCCGACCTCGTGTCTTCTTTGAGATAGCTCGCGACCCGATGTGACTTCCACAAGACCCCGGTGAATCTCATTGAGCACGTGGTAAACCTTACGGCCCGAGGCATCTCGGGAGGGTTGAAGGTAGGAGGCTTCTGTGAGGAGCCCTCATATACAGTACTTTTGGGATTTCGCCATCATCTTTTTGGCTTCGAGCCGATCTTGAAGCGATCGCCATCTTCCGTGTAGGCCTTTATGGGAGACATCGATTCGGTTCTATCTCGGTGATGATGCTTTGATGTGGGACTTAGCGATGCTTACGGAATGAACCTCCTCCATTGGTGGACTTGTTGATGTGTGACTAACCTTTGAGGATGTCGGCTCGGCTGTTTTTCCTCGTGGGATTCGATGAACACTTGAAGTACTGAATGAGGTCAACATCTCATTTGCCTTCTCAAGGTATTGCTTCATTCAATCCTCCTTGGCCTCGTATGTACTGGGACCTGGTTTACCACGACACAGGAATCTCAGAAGATCTGGATCTTGTCCACTTTCAATTCCTGCGAGGCGGGTCAGGAGATCAGCGGCCGTACTCCACCTCGTTGTTTGTGGTCGGGAAGGTGGCCAGGGCGTGGGTCACTTCTGTTTATGCGGACCGAGGAGGAGGATGCGCTCGCTGCCCGTCTTGCATGAAGCTCCGTCCACGCACATCTGCCGGTGTCATCGAGGCGGTGCGAGGATAGATTCCCGTGAGGCGGGCATTGGGCGACCTCATTTGGTAGAGCCGACCTCGGTGGTTAGCCTCCACCGGAAGTCGGTGAGCTTGCCCTTTTATGGCCGGCACGGGGAGTCACGAGATGTCGTGCTCGCCCGAGCTCCGGTGCCCACTTGGCTATCGTCCGGATGATTACGGCTTTGACAAGACTTGTCTCAAGGTAAGTCGGTTAGTACAGGCGGAATGGTCTTGGAAGTAGGGTCGGGCGTCGCTTGGCGTTCACTGAAGGCGATGCTACCTTTTCGAGGTGGTGTACCTCGTCTCGGTCCTTTGAGAGCCCGGCTAATGAAGTAGATGAGGGAGTTGCGTCCGCCTCATCGCACCTGTCTGACCGATTGCCTCGTCAGGGTGGCGGATATAAAGAGGATTTCACCTTGTTTGGCGGACGGGGTCGGCGGTCGGCAAGATATTCTTTTAATTGTGCAAAGATGACTGGTGTTCTTCACGCGGTGAAGTCAGGAGCTCTCCTCAAGATCTTGAAGAAGGAAGCTTCTCGGTAGTCCAAGATAAGAATCTGCTGAGGACGGCTAAGCACCCGGTGAGTTTGTGGATTTCCGGATAGTCTTTGCACCTGCATATCGAGCACCGTTTTCACCTTAGTGGGATTTGCCTTGAGGCCTTCTTGCGAAACCAGCATCCCGAATTTGCCGTCCTCACCATGAATGTGCACCGGGGTTGAGCTTGAGGTTGGCGATCGAGGAGTTGGAGGATGGTGCAGGGGTCGTCAGCATTGACTCTTCGTTTTGACTTTTAACTACGATGTCGTCGGCGTGACCTCGACAATCTCCCGATGTGGTCTTTGAATATTGCGTCCACCGTCCTACGGTAGGTAGCTCGGCGTTCTTGGTCGAGGCATCTTCCGATCTGCAAAGGCGTCGAAGTCGGTGATGAGCGTGGTCCTTGGGCGTCCTCCGGGCTCGTGAGTTGGTGGTACCCTTTGTACAGATCTAGGAAAGTTGAAGACTTAGCGTGGCCCACCGGTGTCTCCACCTTCTTATCAATGTCGGGAGGGTAACAATCTTCGAGGCGTGTTTGTTGAGGTCGGTGTAGTCGACACACATCGCCACCCCCTCACGGCTTTCGGACCACGATTGGATTAGCCATCCGGTCGGGTGCTTGACCTCGAACAATATCTTGGCCTACGGGTTGAGTCGCCGTCTCTTATGACCGGCTGCGCTGCGCATGAACACTCTTTTCTTACGCGGCGGCTTAGTGGCCGGGTCGATGTTGAGGCGATGAGTTATGAGCTCGGGCGACACTCCGGTCATGTCGAGTTGGGACCACGCGAACCGTCCCTGTATTCCTCGAGGCTGCATGAATTGCCGAATATCGGTGGGCCACGGGCGCCGACCTTGACAACTTTGGAGGGTCATCGTCGTATATTTGGAGGTTCTCGGTCGGTCGTCCCGAGGTGGTGGCTTACAGGATTACATAATTGTTATGCTTGAGGCGGGGCTACATCTGAGGTTGAGACTTGTAGGCATTCTTTGGCTGCCGTTTGGTCATACTGGATGCTTAGCCCACCAGGGTGGGTATCTTGATTGTGGTGGTACCGAAGCGGATAAGCCTGGTGGCGTATAGCGATCTCTACCGAGGATAATGTTGTATGAAGAGGAGCTCGTGCGGGAAGAATTGAATGGATTTCGTTGACCAGAGCAGGGGCGCGTCCTCACGGTGGTAGGAAGGGTGATGACACCGGGTTGAACCGCCTCTGATTGAAGCTCCTTGGCTGGGATGGCGCGGGATGTATTTGAATTCCTCGACCTCAAGTTTATCGAGCGGCTACGGAAGATAATCTTGGCGGAGCACCGATGTCGATGTAGACCGGTGGGCGTTCTTGTTTCCACCACGGCTTGTATTGTGATGGCGTCTTAGTGGGGCATGATTTTGGGCACGGGTCGTCTTTGGAGAACACGATGTCCTCACCATCCAGAGTCGCTTGTTCTTGGCTCCATCGGGGCGACCTCAGACTTCGTTCTTTAACGACGACATCGTCGTTCCTACGGGGCCGATAATGGCGTAGACACTGCTCCATAGCGTTGGGACCTTCGTCCTCGTCATCTTGGGTTGGAGTCATTGTCGAGTCGGCCCGAGTTATTACCACCGTTATTCCTTCCCTATGCTTCTTGTTCCCTGGCCCAGCTCGGCCGAGGTATTTTTTGAGGGCTCCTCCCTTGACGAGCTCGTCAATCTGTGAGCCCAGGTTTCTGCAATCCTCGGTATCGTGACCATACCCCCGGTGATAGTCACAGTACTCCTCTGTTGACCTCTTCTTGGATCCTCCTTTCATAGGAGGGGGCTTTGGGAAGAGCTCGGCGTGGAGCTCGAATATCTCCGCCCTTGATTTGGCGGGGAGGCTGCTGCCTTGAAGGTTTGGCGGTCAGAGCACGGATTCGGTGGCCTCTCTTGATTCTATCGAAGGTGCTTGACGATCGGCCTCGACTTGATCATCTGGCTTTTTCTCTCGCCTTACCCGTCCCGGATCTCCTCTTCTTCCGATCCGACTCGTCTCGCTTTGGCGAATTTGTCTACCGAGGTTCGAGTTTACTCGCCGTCTTTGCTTCTCACTGGTGATTTCTTTGTTCGATCTTGGGTCGGATCCGTTTTGAATGCATTGATGATGTACTGGATCGTTCTTGTCATCAATTTTGAGCGACTCTTTGATGAATCTCGAGACGAAGTTCAACATCGTCTCGTCCCGTCCTTGGCGGATTAGGTCGGAGGAAGGCTGCTGAGGTGGCATCTTACGATAAGCGCCATTTGAGCGATCCATGAGGTCACAGGCGGTGTATCTTTGTTTTGGCGGGCGGGTGAACCAACGTCGGGCGTTGGAGATCGGCACTCGGGAAGATTTTGCACATTTGAAAATCCTCCATTTCTTGATTCGCCATGTTGGTAGTGTGGCGAAAAGGAAGTCGGAGGGTCCCAAGGCCATCATAGGCGGCAATATTGGGTGCACTGCCATTGGGACAAGGCGTGTCTAGAATCTCCACGGAGAAAGGAGATGATTCTTCGTGCCGATCGAACCCGGAGATCGTTGCCATCCTACGGAGGGTGGGAGACCGATGACGGCGTTTATGCGTCTCCTCGAGGAAGTTGGCTCAGCTTTCCTCTCTCTGTTACGCTTTCGGCTCTCTGGGCGGCATACCGAGGTGGAGGAAGCGGCCGCGGCAACGAGGTGGTGAATGGTTGCGACCCTCTCGGCGGTGATTGACTTGGCGGCGGATTGGTATGCAGCGTTCACGGCCATTGTGCCGAGGTGGCGTTGACCGCCTCGGTGGGGTGGCGACCGGGCGCCCGTATTCGCCGATTCGGGCACTCGAGGTGCTCGCTTCATTGTCCTACGGTGGAGAAGTTTTGGAATTGGCGAGATTGGCATTGAGAATTGAGACTGGCTCGGCGAGGCTTCGTGAGATCGGTGAACACTTTGTTCACTATCGATGAGGCCGGCATCTTCTACCTCGTAGGCGGCGACCACGAGGGTGTATGGAAACGTTTTCCATGTGGCCCTCGGTGTGTGGCCGCTGTGGCATCTGCAATCTCCTTCACGTGGCTGGTGACCACTGATGTCGTCCTCGGTAGCGGTTGTTCTGACATCGGCGGTTTCGCGTGTCCTTGCCATTAATTTGTAGAAAACGAAGCTTTTTATTGGTTTTCCACAGACGGCGCCAATGATAAATCTAGTATATGTTAATATGTAAGATTGATGTAAGCGATAAAGAACACCAAAGGCTTTTACGTGGTTCGATCGTTAATGAGATCTACGTCACGGAGGAGTGATTCCTCAATACTTTCACTATGATTTGATTACGGTGAGTATAGCTAAAAGCTCTTAGTATTCAACAAGTTGCTAACCCTTCTACCTTGATCTAACTCCTATTTATACATATCGAGGGCTCTAAGGCGAGGCGATCCTCCCGTGTAGGGACTCTTAGCGTTACGTATGTAGGGCTTTCCTTTGCCCATAGGGACTCTTGGCCTTGGCGCCATGGGACTCTCGACCCGCACGATTAGGGTTTGGAGGCGCTTAGGGTTTGGGGATGGGCCTCAGCATAGCATGTGACCCCTAAATCCTAAATGCGATTTAGCGTGGCTAATACTTGGAATAATAATCATGGGTGCTTTAATCAATATTTATATACAAGAACTCATATGTTCGGAAATATTTAACTAATCAACATCATAAGATAAATAAATTCATTTGCGGCGGAACGTGTGAATACACATATGACGATGTGTATTCAAGGTTTCTAATGTATATCATATTCAAAAGGGTTCGACCGCTCCGACACATCTCCATCCATCATCGCTCAACTGCGCATTTAAAACAAATATGCGGTGAGTACAAGATTACACTCGATGGCTCATGCCAAAATAATTTATCACATTTGAATTACTCGCCTATCACAATAACCCACGAGGTTTTAATTTGAAATACTCGTGCTTACTAAATATTTTCTTTCATTTTCCATAAAGATTAAATCTGTGAGACATTTTCCTTGTAAGTATGATCCATATCCACCACAATAATTCATCTACTAAATAATTCCTTATTTGGAGAGGCCTCTCTCACAGACGCCGTGACCGCCGAGCACCCTTTCGGCACTGCATCACAAAATAATCGGTGCACAAAATCCGGACCATCTCGGCCGGGATCTGAATTCTCCATCATCCTTGGGGTGCTTCCGAGAATACAATTCAACATATCATAAAGTGGGAGCTACCCGACATTATGCATCAACAATCATGAATTGGATCCATACATAAAACATAAACATTTGGGCGGGTAATTAAATAAATAATTTCATAAATATTTGCTTGCAATAAAGCATCATAAATAAATCATTTGGTAAATTCTACCGGTTTGAGTATAGTAAAGCCCCCTTTACTTTTGAACTTGATTTTTTCGATCGCGTGCTCTCCTCACGGTTGCGTGTGAGCACTTCACGTCCCACCTTACGCAAAAATTTACGTTTAGCACGTTGACACGCTTTTGAGATTTTCAAAGTTCATTCAACTTTGATAAATAATAATAATTCAAGTTTTAATAAATCTTAATACGTCGTTTCACGCATATTTGATAAAATTATTCTCGTATTTCGAGAGAGGCGTAATATGATCTACGGTCTCATTTTAACCTTTTAGATTAAATAATTAGCGTATAATAACGTTATTGATAAAATGATTTCAATTATGAAATCTTTTCTCACAATTGAGATATTCGGATAAAAGTAATCGCTTTTCACGTATTAGCATATTTATGACGTATTTAAATGCGTTAATTTGAAAGTCAATCATTTTGACTTTTCTTTATAAATTCTTAATAAAACATATTTTAATGAATAAATTGATATAAATCGATTTTCAATCGATTTCTTTTCATAAATCTTTAATCCTCGATTTTCACGCAAATCGATAAATTTGATTAATATTTTCTTTCAATAATAATCTTTTAATACATTAAACATTATTTATGCTTTTAACGTTATTTAATATAACGTTTCATCATAAACATAATATTCTATGTTTAATAATTCTCGAAAATTCAATTATGTCTAATATATATTTTAGACATATGATAAATTATTATTCTTGATTAAAAGGAATTAAAATTCCTTATATCCAAACATATAGCTCACGGCTATATCAAAAATTTTCAACCTTGTTCCAAAATCCTTTAAATTCATATAGTGTATTATTTTACACTATGATCATTAATATGTATTAATATCACTATAGGAAAATTTGACATCATTTTCCTACACTAATGCTTCTCGGTTATTTTCTAAAATTTACCCAAACAATTTCCTAAAATTCTAATTAAAAACCACAATGTCTAATTATCATCTAACTCACTAATACCTCATAATATCCAAGATTATCAATTTGTACATATCAATACACTCAATCACATACCTCTCGGCCATTTCGAAATTTGAGCATTAATTCTTCAAAATTTTAGTAAATTCATGTAATCATAACTAATGCTCTAGATCACTAATATGCCATTACATTTCTCAAATTAAAATTGTACATCATCATAGCATACTTCATGCATTTTCGGTAATATTGAAACTATAGCTTAGGATTTTTAGAAATTTCCCAATAAATCACTATAGGCTCCTACAACATCATATATCATCAATCCATTCTTAATCATTCAACAACAATTTCGATCATCATCATAATTTTTCATAACATGATTAATCAAATTTTAAACATGTTACATGCTTATAGATCCTCTTAATACACATTATTAGTGAACAAGTATCATGCTTAGCATACTTTCTTACTTAAGAACACATGCTTGAAATTTTAATCTAACCATTAGAAATATAAAATTCTAACGTATAATCGAAGCTCGTTAAAAGCCTAACCTTTTAATCGGCTTGGATTATTTGTGCAAGGATTTTTATATCAAGGGATTGGGGTTTAAAAATGAAGAACACACCTTGTTTTTCTTAGAGGAAGCTCACGGCAGTGAGGTTTTGAGAAAGAGAAGTGAGTTGGTTTGAGGTAGTATCTTTACTTATGCTAAATGAATGAATACATAGCACTTTACAACTTATTGCTCTCGGTTCTTTCTCTCACAAATACAATTGCAAGACAATTTTTATGCTTTATGACTCATACTTGTATACATCATCATATTAACTATGTATAAAGTTTTCTTGGTTAAAACAAATTAATCCTTTGCATTTTTGAGGCAATAGTCGTCGACCTGACACACACACACAAACAAGGAATACCAAATTTTCTTCTATGACTCGATATTCATTATGTCGTGGAGTAAGTATCTCTTACACACATTTACTACACCTTGAAGGAAGCAAAATAAGATCATCACTTGGATCCTTGCATCGTCGGCCTTCTTGCGAGAAAAGGAAGGATTTTAATTTTTTTTTTTTTATACACATGCGGCAAAATCAATTAAAGAGTCCAACATTTTCTTCTCACTTTTAGTCCACAAAATCGGCTATGACAAGAACATAAGGTATCCCATTTGATTCTCCCATTAATGATCTTGTTTATTGTGTAGAATATATTTTACTTGGTCGACACAAATTGGAAGATGAAAATAAAATGACTCTATGTTAATACATTTAGCATATTCACAATAATCTTCCATTCTTAGGGCCAAAATTTATTTTCATGCTATTTATAGATATATATCATAATATATGATTTAGATGATAAATTATAGCATAAGAAAAATTATTGGAATTAATCCATAGGTAGAAAACCCTAATTCTCGATTTAGGGTTTTCGAGAATCTTAAATAATCACAAATATAATTCCAATATTTTCTAGCATTAATTCAATGCTAAATAATATTCTAATTATATAAAATAATCATAGGAATTTAAATATCATAATTCCTTGATCGTTAGACTTGATTCTCAAGTCGTCTCAAAACGTTAACGTTTGAAAGCGTTCAAAACGTTAAATATCGACTCATCTCAAAATGCTCGTAATAAAGTCGTAATCACTTTATTAAATCATTCCAATAATAATGGAATTAAATTCTAAGCTTAAAACTTAGAAAAGATTACGAGATTTCAATTATCGATCGTAATGGCGTTGAAATTATCTTTGTTAAAATCGTTATATAATCGTATTTCTAAATTCACATTCATTTGTGAATAAATCATAGGAATTTATTATTCCAACAATAATCGAAATCATTATTCGATATTTTAATAATCCAAAATCATAAAAACTCTAATTCTGAAATTAATATCGTAATTAGGTTTTAAATAATCGGTATTACATTCCACCCCTTAAAGAAATTTAGTCCCGAAATTTACATACATCAAAAAGTATGGGCATCTTAGCACCATAACATTTTAAATTTTCACGTGATTTCCTTTTGTCCATGGTTTTCCATTGGACTTTCGTCAAAACCCAATTTAATTCTTAATCATCGAATCATACGATCAAATAGTCGTAGATGTTCATCAAAACTCATATTTGAGTTAAAGATCACGTCATTATATTGAATTACGTGACTTGGGTCATATTCATATTCTTTAGGCGTAACACATGGAAAAACATTATATACATTCTCCAAATTTTTGGTGGAAGTACCAATCTATAGGCTACTGGGCCTATTATTTCTAGGATCTCGTAAGGTCCTATAAAAACGTGATCTCAACATTCCTTGTACTTTGAACTTTATAATTTCCCTCGATGGAGAAATCTCGAGGAACTTCATTTCGCATTCAAATGCGATTCGGATCTCACGCGCAGGCGTAAGACTGCAGTGCATCTTGAGTTTCTCTCAGTCTTTGCCTTATTTGGCAAATATCTTAATCATTTCATTTGCGTTGTTAAGACTTTTTACTTTCTCTCACCTACTTTATTACAATAAAGTGGTGGTTGATATTTCTTTCCATATAATGCCACGTGTGGCTATGTCAATCGTTGCTTGACAGTTATGGTCGTACGTAAACTTAATAAGTGGTAAAACATGTTTCCACTTGTACCTTGATTTAAACATTAATGTTCTCATCGTATCTTTAAATATTCATATCGTCCTTTTTATCACCCATCTGTACGTGAGGGGACATCTACGATAAGGTTTAATATCGTGCATAACTCCATTTTTGGTGAGCTAGCTCAAAATCTAGGGGTAAACTTGGAATCTCTATCTAAAGTGATAGGTATTGGGACCCTTGCAAAGATCGATTTTCCTTATCTACTGTCGAGATAATTATCAGATCTCGAGTCATACGAATAGGCAGAGATGAGCATTTTGGTGAGTCGAACCACTACTACCCATATAGTAGTGTTATTTCTTTGTGACTTTGGCAAAACCCGTCATAACATCCATTGCTATGTCATTTCATCCTCATTTGTATCTCATTAGAGATTATAACCTCTTATAAGGTCATTGATACTATGCCTTCATCTCTTATAACCGAGACAATGCTCGTCGATGAGGTTATAGCTCATTTCATTCTTTACTATCTAATTTTCTCGTAAAACATAATATACTTTAATGTTGCTTGGGTGGTATGAGGAATATCATGAGCTTCATTCATGATTTCATTTCTAAGCTTTTATTGCTTGAAATATATATATAACCTTTCCTTAGACAATATGACATTGTCGGGCGCCTCTTTAAAACCCTTGACCTTCATAGGTGATAATTTATATCAACCGGAATCTTTCTTGATTCGAGTCCTCTTTCTACCTCATTTTAAGTCTCTTGCTCAAGAAAATTCAAACTTTTATGGCTTGTGGAGATCTCATAACTTATTCCATATAGGAAATGTCTCCAAAAATTTTGGTATGTATATCTACCGCTATATCAAGTCGTGAGTTGGGTGATTCCATTCACAAGATCTAAGTCACCGTGGTGCGTTGACTATCATCTCTCTCACTTTAATAAGTGGCCTCACATTCATTTGTCCATGTAAATTTGATTCCTTTGGAAGACATCATGTGTCTAAGGAATATTCCTTCTTTAAGCTGAAATTCATATACTGAACTTAGCAAAATTTTGCTCGACTCTAAAAGTCCACAATCTGAGTCCTTCGATGTTCTTATGTTCTTTCTAAGTCCTTCATATGGATAAGAACATCATTCATAAGGATTTAGACAAAATTGTCTAAGTAGATATGGAACGCTCGTATTTGAGGTTCATGAATAGGGCTGGTGTACTAGCTTGTTCGAATGGCATGACTATAATCTCATAGTAACCATATCTTATTCGGAACAATTTTGCTTTCGTACATCAGATACCATTTACACATAAGCCACCATTTACCTATGAGTCTCATATTATCATAGGACTCTATGTCTCTGAGTGGCCTTCGTCCGAATCGTACCTTTAAGCTTAGAAACTTGGCTATTTCAGTGCGTTTTACCCCATATATCCGACGATCTTTCTCTTTCAAGCGACCGGGGTCACACTACTCCCTGTTACTTCTTTGATTCCAGAAGTGTGTGTTACTTTTATCAGAAAGTATGGTCGATTTGATAACGGTAGTTTCCCTTAATCCTTGAGGCGATCAGATCCTGTCCTTTTGCCATTCTCGTCTCTTTCTGGTATAATAGACGGCACAAGACGTGGGGCGGCATTTGGAACATCAGGGTACAACCATTTCTTTATACCTTACTGTGTAACTTGCCGGGGACCAGGACAAGTACCCGTAGGTGCCGTTCCCTACGCATTATATGTATACTTGAGCACGTTGACGAATCACGGTAAGTCTGCCAAGTCTTGGAATTTTCTACTTGGAAGATATTTTCTTGATACTTCTTTTGCAAAGATTACGCCAATCTATTGGCAAGCGATGGATAAATTATTGGATGTCATCCTCATCCATCTCTCCATAGTTCTGAGCATTCATCCATGATGTAGAAATTCCACCAAAAACTGTCCTAACCCATGCCTAGTTTACAATAAGAGAGTCGATACTTCTGTGTGAGCTTTATACTTGTAGGCCTTGGGGTTAACCTTTTTACTCATCAGACTCCCTTTTCTTACCATCTGTAAAGATAGTTCTAGGTGAGCCATCCTTAAATTAAAGCAATTAAGGATCCAAAATCCCGTTGCATAGAATTTCAAATGGAGAAACTATGTCCGTGCTTTTAATCACGTGAGTGACATCCATTTTTAAAACTTCTATTTCTTGAATTATATCTACATTCCACATAGATATTATGATCTAACTCATTTGTTAGAACCTTAGGCGATCCTAGGTCCAATTCTAAACTCGAGCAACACTGCGATGGCCGTAATTCTCGTATAGAGAAGAGATTTTCATTTCTCGATTCGTTTACCACGAATTGGGTTCTATCGTTTACGCATACTTGTGCGATGTTAGAAAGCGAAACACCTATATCGACAGAAAAATTATAAGTATTATGAGAAATTTTCTCATATCCATTAGGCACTACGATTTACATTAGTCTGTTTTCGATGCAAGTATAGGCTACAGTCTACGGTGTTCTCGTCCGTTCAATTAAACATCTATTTCATACATCATTGTCCTTTCCTTGGGACATTATGTTTCCTTGCTATGGCCATACATTACCTCGTTAATCATATCCTTCCGGTGTCGATACTATTATGCTTTTATCGATAGCATTATGTGGTTAGGTTTATATCGACCTATCCTTGATATTAATATCTCGATAACTTAATCTCATCGTAGAGATCATGATGTACTCGACACTATCATTCATTTACGATCCGGTATGAATGATTGATTCCCTTTTCACTTTATCGATCTTAGAAATATATATCTCATATATCCTTACTTTAAACTCTTTTCGAGAGAAAATCCTTGTCTTGGCATTTAGTGCCATCGTTTGTAATATCCCTTTTTGGGTATCGTCATTTCTTCTTAATATTTAGTGATTCATCATGCAATTTTGCATAGGATAAAATCCTTTATCCGCTAGGGACGTATTATACTTTTGCTTGGCGTCGAATATCTTTACCATTTTCTCGACATTTAATGATTGCTTCATTTCTATATCGGGTATACTTAGTATCCACTTTATTGATCGTCACAAAAGTATGAGGGTAAGATTTACAATTAGATTCACCTTAAGATTCTTCCATGTGAATCTTTTCATTCGTTCTCTTGAAAACATTTCCTTTGCAAAAGTCTAAAGAAGCTATCGTGCTTGTTAATTTCTAAGACACATAAAACAAGCGTTTTGTGTCAATACAATTTAGAGTACTAAGATCCATTTCAAATAATGAATCATTTCTTTCTCTTCTTTACTTCAAAGGAATTACTTTACTTATCGAAGTCATAATATCATTGAAACTTATCTCGTATTGTGGCTATCTCATAATTGTATAGCTCATAATTTCTTCAGCTATTTTTTTGACTTTTGTCCCTTTTTCTTGAGCATGGTTTCAGAAAGTAATATCACTTTCATTATACTTCGGTTCTTACTCTCAGGACTAGAACCGTCATTATTGTCATATAGCTTGGTAAGGTAGTACTTTTGTACACCATAACTTAAATTCCAAGCATCTCATTACCATGTCTTCATTTTGGAGATATCTTCTCCATACTTGATTTACATGCTAGGGCTATCCTAGCTGTTCCCACATTCAAAGATTATGTTTCCTCAATCTTATTATCATCAGTTTAACCAAGTCTCAATTACTTGGAATCGATTACGCTCAAGCATAATCTCATTGATTGAGGTATAAAACGAGAGATTTGTTATCTGGGATGCTATCACTTCTTTACATATATATTCTTTGAAAAGAATATTGTGCATCTCCATTCTTTAAACATGTCCAACCTACTAAGGAGGTTTTAAGGATAATCAACTATCTTAAAGATAAGTTGTAATTTCTCTCGTTATATCATAATAAGGGGAAATTATATCTCACGAATATCATATACTTTTCTTTACTTGTACCCTTGCATTCCATGCTACAGAGTATCTCATTCATAACATTTCATTATCATAACAGTCACATGAAGATATAACTTCACTGTTATCAATATCTGGTAAGCCCATCAGGGGTCATTGCATCCATGTGCATCATAGGGAAAATATCTCGTCTCATCGAGATCTTATTTACATCATAACTCCTTGATGTCTATCACTCTACTGATCTAAAACTTTTAGGTTACCCAAAATAAGTCAACCTACATCATATCTAATGTTTATCACTTTACTAATTCAAAACTTAGGCGATAGGATAAATCGACCTTCATCTTACCTATTGGTCTTGGGATTGAAGAAAATTTAGTCATATCGACTTCCAAAAGATATGGATTAAGTGATTCAAAATAACATATCTTACTATTTGAATCCATTTATTCCTTGAGCGAATAATTTGGGATCTAGGTCCAAGACCGAATGATGACTCTTGAGATTTCTTTGGTCATATGGGTTGGCCAGACCCATCACAAATATTTTCTCAGTCACATGAGGATTTGGTTTCGAAAGAACACATTATAAATTCTCGGGTTGAAAATTTTCTTTCAGAAAAAGTGAGAAACTTATATGATTTCTCAATTCGAACTAGGTCGTAGAGTTAAACTCAATGACGAAATTTGAATAGGAATAGGATTGAATCCTTATACACACAGTAAAAGTCATCAACAAGAGTTCTTATATGCGTCATGGCGCTTCTCGTACTCTTGGGAATACTACTTTCTAGTATCATTCTAAAATTCTACTCGCATTGTAATGTTCTCGTTCTATATAACTATAAACTAATTTCAACTGACTCTCGTCAATTCTGGAGAAGGAATCAGGGATTTTGTTCTTCATAAGAAGTATAGTACTCTGTGATAGGAGTACGTAGGTGAAAACTGTTCGTAAATCAGAGTTCAAACGAAGGAGAACGGTCTAAAACAAAAACATTGCGCAAAACAGTTTTGCTGATGCCGAGCTCGGGATACCGAGGTCGTAAGTAATACCGATGTCGAAGTTGTTGCCGAAGTCATTTGCCAATGCCGAGGTCATTGCCAAGATTATTGACATAATGAAGAAGTCATTAAAGCCGACTTCAAAGTCGAAGTTGAAGGTATCGACGCCGCAATCGAGGGCGTACATGTCAACGCCGAAGTCGTACATGATAATGCCGACTTCGAAGCCAAAGCGCGCTGGTCGACGCCGAGGTTGATTTCGAGGTGGAGGTGATCTGACCGAGGTCAAGATAAATTGGCGAGGTGGATGTCACACTGCCGTTGCAGTCGAAGCCGAGCTCGTAACCACCGGCTCGTACGCCAAGTCGCACCTGCCGAGCTCGGCCGAGGTGGGTGACAAGGTCGAACAACCGAGGTCGTCTTGCCAAGTTTGAACAGCCGAGGTCGGACTGAGGCGACCGAAAGCAAAGTCAAAATTATACATCTTGGTGCAAGTCAAGTCGAGTTCAAGGTCGACTAAGCATGATCGCGAGTTCGATCTTTAACCGACTCTAACGCAATTCTTTGATCACATTTTACTTCGTTTCCAGCGAAGAGTCATAGATGATTTGAGTCCGCCATGCGTGAACTTCCAAATAAAAGATCATTCTTGTGTCACTTATCGCATAGTGACATTCATCGTCTTGACATCCTTTCCAATTACGAGCTTAAAATTTTCTTCTCGTCTATCGATTCGAGATTCTCGGGATGTAATAAAATTCTAATAATTCATCTTCCTATGTTCTTGCAATTGGGATCATGCGTCTTAAGCGATCTCGTTCTCTTGGGATAACATACCCATCATCGTAAACATCCTTGGGATTTGAAATAAAATTTTCCAATATTCATATCAATAAATTTCTATTGATTTACATGAATTCAAACATTTCATCCCAAAAAAAAAATTTGTCAATACATTCTCGTATGACATTATCATACGTTGGTGGCGAACCAGCGACTTTCAATCAATTCTCATAACTTTCATTTGGGATGACATAATCATTAATCAAAACAATATTGAGAATTGAAGAATAAAATTTCAAATATGAGCGAACATAGTTAGTTGTAAACATCTGCATTTCTTGCGAAAAATTTTCAACCAATCACTCATGGTTATTACAACATTTCCCATTTCATTTGTCGATAATGTTCTATCGACAATAAATCAAATTCATAAATCATTTGTCGATAATGTTCTATCGACACCAAATCATTGGTCGATAATGTTCTATCGACACCAATCATTTGTCGATAATGTTCTATCGACACCAAATCATTGGTCGATAATGTTCTATCGACACCAATCATTTATCGATAATGTTCTATCGACACCAAATCAAATTCATAAATCCCAAATTTTTCTTTTCAAAGATGAGAAAATAATTTACCTTTTCGATTGAGCTTGATGTGATGGAGTGTCGGCGGTGTCGGTGACCTCTGAAGTCTAGTGACTCAATCTAGACTAAATTTTGAAAAGGGTTTTGGATTCAAAGAGCGAACCGCTCGATACCATTTTGTAACAGCCCTAAATCCTAAGTGCGATTTAGCAGGGCTAATACTTGAATAATAATCAAGGGTGCTTTAATCAATATTTATATACAAGAACTCATATGTTGGAAATATTTAACTAATCAACATCATAAGATAAATAAATTCAATTGCAGCGGAAAACGTGTGAATACACATATGGCGATGTGTATTTGAGGTTTCTAATGTATATCGTATTCAAAAGGGTTCCATTGCTCCGACACATCTCCATCCATCATCGCTCAACTGCACATTTAAAACAAATATGCGGTGAGTACAAGATTACTCGATGGCTCATGCCAAAATAATTTATCACATTTGAATTACTACGCCCATCACGGTAACCCACGAGGTTTTAATTTGAAATACCGTGCTTACTAAATATTTTCTTTCATTTTCCATAAAGATTAATCTCACTTGAGACATTTTCCTTGTATGTATGATCCATATCCACCACAATAATTCATCTCACAAATAATTCCCATTGGAGAGGCCTCCTCTCACAGACGCCGTGATCGGCCGAGCACCCTTTCAAAGACACATCACAAAATAATCGGTGCACAAAATCCGAGCCATCTCAAAGACAGATACTGAATTCTCCATCATCCTTGGGGTACTTCCAAGAATCAATTCAAGCATATCATAAAGTGGGAGCTACCAACATTATGCATCAACAATCATGAATTGGATCCATACATAAAACATAAATATTTGGGCGGGTAATTAAATAAATAATTTCATAAATATTTGCTTGCAATAAAGCATCATAAATAAATCATTTGGTAAATTCTACCGGTTTGAGTATAGTAAAGCCCACCTTTACTTTTGAACTTCGATTTTTTCGATCACGCGTGCTTTCTCTCCTGCGGTTGCGTGTGAGCCTTCCGTCCCACCTTTACGCCTTAATTTCGTTTAGCACGTTGGCACGCCGAGATTTTCAAAGTTCATTCAACTTTGATAAATAATAATAATTCGAGTTTTAATAAATCTTAATCGTCGTTTCACGCGTATTTCAATAAAATTATTCTCTTATTTCGAGAGAGGCGTAATATGATCTCTGATCTCATTTTAACCTTTTAGATTAAATAATTACGATAATAACGTTATTGATAAAATGATTTAAATTATGAAATCTTTTCTCACAATTGAGATATTCGGATAAAAGTCGTTTTTCACGTATTAGCATATTTAATAACGTGTTTAAATGACGTTAATTTCGAAAGTCAATCATTTGACTTTTCTTTATAAATTCTTAATAAAACATATTTTAATGAATAAATTAATATAAATCGATTTTCAATCGATTTCTTCTCATAAAGCTTTAATCCCGATTTTCACGCAAATCGATAAATTTGATTAATATTTTCTTTCAATAATAATCTTTTAATACATTAAGCATTATTTATGCTTTTAACGTTATTTAATATAACGTTTCATCATAAACATAATATTCTATGTTTAATAATTCTCGAAAATTCAATTATGTCTAATATAATTTTTAGACATGATAAATTATTATTCTTGATTAAAAAGGAATTAAAATTCCTTATATCCAAACATATAGCTCACGGCTATATCAAAATTTTTCCAACCTTGTTCCAAAAATCCTTTAAATTCATATAGTGTATTATTTTACACTATGATCATTAATATGTATTAATATCACTATAGGAAAATTTGACATCATTTTCCCTACACTAATGCTTCTCGATTATTTTCTAAAATTTACCCAAACAATTTCCTAAAATTCTAATTAAAAACCACAATGTCTAATTATCATCCTAACTCACTAATACCTCATATTATCCAAGATTATCAATTTGTACATATCAATACACTCAATCACATACCTCTCGGCCATTTCAAGAATTTGAGCATTAATTCTTCAAAATTTTTAGTAAATTCATGTAATACATAGCTAATGCTCTAGATCGCTAATATGCCATTACATTTCTCAAATTAAAATTGTACATCATCATAGCATACTTCATGCATTTTCGGTAATATTGAAACTATAGCTTAGGATTTTTAGAAATTTCCCAATAAATCACTATAGGCTCCTACAACATCATATATCATCAATCCATTCTTAATCATTCAACAACAATTTCGATCATCATCATAATTTTTCATAACATGATTAATCAAATTTAAACATGTTACATGCTTATAGATCCTCTTAATACACATTATTAGTGAACAAGTATCATGCTTAGCATACTTTCTTACTTAAGAACACATGCTTGAAATTTTAATCTATCCATTAGAAATTTAAAATTCTAACGTATAATCGAAGCTCGTTAAAAGCCTAACCTTTTAATCGGCTTAAATTATTTGTGCAAGGATTTTTATATCAAGGGATTGGGGTTTAAAAAATGAAGAACACACCTTGTTTTTCTTAGAGGAAGCTCACGGCAGTGAGGTTTTGAGAAAGAGAAGTGAGTTGGTTTGAGGTAGTATCTTTACTTATGCTAAATGAATGAATACATAGCACTTTACAACTTATTGCTCTCAGTTCTTTCTCTCACAAATACAATTGCAAGACAATTTTTATGCTTTATGACTCATACTTGTATACATCATCATATTAACTATGTATAAAGTTTTCTTGGTTAAAACAAATTAATCCTTTGCATTTTTGAGGCAATAGTCATCGACACAACACACACACACACAAGGAATACCAAATTTTCTTCTATGACTCAATATTCATTATGTCATGGAGTAAGTATCTCTTACACACATTTACTACACCTTGAAGGAAGCAAAATAAGATCATCACTTGGATCCTTGCATACGTCGGCCTTCTTGCAGCAAAAGGAAGGATTTTTAATTTTTTTTTTTTTTTTTACACGTGCAAAGAAAATCAAATTAAAGAGTCAACATTTTCTTCTCACTTTTAGTCCACAAAATACGGCTATGACAAGAACATAAGGTATCCCACTTGATTCTCCCATTAATGATCTTGTTTATTGTGTAGAATATATTTTACTTGGTCAACACAAATTGGAAGATGAAAATAAAAATGGCTCTATGTTAATACATTTTGCATATTCACTGCAATCTTCCATTCTTAGGGCCAAAATTTATTTTTCATGCTATTTACAGATATATATCATAATATATGACTTAGATGATAAATTATAGCATAGGAAAAATTATTGGAATTAATCCATGGGTTGAAAACCCTAATTCTCGATTTGGGGTTTCGAGAATCTAAATAATCACAAATATAATTCCAATATTTTCTAGCATTAATTCAATGCTAAATAATATTCTAATTATATAAAATAATCATAGGAATTTAAATATCATAATTCCTTGATCGTTAGACTTGATTCTCAAGTCGTCTCAAAGCGTTAACGTTCAAAGCGTTTAAAACGTTAAATATCGACTCATCTCAAAATGGTCGTAATAAAGTCGTAATCACTTTATTAAATCATTCCAATAATAATGGAATTAAATTCTAAGCTTAAAACTTAGAAAAGATTACGAGATTTCAATTATCGATCGTAATCGGCGTTGAAATTATCTTTGTTAAAATCGTCACATATTCGTATTTCTAAATTCACATTCATTTGTGAATAAATCATAGGAATTTATTATTCCAACAATAATCAAAATCATTATTCGATATTTTAATAATCCAAAAATCATAATAAAACTCTAATTTACGAAATTAATATCGTAATTAGGTTTTTAAATAATCGGGGTATTACAATAACCGCGTGGGCCGCTATTAAAGTCAGGCCCAGCTCGTTTGGGCCTGTCAGTGAGCCCGAGTGGTTGGGCCATATCCCATCAGTTATCGAAAGTCAAAATCGTTGACCAAAGTGTAAACGTATGAAATACGTTAGAACGTGAACAATGTTATGTTGTACGTCTAATAGAAATGTAGTTTGTATTGAATAGATACACTAAGACGTGCAAGACGTATTAGAAATATAAGAATATCTCTTTTATAAGAGACGATTTCATAATTGAAATCATTTTATCGAAAGACGTTAGTATAAGTTCAACGTTTGACCTAAATGATTAATATGAGGTCATAAATCATATTTCGTCTCTATCGAAGTACGAAAAGTTATAAGTTAAGATGTTCGATGAAAAGACATACTAAGTTAGTTAAGAGATGCGAAGTATTATTTTAGAAGGTTATCAAAGTTTATTAGACTTTGACGTTCTCAAAAAACGTGACCGACGTACTAAATTAACTTCTTACGTAAAGGTGGGACGCGACGTGATCGTTGACATTAAGGAAAGTCTGTGTAGAAAGCTTACGTACCAGGTGGGCTTCTTTTCTTATCCTCAAGGATAAAATGTTTTATTTATGATGCTCTCTTTTGAGAAATGATGATGAAATTGCCTGCCCAGATGTTTATGTTTTTATGTATGTATCTTGTCCATGAATGAATGATGAATGTTGTTGGGTCGCTCTCAACTTATGAATGAAAATCGAATTCGGATCTGTGCTAGAAGGATAATTCTAGCTTTGGATTAACGTGTACATAATGGTGATTTAGGGGCGTAAGGACAATGTGACGGTCGCGAGACTGAAGGAGGCTACTTCTACGGCGTTAATGTTGATGTTATAAGAAAAATGAAAGGATATGGATCATACATACAAAGAGAAAATGCTTGGCGGCGATGATTTATGAAAATGATGAAATGTTTTAGTAAGCTGAGGCATTTTCAAATAAAACCTTTGTGTCTTACCATGATGGGCGATGTAATTTAAAGATGAAAATGTTTTGGCATAAGTCCTTGAGTGCATTCTTGTACTCGACCACATATTGTTTTTAAATGTGCGAGTCGAAAGTGATGATGCGATGGGCAGTGTTGAGCAATAGGGATCTTTGTCTTTGAAAGTTAATAACTTGATTGTCTGTGTCGTATATACATATCACATGTTTTCATTGCAAGAACTTAAGTTATGTATTAAAGTCAAAAGTATTCTTGATATATGTATTACGATTCGATGTTGATGGTCTTTTCCATTTATAAATTCATGTTTAAAGTAATAGTCCATGTTAATTACGTACTTAGGATTAAGGGGTCACTGATTATGTTGGAAGTTAGTTTGTAATTATGTAATTAAGCATGTTTAGGTAAGTAATTTGAAAGAAAATTGACAAAAGAAATTTAGAATATATATCAAAGATTTCAAAAATTGAAGAAATGATATGTTGATTTTATCTTCTTCAATTAACTTGATATATGAGTTTAATATGATGATTTAAGCATTATGTGAATTAATTAGAATTTTCTAAGTTCATATGTTGAAAATGGAAAATTTTAGTTTATGTGTTTAGTTGACATGTTTATGCTAAGGTTGATATATGCTAAGTTGAAGAGAAAAATAATTTATGTATACTAACAAAGTTTTCAAAAATTTCAAGGAAAAAGGGGAAATTAAAGTTTAATGTTATTCTTTATAAATCTTGTGGATTATGAACACATTATGCAAATAAGGACTAATGAAGCTTAATTAAGAATTTTAGAACACAGAATGTGAAAAGCTAAAGCTTATGTACATATTTATGTTGAATGAATTCATGTTTTACATAAATTATGTTATGTGATCTTAATTAACTAGAAATAATTTATAAACCTAAAGTATGTTAGTAGTAAGAGAAATACTATTTCAAGTATGTTCATGGCCTATTACTTGAATGGTAATGAAAAGTCTAAGTTAAGTGATTAATTGAGAAGTGGTGCATAAATAACTTAAGAAAAAGGAAAATAAAGTGTTTAAATAAAGAAAAGAATGTGAATTGAATTCACTAAAGTGTCAATCGTTCCTTTGATATCAAAGTAGACTCGTGAGAATCAAATAAGATAAAAGGTGAAGAGAGTTTATAGAATAGAAGGATGCAATGACCCGAAAGATTTAAATTTCTTATAGGTAAAAGCTTAAACAAAATTGCCTAAGCAAAACATAAGAAAAGAAAAAGAATGAATAAAAAAAAATTACATGTGTTTAATAGATAAGAAATGCCCTTTATATAAGTACTGATATTATCAAATAATCCAAGGTACATCGAGAAAATTGAAAGCGATTAAATAGGAGGAGGAAGAAGAAAAGGGAAGTTTATTAAGCTTACCAAGTAAATCAACAGATGGGCTTTCTAATAAACTATAGCACGTGCTAAATTTTGTTATTTTATTATATGTTGCATTACATTCAAAATTATTGACTTGCGAATGTTTGAGCATGAGCATGATGCATTACCTATCACGAAAAGAAAGAAAGAAAGAATATTACCGACGCTGGTATGGACCTTGGTCGAGGTGTTTGAGAAGGAGGCATGCTTCTCAACACAAAGAAATGCGTGGATATGGGAGGATAAAGATGTTTGCAGATAAAGATCATGCATGTGCATTTGTTTTGATAAAATGAAAATGAAAGTAAGTAAATGTTTATTACGAAAAGCATGTACGGGTTTTCACTAAAATCACGTGTAATGCAAAGTTATGGCAAGTCAATCCGATAGCTCTAAGAGCAAAGTTTTAAATATTTTCGGCATGTGTCCACTAAGTGCTTTATGTACTCACGTCCTGCATATATTTCTAAACATGCAGGTTGAGCTTGGGTTTTGGAGATGGATCGGAAGGGAACAGTGTGGTTTTTGCTTGTAAATGTTCATATGTTGTGAATAACTCTTGTGATCGAGTTACTTTAATATCGATGGTTGTTGATGATGGAGTTGAACTCCTTAATATTGTTGGATTTGTATACTGAAAGCAGTATGGTTGAGCTTGTATACAATGTTTCCTGTTACCACTATTACAATCTCCTATCGAATTGATTACTTGATTGCATATATATGTGTCCCTTATCTCATATATAAGTTAGATCATACGATGTGTAGAAGATCACGAAGTGCGTATGATCGGTCGAGCTTAAAGAGATATAAAAGGATCACAGTGAGACAACTTGAGGGGCGAGTTGTCCGGTGTGAGTGCTGGTGTAGATAAAGTGACTTGACTTGGTTGCTTGTCTATCTTTGATGCGTCTCGGCGTATTGATGGATCACGATGAGATGAGTTCTTCTATCGTGAGTCGTGAAGAACCTAGATCTCGGTGACTTACGATGATCTAAACCTCGATAAGGTATTAGATGCGTATGAGTTCTTGACCATCACTTTGACTTGTTATGGGTGAGGGTTATATGTTCTAACCCAATATTCTCGCATCTTGGGTGGTGGCGGTGCTTGTATGTCATGCTAGTTATCTTTATCAGTCATTTGTATCCGTTAAGGATGATGGCGTCCCATAAGGAGATCAAAGGTTTATTGTACTAAACCTTGCGGGTTGAGTTAGCTCAAGTACAATAATAAGGTTGAGTGGTACTACTTAAGGAATTAAAGATATTAATTATTTTAAGCGATCAGAATGCTATAAATAATTAATGGGCGTCTGATATCTTAAATACGAGGATTCGTAATGTCTAAGTGCAAAACCGACTCAACTTGGTAATAAAGGGTAAGTCGGCATTTATTCTCTAGTGGCATGAATAAATGTTTATAAATTAATTTATGTTAGGCTGAACATAAGATATATAATTAATTTATTTGAGGCCCGTCTTTATTCCTTGCATTTGATCCTGGTGGCCCGTCGGGCCGATACACGGTGAAAATCGCGCCCCTCCTATCTCTAAGGCAAGGATTTGATCCTCTTTATCCATAAGGATATTATTATATTTATGGGATATGCATGGATCCTTTCCTAATGGGATTATGGTAATGCATTATAAATATAAGGTAAGAGATAAGATCAAGGTTAATCCACACAATTAAACCTAGAATTTTCGTCCATCTCCTAGTGCTTGTGAGGTTCTTGAAAATTGTGCCATAGTGAGATTGGGTGATTTTCCGAAGCATTCTCCATATATCGTCCTCACTCGATGTTGGAGTTTGGGCAACCGGCATCTGATCCGGAAGATCAAAGCATGAGTCTCGATCCGTTCATCCAGTTCATCCCGGCAGTTCAAAGGTAAACACGAGAAAACCCTACGTGTTGCAATTAATTATATAGGCGCGCTAGGAATATAATCAATGTATGGTGAATTAAACATCGAGATAGATCCTCGGAGAGGGTTAAATAAGATTTCCTACAATTGGTATCGAGCGGGTTCGATATCATGGCTCTGTTGGATTAATTCACTTTTGATTATTACGCGCATAATATATTAATTGTTGAATACATCGTTCATCGTGGCTCGGTTTTGTTTTGTCGGATTTTGTTTTCACCGAGAAAATCCGTGGTTAGATTAGATTTGTTTTCTATAAATCTTATACGTAAAAGAAAAACGAGCAACACGAAGCGAGGCGATAGAAACGGTCGCGGCGTACGGGTGGCACGCTCGGCGTGCATGGTGCTCGATGGGCCGCGCAACCATCGCGCGTTCTCGGTGAGCGAGGTGAGACTCGGCGACATCGGCTACACAGGCGTGCGGGCGCGCGATTCTCGCCTGAGCGCCTCGGCACGCCCGGCGGCTGGAGCGCGAGCCATCAGACGAGAGGTCATGCGTGGCGCGCGGCGTGCGCGTGGTGATGCAGGCGTGCGTTTTGCGCGGGCGCCCGGCGGCGCTCCGCCACGCACGCGCGGATACACACGAAAACCTCGGGTCATCCTCGGCGTAGCGGGCAACCTCGGCGGGGCGACCTCGGCGAGTCATGCTCGGCGGCTCACCGCTGGCGGCTCGGCGGCAAGCAGCCTTGGCGCGGGCGGCAGGCGCGCGTATTCGCGCGAGACACTGGCGCTTGCGAGCGACCGCGGTCACGAGGTCAGCCAGCGAAGCAATGCGCGGGCGCTCGGAAGCGGGCATGGCGCGCGCGCATCTCGACGGTCATTGTCGCCTTCGCGATCGCGAGGCGCCTACGAGGACGCGAGGTGGCGCGCCAGGTGGGCGCGCATGGGCTGTGCCCTGGCGGCCCGACCATTTTGGGCGGATCCGGCCCGGACCGTTTTCAGCCAGGACTTGATTTTTGGCCCGAATCGGTTTTGATGAATCGGTCCGTGCCCGTACACGTGAGGCCCATTCGAGTTGATGCATGCTTTGCAATTCTATGTAATAGATTAGGCAAGAAAGTGCAAGTTCCACGAGTGGAGCCACGATGAGCGTTTATTTTATTTTATCGTTCATTGCATGTCGTGCATGTTTAAATTATGCGATAGCATGCTATGTATGTTTATATTACGTGAACAAACATATTATATGTTTTCGTGATTGGATGCGCATAGTAAGCATTCTAGGTTTATCGCGTTTTCAAGCATATTTTAGAATTACTGCGAGCATGTTTTACATGTTGAGTTCTATAGAAAAGCATGCTAGGATTCGTGATCTGCATTGACAAACCTTTTGAATCAAAAGACTAAGCAAGCAACCCGACATATTAGTTTTCAAATTAAAATGTCGAGACCTCCACTTTTGATCTCTATACAAAGTGAGGCCTTTGCGTGAGTGGCGATCCACAGCGTGGCTTGCTTGCTTATTTATCATAAGTTTGTTAGATGAGATTTCTAAATAAAACCTTTTAAATCTATTGAGAAGTTGGGTTTCATGTAAACGCGATCCACAGCGTGGCTTGCGTGTGCGATTTTCATAAGTTCTCTAGAGATAGTTCTAAAAGGAGATAACAAAAGAATTTGAATTGGAAGCGGTATGGTCCGGTGAGTATGCCAATTCTAAGAATTCATTTTCTTTGTTAAAATTGTGGTCATTGCTTAGACATCACCTCGAGTACAACTTCCATGAAGTCCCTTCTTGCGATAGTGATGTGGTCTAGTAAGGTCCAATCATTAATTTCATTTGTCATAAGGATAAGTTGACATGGATTGAAATTAAGCGACTAAAGGTATATTTTATTACAGTAGAGGGATTCGTGTGTAGCGTCCACACGCGTGGCTTGCATGTGGGATTCCTTGGGCGATTGGAGGTTCAATCAATATTGTTTTATCAAAGGTTACAATATTGTTGTTACGAATTATGTGCGATCGTATGCTTATGTGTTTTACATTATCTTTTGATATGTCTCTTACGATTATCAATATGCTCGCACAAAATCCACTTATCCGGTCGAAATTTTATCGGTGGAAGCGAAACATGGAATATGTTCTTATCATTTGAAGAACACATGTTTGTTCTCACTACTCCTAAACCCGATGCCACTTCGCGCGATCGACTAATGAGCGGCGAGTCAGCGGACTTTGGCATAAGTCGAACAATATGGCCAAATGCTATATGATGACTACAATGTCCAAAGGCTTGCGGTGCGACATCGATCGATGGTGAGCGCGACGAAATATGGTCAAGTCTCGAGGTAAGTTTGGGCGATCGGATCAGACGATCCGCTTCCACACAATGAGAGAAATCTTGGCGTGTAAGATGGAAGAAGGAAGTTCGGTCCATGAACATGTCTCCCATGACTCATCTCATGGATAGTCTTGATCGGTTGGGAGGAGGTATTGTGAGCCAAGGTCGATATCATCCTCAACACACTACCCAAGTCTTTTGAGAACTTTCGGCGTGAATGCGATCATGAGCAAGACCGGTATACACTTAGTCGGTTGCTTAATGATCTCGTGGCGCGGAAAGAGTCATGGGTAAAGGGCACATGCTCTTGCTAGCACATCTAGGGGCCCAAATTTTCCGTTGAAAAATGGAAAAGAAAAGGGGCACCAAAGGTGGTAGAGGCGAGGAAATAGTGGGAGTAATGGGAACAGAACATGCATGCCACCGAGGCTTAAAGAAGCGAAGGAGAGGCAAGTGCTTCAAGTGCGGCAAGGCGGGCATTGGAGGCAGTGCCCTATGCTCGAGGCTCAGTGCGCATTTGCTTTAGTAACGGAAACATGTTTAGCGACTTGTTCTACCCATTCTTGGGTAGTAGACACGAGTGCGACTGATCATGTTTGTTACACCTTGCAGGGGTTCCTGCGGACAAGGGAGCTGAGTGATGGCGAGATAACGATCTCCATGGGCAACGAGGCGAAAGTCGAGGCCGTTGCAGTCGGAGATGTTACTTTATGTTTTGAAGAACAGTTTTAGTTTTAAAAGGCGTTTTATATGTGCGGATTTTGGTGGAACCTTGTTTCATTTGAAATTGTTTATTCATGGATATTACATTATTTTTGATAGTGGTGTTTCTATCAAGAAATGTCGAAGTTATACGTGTTGGCACATTATATAATTAAGCTTTATACTATTTACGCTAAACATAATACCTACAACTATGTTGCATCTACATCAAACCTTAAAAGAGAAAGTTTTCTTCGCAAGATGACACCACTTTTCTCGGCATCTTAGATTAGGTCACATCAATCTAAATAGGATCCAAAGGCGGCTAAGAATGGGCGTTGGGTGATCTCACGGTTACTCGTTCTCGATCTGCGAATCTGTATAGAAGGAAAGATGTCGACCCGGACCCTTCAGCGAAGGGTTATAGAGCAAAGAAGTGTTGGAGCTAGTCCATTCGACTGTGTGGACCGATGTCCACACAAGCTCGTGGAGAATGCAGTATTTTGTCACTTTCATTGGCGATTACTCAAGAGTGCGGATACATATACCGCTTCACCACAAGTCTGAATGCTTTGAGAAATTCAAAGAGTTTAAGGCGGAAGTGGAGCGAAGCTTGGTAAGAGTGTCAATCATCATGGTGCGATCGCGGTGGTGAATACCTCGATGAACGAGTTTATGGACTATCTAGTGAAGTGTGGGATTACCTCCCGGCGCGCACTACACGGGCACATCACGACAAAATGGTGTGTCGGAGCGAAGAAATAGGACTCTTTTGGAAATGGTTAGATCAATGATGAATTATGCGACATTGCCTATTTAGATTACGGGGTATGCCTTAGAAGCGACGACATACTTGCTAAATCTAGTACCATCAAGTCGATCGAAAAGACCCCTTCGAGTTGTGGTTTGGTATGACTAGTTTAAACCACATAAGGATATGGGGCGATCCGGCATGTCTTTGAACAAGAAGGCGATAAGTTGGAGGCTAGATCGACGCAAGGTTGTTTATTGGCTATCTAGAGGAGCGAAGGTGGTTTATTCTATAGTCTAAGGATCGGAAGGTCATTATTAGCACTAATGCCCGATTCTTAGAAGAGGATTATATGACAAACCACAAATCCAAAGTTGAAATCATTCTTGAGGAATTGGAAGATGATCGTATTCCACCACCGATTAGGCGAAAGGTGCGAGATGTGGGTAATACAGTGGGAGGATCGACACCGATACTTCAAGAAATTGAAGTGGGTCGGACTTCCACTTGGAGATACCGACCACACAAGTGGTACCTACCCGACAAGTTGTGCAAGATAGAGAACCACAAGTATCTGCACCCACCATTGCCATTGTGCGGTGGCGCCTCGTCATAGTGGGAGGGTTGTTCGTCGACCCGGCGATTTATGTTCGTGGGTGAATCTTGGATTTAGTCCGGAAGCGAGCGGCAATAATCGACCCATGGACATACTGACGATCTACAAGACATTGATGCAAGATCATGGCACACCTCTATGGACTTAGAAATTGAGTCCATGCTGACTATGGATGTATATGAAAGACACCTCTACCGGATGGCGAGGAAGCGCGGTAGTAAGTGGGTATACAAGAGGAAGAGAGATTCGAGATGGGGAGGTTTCGACTTTTAAAGCCGGGCTTGTGGCGAAAGGTACACTCAGTTGAGGCATCGATTTCGATGAGACCTTTCTCTCGTAGCAATGCTCAAGTCCATCGAATTCTTACGGCCATAGCAGACCACTTGAACCTTGAGGTTTGGCAAATGGATGTGAAAACCGCTTTTCTAAACGGATACCTTGAGGAAGGTAGAGACATCTATATGCAGCAACCCGAAGGTTATGTGGTGAAGGGTGAAGAGGATCTAGTATGGAAGCTTAAGAAGTCCATTTATGGGCTTAAGCAAGCCTCACAATCCTGGAACTTACGCTTTGACGGTGGTAAAGTCTATGGATTTACCCGGTTGCCTAGCGAGAGTTGTGTGTATCGTTTAGATGTCGTTGGTGATGTGGTATTTCTTGCACTTTATGTAGATGACATTCTTCTAGTTGGCAACAATGTGAAGTTGTTATCAGGGCGTAAAGAGTTGGTTATCGATCAGTTTCAAATGAAAGACTTAGGAGATCGACGTACATTCTTGGGATCAAGGTTTACCGAGATCGCAAGAGGAAAATGTTGAGCTTATCTCGGCGTCTTACATTGATCTTGTGATTACTCGTTTAGTATTGAGACCGCCAAGAAAGGATTGCTACCTTTCGGACATGGCGTTCCTTTATCTAAGGAGAAGTTACATATGACGCAAAGGAGATAGAGAAATGAGACAAGTTCCTTACGCTTCCGCCGTAGGAAGTCTCATGTACGCAATGCTATGTACGAGGCCCGATATACGCTATGCGGTAGGCATAGTAACTAGATATCGTTTAACCTGGACAAGCTCATTGGGCTGCGATAAAGCATATACTCAAGTACACGAAAGGACTCGAGATTATAGGTGGTTTACCATGCGAGATAGTCTAATGCCTTTGGGTTATCTGAGACTTCGGTTTCAAGGCGACCGTGATGAGAAAAAGTCTACCTCGGGTTATGTGTTTACCTTGGGAGGTGGAGCAGTATCTGGCGGAGTGCAAGCAGCGATGCATTGCGGACTCTACCATGGAAGCGAATATGTAGCCGCCGGAGGTGCTAAGGAGGCTGTATGGTTCAAGAACTACCTCATGGATCTAGGTGTGGTACTGGTTTTCCCAAGAGTATCATAGTTTCTTGTGATAACTCGGTGTAGTGGCAAACTCGAAGGAACCACGGACCCACAAGGCGACCAAACACATAGAGAGAAAGTACCATGTCATCGAGAAATCGTTAGGCGAGGGACGTCTTGATTGAAAAGATTGATCTGACGGATAACCTAGCGGATCCATTCACAAAGAGCACTGCCGCAAAAGTCTACGAAGTGCGTTCGAGGACTTGGATTGCGCTTGATGGCACCACTTAGAAAGGAAACTTTTGTATAAGTGGGAGAAGCAAAGTGATGGTTTTATTGTAATAGCTAGTAGAGACACATTGTATACTAAAAGTTTGCTTTAGTATAAGTGGGAGATTGTTGGATTTGTATACTAAAAGCGGTATGGTTGAGCTTGTATACAATGTTTCTGTTACCACTATTACGATCTCTATCTGAATTGATTACTTGATTGCATATATCGTGTCCCTTATCTCATATATAAGTTAGATCATACGATTGTGTGAAGATCACGAAGTACGTATGATTAGTCGAGCTTAATGAGATATAAAAGGATCACTGTTGAGACAACAGGACGAGTTGTCGGTATGAAGTGCATGTGTAGATAAGAAGTGACTTGACTTGGTTGCTTGTCTATCTTTGTGCGTCTCGGCGTATTGATGGATCACGGTGAGATGAGTTCTTCTATCGACCGTCGTGAAGAACCTAGATCTCGGTGACTTCGATGATCTAAACCTCGATAAGGTATTAGATGAGTATGAGTTCTTGACCATCACTTTGACTTGTTATGGGTGAGGGTTATATGTTCTAACCCGATATTCTCGCATCTTGGGTGGTGGCGATTGCTTGTATGTCATGCTAGTTATGCGTATCGAGTCACCGTATCCGTTAAGGATGATGGCGTTCCATAAGGAGCTCAAAGGTTTATTGTACTAAAGCCGTGCGAGGTTGAGTTAGCTCAAGTACAATAATAAGGTTGAGTGGTACTACTTAAGGAATTAAAGATATTAATTATTTTAGCGATCGAATGCTATAAATAATTAATAGGCGTCTGATATCTTAAATCGGGATTCGTAATGTTTATGTGCAAGCCCGACTCAACTTGGTAATAAAGGGGTAAGTCGACATTTATTCTCTAGTGGCATGAATAAATGTTTATAAATTAATTTATGTTCGGGGTGAACATAAGATAATTAATTTATTTGAGGCCCATCTTTATTCCTTGCATTTGATCCCTGGTGGCCCGTCGGGCCGTGGCTTAAGTGAAAATCGGTGCCCCCTCCTATCTCTAAGGCAAGGATTTGATCATCTTTATCCATAAGGATATTATTATATTTATGGGATATGCATGGATCATTTCTAATGGGATTATGGTAATGCATTATAAATATAAGGTAAGAGATAAGATCAAGGTTAATCCACACAATTAAACCTAAATTTTAGTCCACCTCCTAGTCTTGTGAGGTTCTTGAAAATTGTGCCATAGTGAGATTGGGTGATTTTCCAAGCATTCTCCATTGATCGTCTCGCTCGGCGTTGGAGTTTGGGCAGCGGGATACGATCCAGGAAGATCAAAGCATGAGTCTCGATCCGTTCATCCCGTTCATCCCCGATGATTCAAAGGTAAACACGAAAACCCTACGTGTTGCAATTAATTATATAGACGCATGCTAGGAATATAATCAATGTATGGTGAATTAAACATCCAAGATAGATCCTCGGGAGAGGTTTAAATAAGATTTCCCTACAAATATCTCTTATGATTTGGAATTATCTTGGTATGGCTGGTAGTTTTGGTCTGTGAATAAAGTTGAAGTCTAACTCATTTATATCTTTTGTTGTTGAAATGAATTTAGTTAGATTGTGTTTATGAACATTTGAAATTGTTGAAGTAGAACTTGTTTTGGTTCTACGTTGTTTTAAAGTTGTCTTGAAACAACGTTGCACTTCTTCTTGCCTTGCTGATAAGATAAATGTGAAAACTATGCGTATCGTGATACTTTTCTGCCCAGATTTATATGTCTTCATACATATAACTTAACTGCCCCTTCTGTTGCCACATTTTGACTTGAACGAACATTTTGTTATGGAAGTAATTGTGGAAAACCCATTGTGGACAAAAATTCGAATGTTTTGATTATCCTTTCGCCGTTATTCCTTTTTCACATTAGATTTTATGAAAACGAATTGTTCATTCTGATTAAAGTTATATATATCCTTGATTTCATCTATTATTTACCCTCCATATATTCTTGTCATAGCACATTATGGATTCTTCTATCATTGTTAGTCCTAATGGTTCATGAAAAGTCATTAGTCACAGCCTAATCTCTTGATTAAGAAGTTGGGCGGTGAAAAATTGGTATCAGAGCCATATTTTTATTGGGTCTGTGAGTACTTGGAGTTTATTTCAACTCATAAAGTAATTAGAGTCAGTAAAGCACAGTGTTCCAAATCCATCTCCACCAGCTCAACCAGGTAAGTAAGATGAAATTTTTTTATGAGTATTGAAAATGTTTTCATTTCAAGAAGTCATTTGATAAAGTTATACATTTGATAAAGACATGCATTTGATAAAGTCATGCATTTGACAAAGTCATGCATATGATTGATAAGTTATGTGTATGATAAGTGATGTGAAATATATATTGAATGTGCTAAGTATAAGATTGTTAAGCTTTGAGCATTTAAGAACATTAAGATGGGGACATTTTAGTTAGTATTTATGTTTTATTCTAGGATGGCGAGGACTAGATCTACATCAAGGAAGAGTACAGCACCAAGACCCCTTACGATTGGACGAACGGATCAATTCTATTAGTATCGAATGGAGGAAGCTCAGACTAGTAGAATTCTTGGATAGATTCGTTGAGTTATGGATGCAAGTTAGGGGGTTAGCAGTGACAGACTGGGACGGCATCATGCAGTTGGTACGAGTTTTACCTTCAGGATGGCAGGAATGGGCAGTTGTAGTTGCCCTAGGCTACATTGCTGAATATCGTAGCTTCACAGAATTTCCAGGATTTGTAGATATTATCCGAAGACAATATCATGCCACCCAGAGTCCACCTCCTGGTAACTACCCTCCGGTGGAAGGTTTTGTTTTTCCTTCCATAATATCTTATCATCAGACATTTCTATTGAAAGTAATGAACCTCAGTTTGAGGCAGGCAAATCTAGTACTTCTGCCGTAGTAGATTTGGCCGTTTCTGAATCTTTGATGGAGACCTCTGATACTTCTCTTTATGAAGACCATATTGTACCAGTTGATACTACCACTTCATCCGATCAGCTTACCTCTGTTGATGTCCCTATTTCTTTCGAGCTTAGCCCTATTGTTCCTGACAACTATCTAACTCTTCTTGAAGAATAGTTTCCTCTTGAAGAACCAGAGTATTTCGACCCAGACTATGATATGGATGCCATCGATTTGAGATGGTATGATCACTTAATTGCTATAAATGTTTCTCCACTCAAAGCTGTACCTTATGAATCTCCACCTAAAACCCCACCCACATTTCTTTTTGAAGAAACGGAGGTTGGATCATCCAGGCCAACTGGTGTCACACGATCTTTTAAGTATGAACCTGAATTTTTACAACCCATTGGTACTAGCCAATTCAAGCCCCTTCAGCTAAGTGATATGCCATTTATCACGGATCCTTCTCTTCTAGACACTGAGATCAACTATTCCCATTCTACCTCGTTTGCTAATCGATCTTACGAACTTCCACGGAGGATGAATGTATTGAAGAGGTATCGGATGAAGAGAATATGGAAGACATACCAGATGCTGATGTAGGAGTAGAAGGAATGGATGAAGAAAATGAGATGTCTGGCCCCGGCAATGGAGATGATGCGGCATCGAGGATGGACTAGAAGTAAGATGAAATAGATCAGTAGTGTTGTACATTTCTAAAAAGATAGTTAAGTAGGACTGATGTATATAGTGATGGATGTATAAAGTTTAACCTAGACTAACCGGAATAGTTTTTCGATGCCTACTCTGTCAATGCAAAATTTTCCTTTATGTAAAAAGTCCTCTATGAGGTAATTTTCCCATGATATAAAAAGAAAAATCTAAAATATCCACATTGTATTGAATGTTGATTTTCTTAATTACCTTTAAACTTATTGTTTATGCAATTGGTTGAGTTTATTCACATGTAACCATATTTGCTAAAACATGACACTTTACTTGCTTTCTTATAAATTTCTTGCCTACATACTGCATATATATTGTTCTTATTAATTTGAAATGCAGTATGCCGCCAAGACGTCGAAATCAAATTCCTGTGGAAGAAGAACAAGAAAGTGAAAATATACCTCAACCTACCCCTGAAACCACCCCTCCTCCAAACACCAAAAAAATTTCTGAATTATTCCTTCGACAAAATCCACCATCTTTTAGTGGAACTGGTAATCCTGCCGAGGCAGAGGAATGGATTCGGACAATGGAAAGAATCTTCAAATTTTTAGAATGCTCAGATAAGGAATGCCTTTTGTGTATTTCCTTTCAATTGAAGGGACTAGCTAACTTCTGGTGGGAATCACACGAGAAGACTCTCATTCTCGTAGATTGGAAAATTTTACATGGGAACAATTTAAAGAAGAGTTGTTTGCCAAATATATTCCTCAAGCTACAAGAAACAAAAGAAAATCGAGTTTATAAATTTAAAACAAGGAAGAAAAGCAGTGGCGAGAATATGATAGAGAATTTTGCAATCTATCTCGTTATGCTCCGTACAATATAAACAGAGCGAGAAGATGGGTGAGCTGTTCCGCTCGGGTCTACGTCAAGAAATAAGAATCATTTGGCAAGCCAACCTATCCTATCATATCTTGAGGCGTTGAATAGGGCTTTAGACATAGAATTAGAAATGCGATCGGATAAGATAGCCTTTGAATCAAATCGATTCCATCTCAAATCAAACTCCACAAAGATGATGCCTCAAAATCAAAGGTTCAAAAAAACAAAGATGGGAGACAAGAGACTTTTCAAATAAGAAACCTTGGCAAAGACCAAACTAGTTTGTTTCAAGCTCTTTCCGACCACCCTATCAAAATCAACCACAAATAATTCCAAATCCTCCTAGAATGCCTTTGTGCCCAAAATGTAATAAAGCTCATTCTGGAGTTTGTAGATGGGGGACCAATAGTTGTTACAATTATGGCCAAGTAGGTCATTATGCTAACAACTGTCCAATTAGACAAAGATCGGCAGAAAGTGGAAGAAGGTCAACTTCCGCTAAACAAGTACCACAAATGAAGGCTATAGGTGGTAGCTCTCAACAGTCAGCCCGGTCGACATCTGTACCTCAATATCAGATGATTTTACCATCTCAACCTCAACAAACTCAAACTCAACACCAGAGGGCGTTCGCTTTGAACCCAAGGCGACATGAACAGAATGCTGAAAACTTGGCAGGTATGGGAATATTAAACGGCTTACCTATTGTAATTCTCTTTGACACTAGAGCTTCACATTCTTTTATTTTGACGACATGCGTAGATGTTTTTAAGCTGAACATAGAGCGAAGTGACCAAGATTTAAAAGTGATGACTCCTTAAGGTAAATCCACAATAATTTCCCACATATGTTCCAACTTAGAATTCGAGTTAGGAACTCTTAAGTTGAAAGCAAGAATCTTACGAGTAATACCAATGTGGGATGTGGATATTATCTTAGGAATGGATTGGTTAACAGAAAATTTTACGATAATTCAATGCGAACGACGGGAAATTTCGTTCCATCCTCCAGGAAAAGAACCTACCCATTTTTATGGTGTTTAGATGAAAGGAATGAGAGTTCCCATAATCTCAACGTTGCGTGCTGATAAGCTGATGAGGAAAATTGAAACTTGTGCCTATTTGGTATATTTGAACGTTGATGATAAGAAAGAAAGACGATTAGAGGATGTGCTAATAGTTCAAGAATATCCAGATGTTTTTCCTGAAACATTACCAGGGTTACCTCAAGATAGACCATTGGAATTTACAATTGATCTAGAGCCCGGATCAGCACCTGTTTCAAAGACACCCTACCGTATGGCACCCAAAGAGTTACAAGAGTTGAAAATCCAACTTCAAGAACTCTTGGACTTGGGATTTATTCGACCTAGCGTGTCTCCATGGGGAGAACCTGTCTTGTTCGTGAAAAAGAAGGATGGTAGCCTAAGAATGTGCATAGACTATAGAGAATTGAACAAGCTCACCTTGAAAAACAAATATCCGTTACCTCGGATAGATGATTTATTTGATCAGTTGAAAGGACCTATTATCTTCTAAAATTGATATAAGATCGGGGTATCATTAGTTAAAAATTCATTCGTAAGATATTCTAAGGCGTCTTTGAACACGATATGGTCATTATGAGTTTGTAGTAATGCCTTTTGGATTAATAAATGCTCATACCGTGTTCATGGACTTGATGAATCGTGTTTTCACAATTACCTCGATAAATTTATCTTAGTGTTTATCGATGATATTCTTATACTCGAAGGCGAACAAGAACATGAGAGGCATCGAGAGTTGTATTAGAAACTCTAAGAGAAAAGTTATCGCCAAATTTAGTAAAAATTTTGGTTGAGAGATGTAAATTTTCTTGGACATATTATATCGTGAGAGGAATAAAGATGGATCCTACTAAGGTGCAGGCTGTACAAGAATGGAAATCATCTACAACACCGAATGAAATTCGAGTTTCTTAGGTATGGCGAGGCTACTATCGGCGATTCATTGAAGGATTTTCTAAAATTGCGAGACCAATGACTCAATTACTCCGGAAATGAGTAAAGTTCCAATGGGCCAAAGAATGTGAAGAAAGTTTCCAAGAACTTAAGAAGCGATTGACTTCAACTTTGGTATTAGCGGTGCGAGAACCGGATCAGGTTTACCTTTATCCGATGCATCAAAGAATGGTGAGATGCGTGCTTATGCGGGAAGGAAAAGTCATCGCTTATGCTTCACGACAGCTAAGACCGCACGAACTTAACTATCCAACGCATGATTTAGAATTAGCTACGGTAGTACATGCGCTAAAGATTTGGAGACATTATTTGTACGGCTCGATATGCGAAATTTTCACAGATCATAAGAGTTTAAAGTACTTCTTTGAGCAAAAAGATTTAAACATGCATCAAAGAAAGTGGCTGGAACTCATCAAAGATTATGACTGTGAAATTAAATATCACCCTAGAAAAGCAAACGTGGTAGCAGATGCTCTGAGTCGAAAAAGTCAATGACATGTAGGAATGATCCTCACTCAAGAACAGGAGTTGATCAAAGATTTTGAGAAATTGAAGATAGAAATAGTACTTCCACCAGATACCACTGAGAGAATCACATCTACGTTAGTGGTTGTACCAGACTTAAGGACGAGGATTGTAAATGCTCAACGACAAGATGAACAACTAGAAAAGTTGCGAGCTAAAATCAGAACGGAGGGATTACCAGATTATTGTGAAGCCCGGGACAATGCAATCATGTTCCGAAATAGGATTGTAGTACGCAAACAACCAGGAGCTGAAAGATGAAATCATGAGTGAAGCTCATAACTCGCTTTATACGTCGCATCCAGGAAGCACGAAGATGTATCAAGATCTTAAACAACAATTCGTATGGAAGGGAATGAAGCAAGAGATAGCATCTTTCGTGGAGCGATGTCTAGCATGCCAACAAGTTAAAGCTCTACATCAACGACCATATGGGAAGCTGCAACCTCTAGAGATTCCTGAATGGAAATGAGACCACATAACCATGGATTTTGTAACAGGACTACCAAGATCAAAGCGTGGAAACACTGCCATATGGGTAATTGTGGATTGTCTCACCAAATGTGCCCATTTTATTCCAATTCCTGTTACTTATGGAGCTAACAAGTTAGCCCAGATATATGTTCGCGAAATAGTACGATTACATGGAGTACATGTATCTATCACATCAGATAGAGACTCCAAATTCACCTCACGATTTTGGTCGAGTTTCCAAGAAGAATTAGGGCCTAATTGAATTTTAGTATGCTTTCCATCCTCAAACGGATGGTCGACGGAAAGAACTATTTAAGCGCTTGAGGACATGCTTGAGCGTAGTACTAGACCGAGGCGAACAATGGGAACAAGCACACCATTGGTTGAATTTGCTTATAACAATAGTTATCAAGCTACAATCAACATGGCGCCATCTGAAGCTCTCTAGTAAAAATACGATCGCTCTCTATTGGGACGAGGTCGGAGAAAGAAAGGTGTTGGGACCGGAAGCCATCGAAGAAATTATCAAAATCGCACGACAAATCAAGAAGAGAATTCAAGAAGCTCAAGATCGCCAAAATCTTACGTAGATGTTCGCCACACAGACCTCAGCTTCAAAATTGGAGACAAAGTTTTCCTAAAAGTTTCTCCAACCAAAGGCGTACATCGGTTCGGGATAAAAGGGAAAAAGAAATCGAGATTCATAGGACAATATGAAGTTTTAGAAAGAATCGGACCGGTAACATACAGGCTCGCATTGCCACTAAATTTTTGCAATGTACATAACGTGTTCCATGTGTCGCAGTGATTTGAAAATATGTGTTTGACCCAAAACACATCATTTCAAGAAGAAATAGTTCCTGAGCTAAATCTAAGCTACGAAGAAAGACCAAAGTGTATCCTAGATCGAAAAGAACATCAACTAAGGAATAAATCTATTGCTTTAGTTAAAGTACAATGGAAACATCATGGCTCAGAGGAAGCGACATGTGAACTAGAAGAGCAAATGAAACAGAAGTATCCCGAATTATTTGCATAAGGTACTAAATTTCGGGACGAAATTTCTTTTAAGGGGGAGAGAATGTAATATCCCTAACTTTTAATTAGCAATGAATCGACGATTAAGATTAAAGAGGGCATTGCATCCTTAATAAGAAAGGAATTATATATGCTTAAGATCTAAATTATATAATTTCACTTAGTGAAATGAAATGTGATTGGCAATTGAATTCTAAAATTTTTCTAAGCAAAAGATTTTTGTTTAGAAATTTAAAGTATTATGTAGATTTATTTTTATCTTAATGATCAAATAAATGTTATGATTATCAAAAATATAAAGTTATGTTATTATGTGTGTTACATTTTCATGTTATATTGTAATAATGAATTCTATGGATATAAGATTTATATGTTATTAAATTTTCTTACTTAAGTAATGAAAACAATAAAGAGTATATACATATAATTATGTTAGATATATATATATATATATATATATATATATATATATATTGATATTATTATTAATAAGAATGAAGTGTAGTGTAAATGCATTAAATAAGGTGAATTCTAGAAAATATGACTAAGCATTTATTTAATTACAAAGGATGAATAATCATATAATAAATTAAATTAAAAATAAAATAAATTTATATATATATATATATAAACACCTCCTTACTATTGAAAGTCTTCCAAAACCCACCCATTTCTCCCCAAACTCTCGACCACACACACTAAAACATACACTAGGATAAAAAAAAAATTATCAAGCTATTTCTTCCATATTTTCTACTTCCAAGTTTGATTTCAAGGTTGAAAGAATGTATAATTCTAACTTTTCTTTAATCTATAAGCTTAATTATCGTTGTACACATGTGAAAATATTGAGGATGTTGGGTTGAAGGATTGTGTATTATGTGATGATTATTGGTGAATATTGATGATATATGGTGATAGTGATGGTTTAGTGGTGAAATAATGAAGTAATTATAGTTAATTGTGAAAATTAAGTTAGAATTTAAACACCCTAGTTCTTGAGCTTGAAATGAAAGTGATGATATGTTGATGTTATGTTGGAAGTTAGTTTGTAATTATGTAATTAAGCATGTTTAGGTAAGTAATTTGAAAGAAAATTTAACAAAAAGAAATTTAGAATATATATATATATATTTTTGAAAATTTCAAAAATTTGAAGAAATGATATGTTGATTTTATCTTCTTCAATTAACTTGATATATGAGTTTAATATGATTATTTAAGCATTATGTAAATTAATTAGAATTTTGTAAGTTCATATGTTGAAAATGGAAAAATTTAGTTTATGTGTTTAATTGACATGTTTATGCTAAGGTTGATATATGCTATTATTATTGATGTTTAAAGTTGATATATGATAAATAAATGAGAATTTAAAAGAAAGTTGAAGAGAAAAATAATTTATGTATACTATCAAAGTTGTCAAAAATTTCAAGGAAAAATGGGAAATTAAAGTTTAATGTTATTCTTTATAAATCTTATGAATTATGAACATATTATGCAAATAAGGACTAATGAAGCTTAATTAAGAATTTTAGAACTAAGAATGTGAAAAGATAAAGCTTAAGCACATATTTATGTTGAATGAATTCATGTTTTACATAAATTATGTTATGTGATCTTAATTAACTAGAAATAATTTATAAACCTAAAGTATGTTAGTAGTAAGAGAAATACAATTTCAAGTATGTTCATGGCCTATTACTTGAATGGTAATGAAAAGTCTAAGTTAATGATTAATTGAGAAGTGGTGCATAAATAACTTAAGAAAAAGGAAAATAAAGTGTTTAAATAAAGAAAAGAATGTGAATTGAATTCACTAAAGTGTCAATTGTTCCTTTGATATCAAAGTAGACTCGTGAAAGTCAAATAAGATAAAGGTGAAGAAAGTTTAAAGAATAGAAGGATCTGCAATGACCGAAGATTTAAATTTCTTATAGGTAAAAGCTTAAACAAAATGCCTAAGCAAAACATAAGAAAAGAAAAAGAATGAATAATAAGAAATTACATGTGTTTAATAGATAAGAAATGCCCTTTATATAAGTACTGATATTATCAAATAATCCAAGGTACATCGAGAAAGGGGAAGGCGATTAAAGAGGAGGAAGAAGAAGAAAAAGGGAAGTTTATTAAGCTTACCGAGTAAATCAACAGGTGGGCTTTCTAATAAACTATAGCACGTGCTAAATTTTGTTATTTTATTTATGTTGCATGACATTCAAAAATTATTGACTTGCCGAATGTTTGAGCATGAGCATGAGCATGATGCATTACCTATCCAAGGAAAAGAAAGAAAGAATAAAAGAATGAAAGAATGTTACCGACGTCGGGTATGGACCTTCGGGTCAAGGTGTTTGAGAAGGAGACCTACTTCTCAACACAAAGAAAGTACGTGGATATGGAAAGAGAAAGATGTCTGCAGACAAAGATCATGCATGTGCATTTGTTTTGATAATATGAAAATGAAAGTAAGTAAATGTTTATTACGAAAAGCATGCACAGGTTTTTCACTAAAATCCTTGTGCAATGCAAAGTTATGGCAAGTCAATCCTATAGCTCTAAGAGCAAAGTTTTAAATGTTTTCGGCATGTGTCCACTAAGTGTTTTATGTACTCACGCCCTGCATGTATTTCTAAACATGCAGGTTGAGCTTGGGTTTTGGAGATGGATCGGAAGGGAACACTGTGGTTTTTGCTTGTAAATGTTCATATGTTGTGAATAACTCTTGTGATCGAGTTACTTTAATATCGATGGTTGTTGATGATGGAGTTGAACTCCTTAATATCTCTTGTGATTTGGAATTATCTTGGTATGGCTAGTAGTTTTAGTCTGTGAATAAAGTTGAAGTCTAACTCATTTATATCTTTTGTTGTTGAAATGAATTTAGTTGGATTGTGTTTATGAACATTTGAAATTGTTGAAGTAGAACTTGTTTTGGTTCTACGTTGTTTTAAAGTTGTCTTGAAACAACGTTGCACTTTTTGTTGCCTTGCTGATAAGATAAATGTGAAAACTATGCGTATCGTGATACTTTTCTGCCCAGATTTATATATCTTCATACATATAACTCAACCGCATTTTCTGTTGCCACACTCTGACTTGAACGAACATTTTGTTATGGAAGTAATTGTGGAAAACCCATTGTGGACAAAAAGTCGAATGTTTTGATTATCCTTCCGCAGTTATTCCTTTTTCACATCAGATTTTATGAAAACGAATTGTTCATTCTGATTAAAGTTATATATACTAGTAACTCGTGAGATTTTAATATACAATTGATCCATGATTGGACACAGATTTTTGGTAGTTATAGTCTTATGTTCAACATCGCCTAGCCATGTCTCTTTGTTAATGGTCTTAGAAAAACAAACTATCTTTATGCGTATGGATTTGATATATAAATTGTATTCGATTGAGAATAGTTTACGTTATAGTTTATAAGTAGAAATTCAAAATATAACTTAATCTTTGGTTAGGGTTCAACCATCTAAGTATGAAATGAAACGATAAGGTTATAGTTCAATTATCAGAACCCGTCTAGAATATGTACACGCTGCATTCGTCGTAATCTTGATTAAAAGTTATTTATTACTCATTATCATCACGAACTCATACAATAATGCCTGTTAATTATCTAGACCCCCTAAATCTATAAATATAAGTTGGTACAACAATGTGTGATACTTTTAAATAAAAAATCTAATATTACAAAGTAAACATTATTGATAAATAGTAAAAATATCAAAAAGATTAAAAATGAAAAAAAAAATCATTTAGGCATCATAACCTCTAGGATTTATATACTTGTACATGTCCAAAATCCCATTAAAAATTATTTTACTAACATTCTTATCCCAAACCCATGTAGTAATTCCCGCTAATTATTCAAACTCGTTTAAATTTATAAAATATTTAAATAATCAAATAAAAATTGTTATAATAATTGATTATTGGTTTCAATAAAACCCGAATATTTTAGAGCAAACATTAATAGTAAATCGCATAATAACAAATGGTTAGTATATTATTTCCAAAAGGAAAAAGATTAATCGATTCTTAAAATCCTAGCTCCATCTCTAAAGCAAACAATCATTATATCAAAGCTATGCTTTTGAATATAATATATAAGTTGTATTTCATTTTATTTAGATTGTCAAATTAGGACCCACGTGACATTTATCTATGTGTACTAACAGCCTAAATTGAGCTCCAAGCTAGGCTCCCCTCAGCCTGTACACTCGAACTCCAAAATCAAGTTTTAGATACAAGTCAA
>CM072821.1:63697300-63882549 GCA_036937905.1 Salvia rosmarinus
TTGGCTGATTTGAAATGACCAATATTTTTTATGGAAGACTATATTAGAGACATACTGAAAGTTTCTTTCTATTTGATATTCAAGACAAATAATAAATAATAGTGAAGGATTTTTTTCCGATTACTAAAAAAAAATAGAACTAATTAAAGATTCATTCTAACATAATTTCAGCCAGAGTATTTATTGTGAGTAAGTGAGGTTGGAAGTATACTACCCCCTCTATTTATAATTACAAACAATTTATAATTGACAACATAATTTAAATTAATTATATTAGTTTATATTAATTTAATCTAATTTATCTACTTCTATATTTACATGCATTTCATATAAATGAAGATGGACTAATTGATGTTTTTTGTTTGTTGATTTGCTTTCATATGACATACGTTTTATATAAATACTAATTAATTATTTTATTGATTATAGCGGCTACAAAGGAATATGCATGATTTGTGCATTGCTCATTTTGAAACGGAAATTCAATAAACATAATTTTATGGATTTGGAATTTATTAACAACCTTATTAGATGATATATGTATCAATGCATATTTTGTGGAATTTAGAAAAATAAGAGCATACAATTCGTAAAATTTCACATAGAATTGTGGATGAATGATGGGCTAGGATATATATTGGCAAAGTAATTTGGTCAAAAAAGTAATTTGGTGGCGGCCCGACCAACCCGTCTGCTTTTACATTTTTCTGCCTAAAATATGAAGGCAAACCAACCTCGGGCGGGCTTTGGGGGGGAGGGGAGGGGGATTTGGCTTCTTTTAGATCATTTTTCTATTTTTTTTAATATATAAAATAATTTTTTTAATTGTAAAAAATAAATAATTATATAAAATATAATTAATATTATTAAAAAATTATAGATATGTATATTAAATAATATTATAAATATGTACATTTAATAGAATATCGGACGAGCTTTTTTAACCCGAAACCCCGAGCTTTTTACCGAGCCCAAGAGTGGGCAGGTTTTTTTTAAACAGATTTTTAGGTCGATTTTTTCGATCTTTTAATTTTTAAGCCTAAACCAGTCCAAAACCCGAGTACCCCCGGTGGTTTTTTTGGATCGGGCTCATTTTGTCGGCTCTAGCTAGGAATATGTAATGTTGTATATAATTAATTAATAGAATTAATAGCCCCCACTGGCTTAGCTTAGTTGGTTAAGACTAGCAAATTTGGAACAAGGATCAATGATCGAATCATAGCAATCGTAATATGGGAGTTTCACCCTCTTTAGGGTAGTTCATTGTGAATACTAGACAAAATCCTAATAGCTTTTTAAATGTTGAGTTATCATGATTTACTCTCTCATATTCTCATGGAGCTGAGTCGAAAGGAGAGCTTTCCCTTTTGGAATAATTAATAGAATTAATAGATTAAGAGAGGGCATAATGGGGGAAGCGTGTAAAGGTGGGAAAGGAGGGCATGTGCACATGAGAGAGATGTGTGGCGGTTGGGTTTAATTACATATCCGATAGAAACGCCACACGCACGTTCCACTACCTCACATGCTCGCCCCACTTAACAGCTGTACCACTGTCTTCTTGTCTGCGGCCTCCTTTTCATTTTTCCATTTGCTACTTATCATATACTACTTAATAATTAATGCCCTTCAATTACTTACCAAAGGGAAGAAAATGTTGACTTATATCAAAACACTGACATTTCTATAAAGGAAAACAGTTAATTGTGCGGAGTCTCATTAGCAATCCAAAATTATAGTTTGAAAGCTCTCGACAATAGCTTTATATTAGTACTCATATTATTAGGTTTTGATCATCGGAAATGATCAAAAAATGACTTGGAAGTACTATTCTTAATATTTATATCCTTTTCTTTTGTTAGAATTGGATTCGTGTGCTATATTGTACCAAAAAGCAATCATCGAGAGCTTTCCAACAGTAGTTTCGGATTGCCTATAGGACTCCGAATAAATATGTTATTGGCCATCAAACATTGAACTCAAGCCAAATTCTAAATTTTATACAGTTTGTATATTTATTTATCAAGATTCTTTATTTAGTTAAAAACCAAAATTTTGTCATAACTTGTGCATTTACAGGCAATTTACCCTTCCAAGAAATATCATTTTAAATTGTTTTTCATTTTGAAAAAAATCAATTGAAATATAAAAAGTATCTGCTGAAATCATATGCTATCAAAGATTTATATAAAAAAATTGCATTCATTTTTTTTGTTTCGAAATATTAATATGGCATGTCGGATGCCACAATGCACCTATAATTGTTATTTGTAAAGCTGACATGGTCCGACACTGGTGTTTTGAGTGTTGCTCAATTGAAAGAAAAGAAAATATTATTTTAAATCTCAAACTACTTTCATTTTACCAAAAATATCATGAACTATTAAAAATATCTATTAATATTATGAACCTTCAAATATTTATAAAGTGTTTCCAAAGTTTATTTTCCTGCTCGATGGGAATGTTGACGTGCCTAGTGGGATGTTACTGTGAAATTATCATTAATACTAATAAAGACTAATATGGACAGAAATGACGAAATTTTGAGCATTTAATTTTAAAAATAATTATGTTATGGACTTTATTCGGAAACACTGCCAAGTTGACAAAATCGATCCCCAAGTTCTTAAAGTCTAAACACTAAGGTATCGGTTGGTATCATGAATGAAATAATGATTCTATGTTCATTTCCAATCCTATAGTTAGTAATATTTTACTGACGTTAATCATCATTTCAAAGGAATAGTTATTCGATAAATATGAGATTAACCATTCATCCCTCCTCCATGGTATTAACTATTCTCGTGAACACATGATTAGTCAAATTTACTTTTTTCCCTAACAAAATTTTTCTTATTTATTTTTATCTTATAAATTAATAATAATAATAATAATAATAATAATAATAATAATAATAGTATGGTAGTATTTATGATAATAAATAAATGTAATTACTAACAATAATTAATTATCGGAATAATAGTGAAAAATATAGTTATTAATAATATTACCATAATAAATAGTTATATTAAAATATTATTATTTATTAATATTATTAATGAAAATAATATAAATGATAATAATAATAAATAGTAATAAATATATATTAAAATAATACTATTAATATTAATTAATTAATAATAATATTAATAATAAGTAACAACAACAACAACAACAACAACAATAATAATAATAATAATAATAATAATAATAATAATCCTAAATAATAATAACAATAATGATAATTATTACTTAATAATACTTATTATTTTTTGTTATTATTATTATTACAATAATAATAATAATTTAAATTATAAAAATAATGATTATTTTATTTCATTTTTATTCGTTCATTCCGTATACGTACCAGCCATAAGAATCACATATTTTATTTCATTCAATTTTTATCATCATTCAATTCCAAAGTCCATTCCATTCCTATTTAATTTCATTCCTGCGTACCAATCATCACCTAAGACCCCTAGTTTATTTTTAAGGATTTCGCTATTACGAAATTTTTTTAAAAGAATATCAAAATTATATCCCTGTCTTCACGAAAAAAAATTGGGGATTGTGGAAAACAGAAGAGGCTAACTTAGACGTTAGACCATCGCAAATCAGCGACTATATATTAATCCATTAATGTATTTCTTCTACTCACTTTAGTCAAAAACGATCATTTGTAAAAAGTACAAAACTTATTTATGTATATTCTAGTTCTATACATTTTAAGTCCTTAAATATTTTGGGATCGACTTGAGTTTATTCTTGAAGCAATTATACACTTTTATCTGGACCAAATTCGAGGTAATTAGTTGTAAATTTTACTTTATTTGGGTGTTTGGAGAGGGTTTTAAACACTTTACTTGCTAACATATTTTTTTCTTTATTGTTTATCTATACATGATTAGTTTCATAAGGATGGTCTGTTCGGTCGGCTTAAAATAAAGAAATTTAGTCCTCCAAATTTATTAGTTAGTGATGGGATATGGCCCAACCACGCAGCCCAATCGATAGCCCAAACGAGTTGGGCTACCGACATTAGTAATGGCCCACGCCAAGTTTCCCGCCCACCCTTCAAACCTTAATCACCCTCAAACCCTAATCAGCGCCACCGCTTGTAGGCCAGCGTCCCTGCTGCGGAAGGCTAACATGCCCCATGGACAGAGAGCAGTCCCTACACACGTAGGCCAAGAGTCCCTACATGGGAGGATCGGCCCATATAGAGGCCTCATATATGTATAAACAGAGTTAGATCGAAGGTAGAAGGGTAAGAACTTCTTGAATACTAAGAGCTTTTGCTATACTCAACGTAATCACAACATAGTGAAAGTATTGAGAATCACTCCTCCGTGGACGTAGATCTCATTAACCACCAACCACGTAAAAGCCTTGGTGTTCTTTATCGCTTTACATAAATCTTGCATACTAACATATATTAGATTTATCATTGGCGCCGTCTGTGGGAAACTACGAACAAAAAAGCTTCGTTTCTCTACAAAACTTAATGGCAAGAACACGTACAACCGCCGTCGATGCTGGCAACAACCGCGCTGAAGACAACCAGGTGGTCACTCAGCGCCACGGGAAGGAGATTTCGGATGCCACAAGCGGTCACACACCTGAGGGCCACATGGAAAACGTTTCCATACACCCCAGGATCGCCGCCTCACGAAGGGAAGATGCTAACCTCAACAGGACGAACAGATACTGTTCGTTCGTCCCATGAGGCCCTCGCCGAGCTGTGACCGAATTCCTCAACACCAACCTTGGCCAATTCCAAAGCTTCCTCCACCAGAGGACAAATGAAGCGGGCACCTCCCGAGTGCCCGAACTAGCGAATACGGGCGCCCGAGGTCGCTCACCCCACCGAGGCGGTCAACGCTCATCTCGGCACAATAGCCGAGAACGCGTACACCAATCTGCCGCCAGAAGTCAATCACCTCGCCAAGGGGGTCGCAACCATTCACCACCTCGTCACCCGTGAAGCCGCTCTCCACCTCGGCATGCCGCCCCGAGAGCCGAGCAGAATAGGAGAGAGGAAAGGCGGAGCCGAACTCCCCCTCGGAGAGACGATAGACGCCGTTATCGGTCTCCTACCCCTCCAAGGAGAGATGGCAACGATCTCCCGGGGTTCGACCGGAGCGAAAGAATCATCTCCTTTTTCGGAGAGATTCGACACGCCCGCCCCCGCGGTATAGGGCACCCAAAGATCGCCGCCACGATGGCCTTGGGGACCCTCCGACTTCTTTTCGCCACACCACTAACACGGCGAATCAAGGAATGGAAGATTTCCATATGTGCAAGATCTTCCCGAGGTGCCGATCTCCAACGCCCGATTTGGTTCACCTCGCCCGACAAAATAGTATACACCGCCTGTGATCTCATGGATCGGTTTAAGTGGCGCTTATCGAAAATGCCACCCAGCAGCCTTCGTCCGACTGCTCACAATCCGCCAAGGGCGGACGAGACGATGTCGAACTTCGCTTCGAGGTTCATCAAGGAGTCTCTCAAAATCGATGAGAGCAACGATCTCTATATCATCAACGCGCTCAAGAACGGGATCCGACCCGCGACCGAACAAGGAGATCACCCGTGAGAAGCCGAGACGGCTAGTCGCCTTTGGAACTGGTAGACAACTTCGCCAAAGGAGACGAGTCGGACCGAAAGAAGAGGAGACTTGGACGCAGCAGAGGACCGAAAGAAAGGTTCTGACGACCGAGGTCGAGGCATTTGACGCCAAGTGCCTTGAGAGAATCGGGAAGGGTCCTCGAGTCCAAGCTCGCACTCGGCCGCCCCTCGGCGGCAAAGCACCTCATCCGCTCAAATCGAGGCGGAGATATTCGAGCTCCGCCGAGCTCTTCCCAAAGCCCCTCCTATGAAAGCGAGGATCCAAGAAGAGGTCGACGGAGGAATATTGTGACTATCACTGGGTATGGTCACGATACCGAGGATTGCGTAAACCTAGGCTCATAGATTGACGAGCTCATCAAAGAAGGAGCCCTCAAGAATACCTCGGCCGAGCTCGGCCAGGAACAAAAAGCGAGAGGAAGAACAACGTGGTGGATAACCGTGGGCCGACCTCGACGGCGACCGTAGGGAAAACTTATGTTAACCTCGCCCGAGGATCCATCTTGGGTGTTTAATTCACCATACATTGATTATAAACCTAGCATGCGCCTATATAATTAATAGCAACACGCTGGGGTTTTTCGTGTTTACCTTTCGATCCGCCGAGGTGGAACGAACGGATGAACTCGATTGAACGGTCGAGACTCGTGCTTTGACCTTCCGGATCGTATCCCTGATACCCAAACTCCAACGCCGAGCGAGGACGAGCTATGGAGAATGCACCGAAAATCACCTTTTCTCTCACTCCAAACTTTCAAAATTTTCTCTCAATTATGAGATGGCCGAAAATTTCTCTCAATTTGTGTGTCTTCTCTAGACATTATCTCATACCTTATATTTATAATGCACTACCTTAATCCTATATGGAATGTTACCATAATCCTATATGGAATATTACCATAATCCTATATGGAATATTACCATACACTTAGGATTATTTCCATACTCTTAGATTATTTCCATTCCATACATCTCAAGATTATTACCATAATCTTATATGGAAAGGATCTATGCATATTCCATAAATATAATTATATCCTTGTGGGATAAAGAGAATAAAATCTTGCCTTCGAGAGCTATAGGGCGCCGATTTCCACAAAGGTTACGGGCCCTGGACGGGCCAACCTGTGGATCAAATGCAAGGAATAAAGATGGGCCTCAAATAAATTAATTATCTTATGTTCATTGTAACATAAATTAATTTATAAACATTCGATCATGCCACTAGAGAAAGAATGTCGACTTACCCTTTATTACCAAGTTGAGTCGGGCTTGCACTTAGACATTACGAATCCTCAGATTTAAGATATCGAACGTCCATTAATCATTTCTAGCAATCTGATCGCTTAAACGATTAATATCCTTATTTCCTTAAGTAGTACCACTCAACCTTATTATTGTACTTGAGCTAACTCAACCCGCAGGTTTAGTACAATAAACCTTTGAGCTCCTTAAGGGACGCCATCATCCTAAACGGATACTAAGCATTCGACATGATAACTAGCGTGACATACAAGATCGCCACCACCCAAGATGCGGAGAATTGGTTAGAACATATAACCTCACTCATAACAAGTCAAAGTGATGGTCAAGAACTCATACTCACCTAATACCTTATCGAGGTTTAGATTATCGTAAGTCACCGAGATCTTGGTTCTTCACGACGGTCGAAGAAGAACTCATCTCACCGTGATCCTTCAATACGTCGAGACGCATCAAAGATAGACAAGCAACTAAGTCAAGTCACTTCTTATCTATATCGCAGCCTAAACCGACAACTCGCCCTTAAGTCGCCTCACTGTGAAACTTTTATATCTCATTAAGCTTCGACCAATCATACGCACTTCGTGATCTTCTACACATCGTATGATCTAACTTATATATGAGATAAGGGACACGATATATGCAATCAAGTATTCAAATCGATAGAGATTGTAATAGTGGTAACAGAAACATTGTATACAAGCTCAACCAAACCGCTTTCAAGATACAACCAACAATCTCCCACTTATACTAAAGCAAACTTTAGTATACAATGTGTCTTTCTACTAGCAATTACAAACAACCATCACTTTGCTTCTCCCACTTATACAAAAGTTTCCTTTCTAAGTGGTGCCATCAAGCGCAATCCAAGTCCTCTAACGCCCCGACGTAGACTTATTGCGGCAGCTTTAGTGAATGGATCCGCTAGGTTATCCGTCGATCAATCTTTGCAATCAAGACGCCCCTCGCCTAACGATTTCGTATGACATGGTACTTTCTCTCTATGTGTTAGGTCGCTTGTGGGTCCGTGGTTCCTTCGAAGTTTGCCATTGCACCGAGTTATCACAAGAAACTATGATACTCTTGAGCAAACCAGTACCACATCTAGATCCTCGAGGTAGTTCTTGAACCATACCGCCTCCTTAGTAGCCTTCAAGTGGCTACATATTCGGCTTCCATGGTAGAGTCCGCATGCATCGCCGCTTGCACTCCGCCAGATACGGTTCCACCTCCCAAGGTAAACACATAGTCCGAGGTAGACTTATTCTTATCACGGTCACTTGGAACCGAGTCTCAGATAACCCAAAGGCATTAGACTATCTCGCATGGTAAACTAGCCTATAATCTCGAGTCCTTTCGTGTACTGAGTATATGCTTTATCGCAATTCAATGTGCTTGTCTGTGGTTAGACCGATATCTAGCTACTATGCTTATCGCACAACAGATATCGGGCTCGTATGTAGCATTGCATACATGAGACTTCCCACGGCGGAAACGTAGGAACTTGTCTCATTTCCTCTATCTCCTTTGCGCTCATAGGTGATCGCTCTTTAGATAAAGGAACGCCATGTCCGAAAGGTAGCAATCCTTTCTTCGCGGTCCGTGCATACTAAAACGAGTAATCACAAGATCAATGTAAGACGCCCGAGATAAGCTCAATATTTTTCTCATGATCTCGTAAACCTTGATCCCAAGAATGTACGCTCATCTCCTAAGTCTTTCATTTGAAACCGATCGGATAAACAACTCTTTACGCCCCGATAACAACTTCACATTGTTGCCAATAGAAGAATGTCATCTACGTAAAGTGCAAGAAATACCACATTACCGCTGACATCTAACCGATACACACAACTCTCGCTAGGCAACTGGTAAATCCATGACTTTACCACCTCGCCCAAACGTAAGTTTCATGATCTCGCATCATTGTCTTCAGATCGCCGCACGTCCATGGGTCGATTATTGCTGCTCGCTCGCTCGACCAACCGACGATTCACCCACGAACATAAATCGCTCGGGTCGACGAACAACCTCCCACTACGACGAGGTGCTATAGACATAATGACAACGGTGGGTGCAAGAACTTGTGGTTCTCATCTCGCACAACTTGTCGTGTAGGTACCATTTGTACGGTCGGTATCTTCACGAATCCTCACCCACTTCAATTTCTTCAAGTATCCGTGTCGATCCTCCCACTAGACTCGACATCTCGCACTTTCGCCTAATCGGTGGTGAAACACGATCATCTTCTAATTTTGAAGAATGATTTCAACTTTGACTTTTGATTTTCATATAATCCTCTTCTAAGAATCGGGCATTAGTTCTAATAATGACCTTCCGATCCTCAGACTATAGAATAAACCACCTTCGCTCCTCTAGATAGCCAATAAACAATTTTGCGCCGATCTAGCTCCAACTTGTCGCCTTCTTGTTCAAAGACGCAGCCGGATCGCCCATATCCTTATGTGGTTTAAACCGGCTTCTTACTCAACCACAACTCGAAGGGTCTTATCGATCGACTGGACGGTACTAGATTTAGCAAGTATGCCGCCTTCTAAGGCATACCCCGTAATCTAAATAGGCAATGTAGCATAACTCATCATAGATCTAACCATTTCCAAAAGAGTCCTATTTCTTCGCCCGACACACCATTTTGTTTGTGGTGTGTCGGTGAAGGCGCCGGGACGTAATCCCACACTTCACTAGATAGTCCATAAACTCGTTATCGAGGTATTCGCCACCGCGATCGTAACGCAGCGACTTGATACTTTACCTAGCTTCGCCTCCACTTCCGCCTTAAACTCTTTGAATTTCTCAAAGCATTCTGACTTCATGCGAAGCGGTATACGTATCCGCACTCGAGTAATCGCCAATGAAAGTGACAAAATACTGCATTCTCCACGAGCTTAGTGGACATCGGACCACACAGTCCGAAAGGACTAACTCCAACATTTTCGGCTCTATAACCCTTCGCTTGAAGGGTCCGGTCGACATCTTACCTTCTATACAGATTCGCAGATCGGGAACCGAGTAACCGTGAGATTACCCAACGCCCATTCTTAGCCGCCTTTGATCCTATTTAGATTGATGTGACCTAATCTAAGATGCCGAGAAAAGTAGAGTCATCTTGCAAGAAAACTTTCTTTTAGGGTTTGATGAAGATGCAACATAGTTATAGGTATTATGTTTTGCGTAAATAGTATAAAGCTTAATTATATAAAGTGCCAACACGATAACTTCGCCATTTCTTATGATAGAAACACCACTATCAAAAATAATGTAATATCCATGAGTAAATAATTTCAAATGTAAACAAGGTTCCACAAAATCCGCACATATAAAACGCCTTTCAAAACTAAAACTGTTGTCCCAAAACATAAAGAAACATCTCCAATCGCAACAGCTGACTTCGCCGCTGCCTATGGAGATCGTTATCTCGCCATCAAACAGCCTCCCTTGTCCGCAGGAACCCCGCAAGGTGTAACAAACATGATCATGGCCATGCCAGATCTACTACCCAAGAATGGGTAGAACAAGTCGCTAAACATGTTTCACATTAAAGCAAACGGCATACCTGAGCCTCGAGCATAGGGCACTTGGCCTTCCAATGCCCGCCTCACCGCACTCAAGCATTTGCCCTTCTCCTTTGCTTTTTCAAACCCGGTAGAGCCTTTATATTACTCCCACTTTTCTTTAGCCTTAGCATCTCTAGAATTCCACTTTCCTTTTCATCTTCGATAAAACAGTTGGTCTTCCTAGAGGTGCGGTCAAGATCACAGCACCTTGCTCATTTTGCTTTCTTCCGCTACTAAGTCCTCTTGCAATGAATCTAGAGTATAACTCTTATCATAAAGGACTACTCCATAACGAAAGTCATCAAAAGACTTGGGCAAAGAATTGAGGATCATATCGATTCTCGACCACGCCATCAATATATCCTCCAACCAATTCGAGCCTCCAAGAGATTGATCATCCGCCTACATGGTCATGCATCGAATCGCTTCCTTCATAGAACTCGACATAATAAATTTTGTCAAATTATGACAAGTTTATTCGTCCGACCTCATACAATTTCATGAGATTTAGCCATATCGTGGTCGCATCATCCATCTCGATGTCGGAGTTGCAAGGACTCGCACATGGTGACCAAAAGAAAGCACTTCGCCATTCTATTTGATTTGTCCCATTTCTCGTGCTCCTGCGCCCTCATCGAGATAAATCGCCTAGAGGTTTGGGACGAGGTGTAGTGAGTATATATAAATTTTCTTCTCAAAGGAGAACATTCACAATGTTTCGCTTCCACTGATAAAATTTGGACCGATAACGGATTTTGTGCGAGCATATTGATAATCGGCGTAAGAGACATATCTCAAACGATAATGTAAAACACATAAGCATACGATCGCAAATAATTCGTGAATAATAATATTGTAACCTTTGATAAAACAATATTAATTGAAACCTCCAATCGCCCAAGGAATCCCACATGCAAGCCACGCTGTGGACGCTACACACGAACCCCCGACTGCACTAAAATATACCTTTAGTCGCTTAATTTCAATCCATGTCAACTTATCCTTATGACAAATGAAATTAATGATCGACCTTACTAGACCACATCACTATCACAAGAAGGACTTCATGGAAGTTGTACTGAGGTGATGTCAAGCAATGACCACAATTTTAACAAAGAGAAGATGAATTCTTAGAATTGGTATACTCACTCTGACCATACCGCCCAATTCAAATTCTTTTGTTATCTCATTTTATATCTATCTCTAGAGAACTTATGAAAATCGCACATGCAAGCCACGCTGTGGATCGCCATACATGAAACTCCCACTTCTCAATAGATTTAAAATGTTTTATTTAGAAATCTCATCTAACAAACTTATGATAAACAAAGGCAAGCAAGCCACGCTGTGGATCGCCACTCAGCAAGGCCTCACTTTGTTTAGAGATCAAAAGTGGAGGTCTTGACATTTTAATTTGAAAATTAATTTGTCGGGTTACTTGCTTAGTCTTTTTATTCAAAAGGTTTGTCCATGCAGATCACGTAATCCTAGCATGCTTTTCTATAGAACTCAACATGTAAAACATGCTCGCAGTAATTCTAAAATATGCTTGATAAACGCGATAAACCTAGCATGCTTACTATGCGCATCCAATTACGTAAAACACTTAAAGGTTTGTCAACGTAATTTAAACATACATAGCATGCTATCGCATAATTTAAACATCCACGACATGCATATGAACGATAAAATAAAATAAAACGCTCATCGCGCTCAATCGTGAAACCCGCACATTTAAATCTAATCTATTACATAGATTTACAAAGTACAAGATAAACTTCGAAAAACGGGCCTCGCGTGCACCCGCACGGACCGGATTCAACACTGGGCCTCGCGCACGGGCACGGGCCGGAAAATCTGAAAACGGGTCCGCCGTGGTCGCCCATAAGAGTGCCGGGCCGCTAGGTTAAGCCCGCCGCGCCCACCGCCGCCCGCCCGCCCGCTCGGCGCTCATGGTCGCTAACGCAACCGCGACCCGCCGAGCACGCTGCGCACGCCACGCCCAGCGCGCCGAGAACGCCCGCCGCGAGACATCGCCGCCCCGGGCCAAACTCGCGATCGCCCGAAGCTCCGCCGCCAAGCGCGGGTAATCTCGCGATCAGTCCGCCGCCAACGCGCGCCTGCCGCCCGCTAGTCAAGACGACGCGCCGCTCGCGGTAATCTCGCGATCGCGAAGTTCGCCGCTAAGCGCCAGGATCCCGCGCGAACGCGCCTGCCGCCGCAGCCCTCGCGATCGCTTTAGCGATCGCGAGACTCGCCCGAGAAACCACCCGTAACACACCGAGAACTCGTTTTCCGTCGCTTGCTCTTCGCTCGCTCGCTTCGCTCTTCTTTACGCATAAGATTTACATAATAAAATCTAATCTAACCACGGATTTTCTCGTGGTGTAAAACAAAACCAACAAAACAAACGAGCCACGATGAACGACAACCACAATTATAATAACGCACGTAATAATCAAACGTGAATTAATCCAACAGAGCCAAGATTCTCGATCCCGTGCTCGATACCAATTGTAGGAAAACTTATGTTAACCTCGCCCGAGGATCCATCTTGGTGTTTAATTCACCATACATTGATTATAAACCTAGCATGCGCCTATATAATTAATAGCAACACGCTGGGGTTTTTCGTGTTTACCTCGATCCGCCGAGGTGGAACGAACGGATGAATCGATTGAACGGTCGAGACTCGTGCTTTGACCTTCGGATCGTATCCCTGATACCCAAACTCCAACGCCGAGTGAGGACGAGCTATGGAGAATGCATCGAAAATCACCCTTTTCTCTCACCCAAACTTTCAAAATTTTCTCTCAATTATGTGAGATGGCCAAAATTCTCTCTCAATTTTGTGTCTTCATCTGACATTATCTCATACCTTATATTTATAATGCACTACCTTAATCCTATATGGAATGTTACCATAATCCTATATGGAATATTACCATAATCCTATATGGAATATTACCATACACTTAGGATTATTTCCATACTCTTAGATTATTTCCATACACTTAGATTATTTCCAGATTATTTTCCATACTCAAGATTATTACCATAATCTTATATGGAAAGGATCTATGATATTCCATAAATATAATTATATCCTTGTGGGATAAAGAGAATAAAATCTTGCCTTCGAGAGCTATAGGGCGCCGATTTCACAAAGGTTACACGGCCCGACGGGCCACCTGTGGATCAAATGCAAGGAATAAAGATGGGCCTCAAATAAATTAATTATCTTATGTTCACTGTAACATAAATTAATTTATAAACATTCGATCATGCCACTAGAGAAAGAATGTCGACTTACCCTTTATTACCGAAGTTGAGTCGGGCTTGCACTTAGACATTACGAATCCTCAGATTTAAGATATCGAACGTCCATTAATCATTTCTAGCAACTGATCGCTAAACGATTAATATCCTTATTTCTTAAGTAGTACCACTCAACCTTATTATTGTACTGAGCTAACTCAACTCGTGGTTTAGTACAATAAACCTTTGAGCTCCTTAAGGGACGCCATCATCCTAAACGGATACGGTTACTCGACATGATAACTAGCGTGACATACAAGATCGCCACCACCCAAGACGCGGAGAATTGGTTAGAACATATAACCCTCACTCATAACAAGTCAAAGTGATGGTCAAGAACTCATACTCACCTAATACCTTATCGAGGTTTAGATTATCGAAGTCACCGAGATCTGGTTCTTCACGACGGTCGAAAGAAGAACTCATCTCACCGTGATCCTTCAATACGCCGAGACGCATCAAAGATAGACAAGCAACTAAGTCAAGTCACTTATCTATACCGCAGCCTTAAACCGACAACTCGCCCTTAAGTCGCCTCACAGTGAAACTTTTATATCTCATTGCTTCGACCAATCATACGCACTTCGTGATCTTCACACATCGTATGATCTAACTTATATAGGGAGATAAGGGACATCGATAGGAGATTGATATATGCAATCAAGTATTCAAATCGATAGGAGATTGTAATAGTGGTAACAGAAACATTGTATACAAGCTCAACCAAACATACCCCACCAAGACGCCAAGATACAAATCCAACTCCTGGGAGAGACGGCTCTATGCCACCAAGGCCGCCCCGCTCGGTATACCACCACCATCAAGATACCCACCCCGGCTGGAGTGCTAAGCATCCAGGGGTGACCTGCTGCAGCCAAAGAGTGCCTACGAGTCTCAACCCAAGATGTAGCCTTGCCCGTGCATAACAATTATGAGTAATCCTCGAGGTCGCCACCGGGACGACCGATCAAGACCTCCGGCTATACGACGACGACCCCTCCAAAGTTATCAAGATCGCGCCCGTGGCCCAACCGATATTCGGCAGCATGCAGCTTCCGAGGGAATACAGGACGTGTTCTGGTCCCCACTGACATGACCGAGTGTCACCCAAGCTCATAACTCATCACCTCAACATCGACCCGCTACAAAACCGCTCGCGGAAGAAGAGGGTGTTTGCGGCGCAGCGCAACCAGTCATAAGAGACGAAGTGACTCAACCCGTAAGGCCAAGATCTTGTTCGAAGTCAAGTACCCGACCGGATGGCTAATCCAAACCGTTGTTCGAAGCTTGAGAGGATGGCGATGTGTGTCGACTACACCGACCTCAACAAACACCGCTCGAAAGATTGCTACCCTCCCGACATTGACAAGAAGGTGGAAGCCACCGTGGGCCATGAGACCTTCACTTCCTAGATCTATACAAAGGGTACCACCAAGTCCTAATGAGCCCAGAGGACGCCCAAAGACAAAGATTCATCACCGACTTCTGTCTTCGATATATCGGAAGACGCCTTCGCCCGAAAAATGCCGGGCTACCTATCAAAGAATGGTGGACGCCATATTCAAATATCACATCGATGATCGTCGAGGTCTACGTCGACGACATCGTGGTCAAGAGTCAAAAAACGGAGAGCTGCACCGACGACCTCAGAACTATCCTTCAGCTCCTCAGGTCGGCCAACCTCCCAACCTCAAGCTCAACCCCCTGAAATGTACATTCATGGTGAGGACGGAAAATTCTCGGGATGTTGGGTTTCTCAAGAAGGCTGAAGGCAAATCCCACTATGGTGAAAATAGTGCTTGACATGCAAGTGCCAAGACCGTCCGGGAGATCCACAAACTCACGGGTGTCTAGCCGCCTCAGAGATTCTTATCTCGGGCCGCCGAGAAGTAGCCCCTCTTCAAGATCTGAGGAGAGCTCCTGACTTCGCCGCGTGAGGAACACCTGTCGTCGCCACGCACTGAAAGAGTATCTCGCCGACCGCCACCCCGACCGCCCGAAGAAGGCGAGCCTCTCTTTGTATTTGGCCGCCTCGACGAGGCAATCAGCATGTATTGGTCCGGACGAGGTCGGGCGACAACTCCCATCTACTTCATCACCGAGCTCAAAGGACCGAGATAAGGTATACCACTTTAAAAGGTAGCACTGCCTTCGTGAACGCCAAGCGACGCCCGACCCTACTTCCAAGCCCATTCCGTCCTGTGTACTAACCGACTTACCTTTGAGACAAGTCTTCAAAGCCGTAATCATCCCGACGATAGCTAAGCGAGCATGGAGCTCGGCGAGCACGACATCTCGCACTCCCTGTGCCGCCCATAAAGGGCAAGCTCACGACTTCCGGTGGAGGCCAATTCACCGAGATCGGCTCTACCAAATGAGGTCACCCCAAGACCCGCCCCCATAGCGAAGAATCCACCTTAATCCTACTCGATGATTGTGGGTGATGCACGTGGACGAGCCTCATGCAAACGGGCAATGAGTAGCATCTTCCTCCTCGCCCAAACAAATGCAGGAGGTGACCATGCACTTGGTTCACCTTCCCACCACAAACAACGAGGTGGAGTACGAGGCGCTAATCTCGTGACTCACCGCTAAGGAATTGAAAGTGACAGATCCGCATCTTTGAGATTCCCTGATCGTGGTGAACTGTGTGTTAGGCACATACGAGGCCAAGGAGGATGTAATGAAGCAATACCTGAGAAGGCTAAGGAGACGCGACCTCATTCAGTACTTCAAGATTCATCGATCCCGCGAGGAAAACCGCCAGGTGATATCCTTAGTAAGTTAGTCGTCGTCAACAAATCCAACGTGGAGGAAGTTCACCCGAAGCATCACGGAGTCCCACATCGGCATCATTACCAAGTAGAGCCGAACCGATGTCTCCCATAAAGGCTCACCGGAAGACGGCGACTACCTCAAGATCGGCTCGAAGCCAAAAAGATGATGGCGAAATCCGAAGTACTTCATACACGAGGGCGCCTCACCGAAGTCTTACCTTCAACCCTCCCCGAGATGCCTCGGGCCGAAGAAGTCGACTACGTGCTCAATGAAATTCACCGGGGTCTTATGTAAGTCACATCGGTCACGAGCTCTCAAAGAAGACGCCGAGGTCGGATATTACCGCCCACCCTCATTCAAGATTCGCCGAGCTCGCCAAAATGCCCGGCGCCGCTTCACCCACGGCCAAAAGCCGCCTCGGACCGATCCGAGAAGCTCGCAGAGCCATCGCCTTTCATGTAGTGGGGATCGACATCGTGGGTCTGCTCGACCGAGCACCGTGTCACTTCGATACTTAGTCATCGCAGAGATTACTTCACAAACGGGTCGAGGTCGAGCCACTTTCGAGCCTCACGAGAAGGAAGATTCGCATATTCATGTGGAAGAACATAGTCCGCCGCTCGCATACCGCACATCTCGATCTCGGGACAACCACCCAATTCGTGGACAAAAATTTCAAGGAATGGTGTGAAGAGCTCCAGATCGAAGGGCAAGTTTCACCGGTCGCACACACACCAAGCGAATGGTCGACCGAGGTGACGAACCGCACGATTGTACAAGTATTGAAGAAGGCTGTACAAGCTAAGGGTGATTGGGCTGAAAATCTCCCCTGTGTGCTCGGGTCCTACGTAATCCACACCCTGACCGCACGAGAAACCCTTTCGCTTGGTCTACGGACCGAGGTCCGTTATACGGCTGAGATCGGCGCACCAAGCCCTCGCACTCTTCACCTCGACTGCACCAGAACGCGAAGACTGCAAGTGCCAACCTTGATGCTCTCGAGAGAACGCGAGCTCGCCTTCATAAACGGCCAAGTACAAGGGCCAGTCGCACGATACTACAACAAAAGGGTCAAAGCCTCCGACTCCAAGTAGGCGACCGCGTCCATTAAATAATGAAGCCAAGAAATGAGCTGCCTTAATGTTGGATCCGACATGGAAGGCCCATACCGCGCTCACGAGGACCTCGGCAAAGGGCTTACAAGCTAGCTCACCTATCTCGTGCACTTATCCCGAATCCGCATATCACTCATTTAAGGAGGTACTTTACATAGCTTCGATTTCAGATCGGCATCATGTTAGTCCCTTTATTGTTTTGCCAAAACACGATGTTGATTACATATTCAATAAAACATTTGTTTTTCTAATGAATATTTCACTGCCTCATATCTATGTGAACATCCATTCGATACACCACAATTATCATTCACAGCGGACGCCTTACAAGACGAAAAACCCTCAAGCTGGGTACTCACTAAGCGCCGCACTCACAGATTACTCATTAAATTGAACGTCTAAGTGCAAGGCATACAGCAACTCATTAAATTGAATGTCTACATACAAGCATACGATCACTCGTTAAGTTGAAGTATCTACATGCAAAACACATCCAGATCGAATCTCGTCAAATTATGCCCTTTATTTGGGAAGATATACACCTCAGATACGCCTAAATACATTTACGACCAAAACGAAGTCCTAAGCTATGTTTGTACCTCTCAGGGGGAAAATATACACTTGAACCAGTCTAAATACATTTACGACTACATACAAAGTCCTAAGCTATATAAAACTCATTCGGCTTCCGAGCTCAGCCCACCGGACTCATCAAGCCGCACCAGCTCAACAAAATCTCCGGTCGACGATGAATACCTGTAACGAACTCGGTGCCCTCCACCCAATCAATGAGGTCGGCACCACCCCGCCCGCCCGGTGCACTCTTAGCCGCACGACGGGTTCCAACCCGAGGCGTTTATACCCGAGGTCACACTCGCCCTCGAGCCCGACGGGCCAGATTACGCCGCTCGACCGCCGACCTCCACGCCGACCGATGTCCCGCCTCCGACCGCCGAGGACCGCCTCTAAATGCTCCCCTTCACCGACCCATCGACGGAAAGCACTGGGCGTGATCAGCCGAGCCGCCCTCTTCGGTTCTTCTATTATCGACCAATGAGCCCGATGTAGCTCGCCATGGATCGGGGCATGCGCTGCCGAACGACTCGATATCCGCATGTACTTCATGATGGAGTCAGGCGCTTTAAACTTTTGCTATTAGGCCCTCCTCATCCCTCAAGACCATGCCCTCCGCCAGAAGCTCGAACTCGATCGTCGGTTTCGATATGGTAGTTCCACCAGATCGTGGATTACCTCTCATACCGCATGCTCTTCGAGATCCGAGCTAGCTCTCCGCCGTCACCGAGGCTCCTCGCATTGTATCGCCCGCCCTGGATCACATCGGCATAAGTCCGCCTCGACTTCGAGTCAGATGATTCTTAGCTTTAGCGCCTGCTCACACCTGTGAGGCGGGCCACTGATCGGCCTCAGCATCTTCTTCTTCGTGTCGGCGGATAATGCCGAGCCGACATCCATACTCAAAACTTGAGTCACCGCATAATCGGCTCCTCCAAAATAGCACCTCTTCGTCCTTCTCTCCAAGCACCTCTGACCCTCTTCACTTGGTCAACAATTCATGATCAAGTCCAAGGTATTGAGACGCGGAATGCTATAAATAAAGAGACAACACACATTTCGTAAAGTGATAAATTTTATTACTCAAAAAGTCGAATGTTTACAAGGTCGAGGGTCCTATCGACCCGGAAAATTAGCCTATTACATTAGGTCCATCGACCTCGTGCCCCCGAAGGATGACATATGTCTAGCACCGCCCGAGGATCTATCTTCGATATTTAATTCACCATACATTGATTATATTCCTAGCATGCCTATATAATTAATTGCAACACATAGGGTTTTCTCGTGTTTACCTTTGGATCCGCCGAGGTGGATCGGGATGAACGAATCAAACGGATCGACGGGTCGAGACTCGTGTTGACCTTCCGGATCAGTATCCCGCCGCCCAATCTCCAACGCCGAGCGAGGACGATCTCGGAGAATGCTTCGAAAATCACCCAATGCTCTCCACACAATTTTCGAGATCTACTCTCTTGAGAATGAGATGGACTAAAATAATGCATGTGTAATTGAGGATTAACCTAGACTTTATCTCTTACCTTATATTTATAATGCATTACCATAATCCCATAAGGAAAGGATCCATGCATATCCCATAAATATAATAATATCCTTATAGGATAAAGAGAATAAAATCTTCCTTGAGAGCTATAGGGCGCCGATTTCCACAAAGTTACGGGTCTGGACGGGCCACCTGTGGATCAAATGCAATGAATAAAGATGGGCCTCAAATAAATTAATTATCTTATGTTCAAACCGTAACATAAATTAATTTATAAACATTTATTCATGCCACTAGAGAATAAATGCCGACTTACCCCTTTATTACCCGGTTGAGTCGGGCTTGCACTTAGACATTACTTAATCCCCGTATTTAAGATATCGAACGTCCATTAATTATTTATAGCAACTGACCGCTTAAAATAATTAATATCTTTAATTCCTTAAGCAAAGACCACTCAACCTTATTATTGTACTTGAGCTAACTCAACCGTGGTTTAGTACAATAAACCTTTGAGCTCCTTAAGGGACGCCATCATCCTAAACGGATACTACGACTGACATGATAACTAGCGTGACATACAAGATCGCCACCACCCAAGACGCGGAGAATCTGGTTAGAACATATAACCTCACCCATAACAAGTCAAAGTGATGGTCAAGAACTCATACTCACCTAATACCTTATCGAGGTTTAGATCATCGAAGTCACCGAGATCTCGTTCTTCACGACGGTCGATAGAAGAACACATCTCATCGTGATCCTTCAATACGCCGTAGACGCACAAAGATAGACAAGCAACTAAGTCAAGTCACTTATCTATATCGCAGCCTTATACCGACAACTCGCCCTCAAGTTGTCTCAATCGTGAAACTTTTTATATCTCATTAAGCTTCGACCAATCATATGCACTTATGTGATCTTCTACACACCGTATGATCTAACTTATATACGAGATAAGGGACATGATATATGCAATCAAGTATTCAAATCGATAGAGATTGTAATAGTGGTAATGTGAAATATCAGATACAAGCTCAACCAAACCCGCCAAGATACAACCAACAGCCCCATGCCGGGCTCGGGCGGCCTCCACTTGCACTTGCTGCCAAGGCGCAAGACCCCTCTAAGGAAGCTCCGAGCTCGGCCCTCCTCCCCACCTCCTCCTCCTCCTCCGCTCGCGGCGACCTCGTAGAAGCTCCCGGAGCTCGTGATCTTCATCCTCCTCAGACCGGGCAACGGCCTCCGCCGGCGGGGGAGTGAGCTACGCCTGAGCCTCCGTGGGGAAAAGACCCACCGCAATCACCGCATAGTTCTTGTTCATCGTCTGGTGGCGACTCGACCCACCATGTTTCACTTTGTCGAAATCAGCATCCGGGCCACCAACCCTCCAGTGGTCCGATACCACCTTCGTCCAAGCACGGCGACTGTGTCGGAGATAAAGGAGGAGAAGGTCTCCGATTCGATGAGTTCGCGGGTGAAGGCCCGTAACATCGGCCTCGACCTCCAAAGAAGGCACCTCTCCTCGGCCATCTTCCCTTCACCTCGCCCGCCTCCTCCGCGACCGAGCTCGGCCCGAGCCATCTCCAATGCCCATGCCTTCTTGAGGGCGGTCTCGGCAGCCTCGGCGGCCTTCAGCCGCCGCGGCCCTCTCGGCCGACGTCGGCCGCAGCAGCCGAGCAAGGCCTCGGCAACGATCCTCGTGGTCTCGCAGCCCGCCTCCCTCTCCGACGCCTCATACCGAGAGACGCCTCGGCAATATACCCCGCAATGTGGTGCAGCCTCCATCATCGAATCGACATCCCGAATTCAACATGGTCGAATGTATCGCGAAGGAAACATCAAGAAATATAGAAGAGACCTATACCTAGGGAAGGATATGGGAGCTGAAGTCGGCGCCAGCACAGATTCGAGTACGAGTGTCCGCCTCGGCCGGGTGCCACCAACAAGTTAAAGTCGCCCACCACCCGCGCCTTGCCCGCCACCACCACGGCGCCTGACCGCCTCACCGCCCGCCTTCTCTTGGCCGTGAGCTCGTGACTTTGCGGGGTTCGCCGGCCGCATCCACCGCCTTCTTCCGGGAATCGAGCCACCGCAAAACGAGATAAGGAGTTGATGAGCACAAGAATAACGAAGTACACAAAAATAAGGATACTGGGTGCCCTCACCCCGATCCGACCTGTGCCCTGGAGCTCGACCTATAAACGCCAGCCCAGGCAAGAATTAAGTCATCCTCGGCGAAATCAATGGAGATTATCTCACCGAGGTCGCTTTAGATCTTCTCCATGGGGCCTGGGCTAGATTTTCACGCCCTTCATCGCATCGAGGCCCCACTCATACCCCTGATGCCCCTCACCACAGAAGAAGCACCTATTCCGCCAACGGGACACCTTTGAGGGCCGCTATCTTAAGCTTCGCCGAGGAGACAGATAGTACACCTCCCATGGCCTCGACGCTAAAAAGCGCATCAAGACCTCAAGGACAACTCCTCCCCAACGCCATAGCAGACAGCCCCTAGCCCCACCACCGACCTAATGGAATTCGAGGTCACGACATACGGGATCCAAAATATTCTCGAAAGCTAAGGAAAATTGGGGCCAAAGGAAACCTAAGGCCATCTATCAAGCTATCTACACACAAGAATAAATCCTCCTGAGGGCCATCGCCCTATCATCCGATCGCGTGCACCACCACGCCTCCTCCGAAATACCTAGATTCTTCGTCATCTCAAAAGCTCCTCCAAATCAACCCCGACCCGCCACGCCAACCCTAAGTCCGTCCCATACCGATGATACCCCGCGACCTCAGCACTAAGTCCTATGGACCCACGCAGCGGTTATAGCACATATAGTCCTTTACATCTAAGGCACACGCCGTAAACCGAGGCGTAACCGTAATTTTCGTAACGAGAAGGTAAGATGAAGAATACATACTTACTTTTTGATGAGATGTTTGCCCTTCAACAAGTTCGTAAAGGTGGAAGATTTTCAAAATCTCGATGCAAAGTGTGGAAAAGAAAGTGAACAAATTGCCTTATTTGGTCCTATTTACGGGCAAGTGGCGCCTAAACGGCCGCTTCAACTTCCACACGTGCTACCCCGATTCGACGTGGAGTTCACGCACGACGGTTCGAGCGCCCAACCGCCGCCTGGCGCTGCATGACGACTTCACGGTAAGATTGCACCGCCACCGATCGCAGTGATAATTACGCTGACCATACGGCTCGGACCCTGACCTCGTCCGCTTCAACATCCAAGGCGCGGTGCTCAGCCTGACCTCAAGGCCCTCCAAGTCGGCCGCGCAGGCCACACCTCGGCATCCCCAAGAGGGCGGTGTCACTCAGACGGACCTCAGATCATCCAAAGATGATATCTCTATCCAGATCTCGCCTCAGCCGGACCTCGGCATCCTCCGTAAGAGCGGTGCCGCTCCGCATCGGACCTCGGTGGCACTCGTGACGGACCCTGTATCATCCAAAGATGATATCTCTATCCGTGTCCGCCCCTGTGTCGACCTCAAGCATCCTCCGTAAGAGCGGTGCCGCCCAGATCGATTCTGTAACCCTGCATGTGGGTCCCTATCCGTGTCGGACTTCAACTTCCTTTCAAAGACATCTTTGTCAAACGACCGCGACCCACTGGTCCCCAACAAGCACAAGATGCCTTAACGCCAAACCGCTCACCTCGCTCGAATCCAAGCGAACCGATCAAATTCTCGACACCAAAGAGATAGAGGAACCTTCGAGAACAAGATCACCGAGCAACATCCTACCGCAACGCCAAGATTATTCACTTCACCCTGCACGGCTGTTCCTCGACTATTCGGGGTATGACGGGATATGGCCCAACCACGCAGCCCACCGACAAGCCCAAACGAGCAAGGCCCGACATTAGTAGCGCCCACGCTGTTAAGCTTCCAAGGCCCACCTTCAAACCCTAATCAACCCCAAACCCTAATCAGCGCCATGATCGCCCCTTTTTCACACGTAAAGGCGATATAGAAGGAAGTCGAGTATCGTATCCACAGGATTGTAATACGAAAACACGTAAGTTAGCTCAACGATAATTCATCATTATTCAAGCACGTAAAATGGGTGAAAGGTTTAATGGCTTCGAATTTAATCCAAAGCGATGTAACCATGCGTAAATATAAATAAAGCAACCTGATGATAAAATGTATAAGAAAGACTAACCCAAGGATGCATAAATCCTACCCACAACGTATGTTTATCCTATTCCTATTAACCAATTTTAATCCGCATAATATGGAAGATCACATATATAACCAACAACTTCGCCATTTATAATTGCGGCGAAGATTACTTAATTTTCCTACCATTCTAGGTGAAAACAAGCAACTCCAAACAGATCACAAAGAATATGCTTCCTACGAATATCCTATCTCAAATACGACTAAAGGCTTATTCGTGATCATGCATTCAAGATCGATCGACAATTAATACAATTACGTAATTAACCGACAACCAGATATGCATCAAGATTGATCGTAAATCAACACATATAATAAAGCACCAAGAATCATGAATCAATGCCCGAAGGTAAATAGCGATAATGTGAATCACAACATATAGGATCGGATCATGCAAACCCTAGATTAGAAGGAAAATCTAGCCGCATATAATAAACGGAATAAAATACGATTTAATCATGAAAACAGTAAAATAAATATATAAAACCCGTGATGAAGCGTTGATGAACAATGGTTGGTCTTCAATCCAATCCCAAGCGATAAATGTAAAATAATCGTAAAACGACGACAAAACGTTCGAATCGAGCAATAGGGATGGAAACCCTATTTATAAACAGGATGGAAACATTTATTTTCATCTGCGCGCCGCCTCGCGACCACTCCTCGGCGGTCGCAGCTCGATCGCGAGGTATGTCTCACACAGCATCTTCGCCATGGTCGCCTCTGCTTCAAGATGGTTGGCTCACGGTTCGGCTAGCGATCGCTAGCCATGACCGCGAGAAATCGTGAAGCTAGCCGCGAAATCGACATTAGCTTCTTGGCGCTAGCGCGGTTGTCGCGCCCACGACCGCGGCCGCTTTCCTCCCGGACGCCGGCAGTTACCGCCAAATTTAGCGGTCGCTAGTCTGGTCACCGAACCGGGCGTAACATCATTTTGGCTCGTCCTCGCTCCTTGCTTCGATTTATCAACATATAGACCTACAAAACGCCAAAGGAACACCCAAGAGTATCTTCTAGAAATAGATGAAACATTAAGAATCGATACATAAACGCACATTAAATGATCTAAACTCATCTTTAATATCAACAATAAACGTAAAATTCACGCTTATCAAACCCCAAACTTAAAGCATTGTTTGTCCTCAAAGAAAATGTAACGTAAAGACAAACGAAAGATCAACACGTAGCAAAAAGGATAACCATTATGTTCTTAAACATATTAACTCTCAAAACATTAGCGCACGACGACGAAGTTAGCCAACTCAACACAAACAACCATCGAGGGCAAAACTCATTTAATTTAACCTCACAACGGCATGTGTAAAATATAGGATACACTCAACTCATAAAGAAATGTAGGACGGTATACACTCAACTATCAATGCAATGCAACATCTCACCATAGGCTTGCTGCTTTCTAATATCTCCACCGCTCATCAGGTTCAAATTAGATCAAAGAGGTCTTTTCATAGGTTGTAATGTAGGCACATTGGTTAAGGTAGGATAAAATATGGCTAAGTGACTCAAGAATATTCCAAGTACCTCCATTTATGCTTTTGACACATATGGACTTTGTCCATTTTCCTCTTCTTTCCAACGTGCAAATCAATGTTTTATGCCACGTAGGTACCTATACTTTGATTAAAGACCCTTTATGCTCAACACTCATAGTGAACTTATCATTTTTTTCTTTCTTTTCTAGAGCTTATAGGTTCATCATTCACAACAAAGGTACTATTTTTCACCACGATGTATTTTTCTAAAAGAAACTTTTCTCGCCATAATTACATCAAAATTTCAACCCTTTGATTCTCATATCCATCCTCACCTCCTATCATCCGGTTAATCGAAAGAAAAGTCTAATAAAGGCTCAAAGAAGGCGACAAATGGTATATATCATCGGGTTAGTGTTGGGTGAATATGTGGTTAACAAAGATGGCATTTTATCCTTTCCAAATTGAAACACATATCATAGCCTCGATACGTAAAAACGGCAAGTTCTAGAAGATAATCACATGCATGATATCACACACTAATGTAAATCAGATCAAGATATGTATACGGTGAAGCTCAAGTCTCACAGATAAGCAAATGGTGAAAACAACAAGCCTAAGCTATCTCACGTCATTCATGCCATTTTCTAACATATCATGCGCACTATCATTAAATTTCACCAAAATTTCTATCGTCATCGCCACATGGATTAACACACTTCACTTAACTCGTTGATCGACGCACACAAAACGAAAACAAAACAAAACACGACAAAAGATCCCAAAGCATAACAACTTAACAAAACAACGCAAAACATAACAAGGACTCTCAATCACATCACACTGACCACTCCCCCAAACTTATTGTCAACAGCAGCAATGGAGGCAATAATGTTTGCGTAAGAGAGTGATTGGGAGACCGTACCTCATATGTTGCGCTACTCGCGATCGATAGAATCCTCACCATTGATGATATACATCGACTTAAAACAAACAAACAAGACACAAGAAAACAACGAAAACAAGAAAAACAAAACAAAAGACATAAAGCACGAAATGTCGGGTTACCTCCCAACCGTCTGTCGGATTTATCGTCGCTAGCTCGACGCTACCTCTTATCAATCAGCGATTTGGCAACCGTGGTCTTTCCAAACCTCAATTTGCCCTTGTGATTGCATCGACAATGCACCACCAATTTGCACAACAAATGCTTCCACAAAGCTTGAACGAATCACTCGGATTTTTATGCCGAGTCCACTTCTTTTGATCATGCCCGCCGATCGATAAGTACTCTCTAAGCTGCGTGACATGCGGCGGCAGCAGTCATGATCAAGTAGCAATCTTCTTTTTCATTGTTGTGTTGCTTGATGGCCATATATGGAAATCTTAAGCTCCTCATCGTTAACACGAAACGTGAGATTACCTTCCCAAGACATCAATCAAAGCACGACCGATTAGAAAAGGTCCGCTTAGATTAGAGGTTGTTGTTTGAATTCGGGATATCTTAAATCACAAAATCGCCAGAAAAACAAAGTCCCGAATTCTTACCAACACATCTTCGACGATACCTTTAGATACGTGATGACACCGTCACCATCATTAGTGATATCTTCGCCGGCTTCATCTTTCCTAGCGGCTTGCTGAATACGCTCAAAGGCATCGATTGATGTCGCCTCAAGTCGCACAACACATTTGGAAAGTATGCTCGGCGATCTCGATTCTAACGTAAAACTACCGATCCTTCTTCTTTAGAGTGAGCTTCCTCCGCAAGACAAGATCGATTCTTCTGATAGGTAATTTTTCAAATTTCCCAATTTCTTCTTCCTTGCAAGCTGCCTTTAAAAATTTCATGTATCCCTAAGATGTTTCGCAGCTCAAAGAGAGGCAAATTGATCTCAACTTTTGAAAAATCTCTTTGAACGAGCAAATTCCTCCTCATATTTCGACTGACTAGTCGACTTAAATGGGACCGAGGAGTGTACGGCGAGGATTTGGTTCAGGGGTTGCCTCGCGATCGACTCGCGACCGCCGAAAGGTGTCGCGAGGCGCCCGCTCGCACTGAAATCCTTCTTCGCTCGAACTTGCGGCTACTGGTCGCCGCGAACAAACTGGGACGCCAAGACAACTGACGGCTCATGGTCCGACTCATGGGCGCGTTCTCGGTCGCGAAGCCACGTGGGAAAACTCGACCTCACGATCGGGCTCATGGTCGCGAGCTCGGTCGCGAAGTTTCGCTCCGTTACTTTCTGTCTGCACGGCTCGGTAAGCTTGACCACCGCCCTGATGGCGAAACATTGATTTTTCGGGTTCACCTCCAGACACTCGGAAATTCGCCTGCCTTTTGTAGTGCATTCAACTGCACGGCTACCGACCAACTGATTTTCCAAAATCTTCATATGCTTTCCTTAGCCGTCACAAAGGACTCCAAATGATTAATCTTACGCTCGATGTTGCTTATAAATGAATTCGTTCGTTGTCAATTGTTGGTTGCTTACAACCAACCATCGTGATCATGTCCTCTAGACTCGGGTTCTTCGCCCTCGAATCACCCATTCGAATCGAGAAACCGGCGAGGTCGTTGAAAATTATCGGGTCACGCGACGAAATTTGGGTGATTTCATTGTTTGGGTTGTACGGATTGTCCCTGTGACGGTTCTTTTCGATTGATGAAATTGACGCCCTCCGCTTCGATCCGACTCTTCAAGAGGTGATTTGCTTCATTAGTTCATCATATCTCGAGTCAACCTCACGGCCAACGCCTTAACCATCGGCGCCCTCTCCGTCGGCCATTGATAACTATTTGCCGCAATCTCTTCTATGATGCGATCGCCTCCTACACGATGATTCAATAAACATCCACCGCCGACGCATCCACTATGCTCCTGTATGCCATGTCACCACCGTAGAACCGCGTGATCTCGTTCTTTCGAGAATCCGTGTTGTGGGCACTTTCTCAATAGCCCCCGAATCGCTCCCACGACTCGAACAATGACTCATCTCCTAGCCGAGAAGTGGGAGATCTCGGCGATGATTTTCCGGCTTTGGTGGCGGAAAATACTTTGAGAGGAACTTTTCAAAGATCCCCAACTGCTTATGCCCGTGCGGTCAAAACTTCAACCACTCCTTCGCTCGATGCGCAGAGAATCCAACATGCGCATCCGGATCGTGTCTTGTGGCACCCATTCTGCTTGACGGTGTCACAAATGTCGAGGAATGTCTCAAGATGCGATTCTCGTCCTTCGTGACTCCTCCCCAAACTGCGCCTCCTTGTACTACGCCGATTAGGGCGGCTTTAACTCAAGTTGTTTGCATTGACTTCAGGGCCCCATCCGCATCCTGGAATTGCTCGGTGAGGTCGGTACATATAATTCGAGGTCTCGTCTCTCGAGCAGGGACTAGGAGTCCCATATTCGCCATCTCGGGCCGCATCTCGCGAAATCGGCTAACATGCGTGCAGCTTGCTCGGGAGGAATGCCCCTGCTCGTGGATTAGTCTGTCATTGCAGCCCGCCTCTTCTCTCGCCCTCTTCTCCTTTCGAGAGCTCGATCTCGGTATTCAGTAATATTTCAAGAGGTCCCCGAGATCTTGACGCATAAACTACTCCGAGAAAAGAGAGAATTCACCGTAACAATAAATAAATAATATAATATATAACTTGAATTAATAAATCCAAATCGTCAAATTATTCCTATGCAATCTTAACAATCCCGAACGGCGCCAAAATTTGATCGCCCCTTTTCACACGTAAAGGCGATATAGAAGGTAAGTCGAGTATCGTATCCACGGATTTAATACTAAAACACGTGAAGCTAGCTCAACGATAATTCATCATTATTCAAGCACGTAAATGGGTGAAAGGTTTATGGCTTCTAATTTAATCCAAAGCAGATGTAACCATGCGTAAATATAAATAAAGCAACAAAACCCTGATGATAAAACAGATAAGAAAGACTAACCCTACAGGATGCATAAATCCTACCCACAACGTATGTTTATCCTATTCCTATTAACCAATTTTAATCCGCATAATATGGAAGATCACATATATAACCAACAACTTCGCCATTTATAATTGCGGCGAAGAGATTACTAGTCTTCCTACCATTCTAGGTGAAAACAAGCAACCCAAACAGATCACAAAGAATATGCTTCCTACGAATATCCTATCTCAACTACGACTCAAGGCTTATTCAGATCATGCATTCAAGATCGATCGACAATTAATACAATTACGTAATTAACCGACAACTAGATATGCATCAAGATTGATCGTAAATCAACACATATAATAAAGCACCAAGAATCATGAATCAATGCCCGGAAGGTAAATAGCGATAACAGAATCACAACATATAGGATCGGATCACGCAAACCCAGATTAGAACGGAAAATCTAGCCGCACATAATAAACTAATAAAATACGATTTAATCATGAAAATGTAAAATAAATATATAAAACCCGTGATGAAGCGTTGATGAACAATGGTTGGTCTTGAATCCCATCCCAAGCGATAAACGGAAAAATAATCGGAAAACGATCGGACAAAACGTTCCGAATCGATAACAATGAAGAACTAAACTAGAATAACGGAAAATTAAAGCTAGAACTAAACGGGATGAAAATTAAAGACTAAAATCTGTAAAAACTGAGGAAAAAGCTGTGAAAACGTGTCTGGGGACGTCTAGGTCTGAGGAGGCGTGAGTGGGGTTGATCCCCTATTTATAGATAGGGATGGAAACCCTAATTTCTCATCTGTCGCGCCGCCTCGCGACCACTCCTCGCGGTCGCTAGCTCGATCGCGAGGTATATCTCGCTACAGCAATCTTCGCCGCGTCGCCTCGACGTCAAGATGGTTGGCTCGCGGTCCGCTAGCGATCGCCAGCCACGACCCAGAAATCGTGACAAGACTTTTAGCGCTAGGCGCGTTGCTCGCGCCACGACTCGCGACCGCTTTCTCCTCTCGACGCCGGCCGGTAGCCACGCCACCAGCGGTCGCCAGCTGGTCGCTGGGAACTCGGCTAACGTTATTTTGGCTCGCTCGCTCTTGCTTCGATTTATCAACATATAGACCTACAAAACGCCAAAGGAACACCCAAGAGCAATATCTTCTAGAAATAGATGAAACATTAAGAATCGATACATAAACGCACATTAAATGATCAAAACTCATCTTTAAATATCAACAATAAACGTGTAAAATGCGCTGCTTATCAAACCCCAAACTTAAAGCATTGTTTGTCCTCAAACAAAAATGTAATGTAAAGATAAACGAAAGATCAACGAGCGTAGCAAAAGGATAACCATTATAAGCCTCGTAAACATATTAATTCTCAAAACATTAGCGCACATGACGACGTTAGCCAACTCAACACAAACAAACATCGAGGGCAAAACTCATTTAATTTAACCTCACAACGGCATGTGTGTAAAATATAGGATACACTCAACTCATAAAGAAATGTAGACGGTATACACTCAACGATCAATGCAATGCAACATCTCACCATAGGCTTGCTGCTTTCTAATATCTCCACCGCCATTGTGTTCAAATTAGATCAAAGAGGTCTTTTCATAGGTTGTAATGTAGGCACATTGGTTAAGGTAGGATAAAATATGGCTAAGTGACTCAAGAATATTCCAAGTACCTCCATTTATGCTTTTGACACATACGGACTTTGTCCATTTTCCTCTTCTTTCCAACGTACTAAATCAATGTTTTATGCCATGTAAGGTACCTATACTTTGATTAAAGACCCTTTATGCTCAACACTCATAGTGAACTTATCATATATTTTATTTTTTTCCTTTCTAGAGCTTATAGGGTTTATCATTCACAACAAAGGTACTATTCTTCACCACGTATGTATTTTTCTAAAAGAAACTTTTCTCGCCATAATTACATCAAAATTTCAACCCCTTTGATTCTCATATCCATCCTCACCTCCTATCATCCCGTTAATCGAAAGAAAAGTCTAATAAAGGCTCAAAGAAGGCGACAAATGGTGTATATCATCGGGTTAGTGTTTGGGTGAATATGTGGTTAACAAAGATGGCATTTTATCCTTTCCAAATTGAAACACATATTAGCCTCGATACGTAAAAACGGCAAGTTCTAGAAGATAATCACATGCATGATATCACACAATTAATGTCAGATCAAGATATGTATACAAAGAAGCTCAAGTCTCACAGATAAGCAATTGGTGAAAACAATGTTCTAAGCCATCTCACGTCATTCATGCGTCATTTTCTAACATATCATGCGCACTATCATTAAATTTCACCAAAATTTCTATCGCCATTTGCCACATGGATTAACACACTTCACTTAACTCGTTGATCGATGCACACAAAACGAAATACAAAACAAAAACAAGACAAAAGATCCCAAAGCATAACAACTTAACAAAACAACGCAAAACATAACAAGGACTCTCAATCACATCACACTCGACCACTCCCCCAAACTTATTGTCAACAAGTGTGCAATGGAGGCAATAATGTTTGCGTAAGAGAGGATTGGGAGAGACCGACCTCATATGTTGCGCTACTCCGCGATCGATAGAATCCTCACCATTGATGATATACATCGACTTAAAACAAACAAACAAGACACAAGAAAACAACGAAACAAGAAAAACAAAACAAAATACATAAAGCACGAAATGTTGGGTTACCTCCCAACCGATCTGTGGATTTATCGTCGCTAGCTCGACGTTACCTCTTATCAATCAAAGCGATTTGGCAACCGTGGTCTTTCCAAATTTCAATTTGCCCTTGTACTTGGCATCGACAATGCACCACCAATTTGCACAACAAATGCTTCCACAAAGCTTGAACGAATCACTCGGATTTTATGCCGAGTCCACTTCTCTTCGCATCATGCCCGCCGATCGACAAGTACTTCTAAGCGCTGCGATACGGCAAGCAGCGATCATGATCGAGTAGCAATCTTCCTTTTCATCGTTGTGTTGCTTGATGGCGTCATATATGGAAATCTTGAGCTCCTCATCGCTAACACGAAACGTGAGATTACCTTCCGCACATCAATCAAAGCACCACCGGTTGCTAGAAAAGGTCTCGCTTAGATTAGAGGTTGTTGTTTCAATTGGGATATCTTAAATCACAAAATCGCCAGAAAACAAAGTCCCGAATTCTTACCAACACATCTTCGACGATACCTTTAGATATGTGGATCGACTTGTCACCATCATCGATGATATCTTCATCGGCTTCATCTTTCCTAGGTGCAGCCGGTTGAATACGCTCAAAGGCATCGATTGATGCTCGCCCCAAGTCGCACAACACATTTGGAAAAGTATGCTCGGCGATCTCGCATTCTAACGTAAAACTACCGGATCCTTCTTCTTAGAGGAGCTTCCTCCGCAAGACCAAGATCGCATTCTTCTGATAGGTAATTTTTCAAATTCCCCAATTTCTTCTTCCTGCAAGCTGCCTTTAAAAATTTCATGTATCCCAAGATGTTTCGCAGTCAGCTCAAAGAGAGGCAAATTGATCTCAACTTTTGAAAATCTCTTTGAAACGAGCAAACCTCGTCATATTTCGACTTGACTAGTCGACTCGGAAATGGGACCGATGAGGTACGTGCGAGGATTTGGTTCTGGGTTGCCTCGCGATCGACCTCGATCACGAAAGGCGGTCGCGGGCCCGCTCACGCTGAAATCCTTCTTCGTTCGAACTTGCGCGCGCCGGGTCGCTGCGAACTAATCTGGGCGCGACAATCGACGGCTCACGGACGGACTGGCGGGCGCGTTCTCGGTCGCGAGCTTCGTGGGAAAACTCGGGACTCGCGATCGGGCTCATGATCGCGAGCTCGGTCGCGAAGCTCGCCTCCGCCACTTTCTTGTCTGTATGGCTCGGTAAGCTTGTCCACCTCGTCCGGATGGCGAAACATTGATTTTTCGGGTTCACCTCCAGACACTCGGAAATTGGCCTGCCTTTTGTAGTGCATTCAACTGCACGGCTACCGACCAACTGATTTTCCAAAATCTTCATATGCTTTCCTTAGCCGTCACAATGGACTCCAAATGATTAATCTTCCGCCGATGTTGCTTATAAATGAATTACGTTCGTTGTCAATTGTTGGTTGCTTACAACCAACCATCGCATCATGTCCTCTGACTCGGGTTCTTCGCCTCGAATCACCCATTCGAATCGAGAAACCTGGCGAGGTCGTTGAAAATTAATGGGTTGGCGTGACGAGAAATTTGGGTGATTTCGTTGTTTGGGTCAGTCACGCCGGATTGTCCTCGTGACGGTTCTTTTGATTGATGAAATTGACGCCTCCGCTTCGATCCGACTCTTCAAGAGGTGATTTGCTTCATTAGTTCATCATATCTCGAGTCAACCTCACGCCAACGCCTTAACCATCGCGCCCTCTCCGTCGGCCATTGATAACTATTTGCCGCCATCTCTTCTATGATGCGATCGCCTCCTACACGATGATTCAATAAACATCCACCGCCGACGCATCCACTATGCTCCTTGTATGCCATGTCGCCCACCGTAGAACCGCGTGATCTCTTTGTTCTTTGGAGAATCCGTGTTGTGGGCACTTTCTCAATAGCCCCCGAATCGCTCCCACGACTCGAACAATGACTCATCTCCTAGCCGGGAAGTGGGAGATCTCGGCGATGATTTTCTGGCTTTGGTGGCGGGAAATACTTTGAGAGGAACTTTTCAAAGATCCCCAACTGCTTATGCCTGTGCGGTCAAAACTCTTGAACCACTCCTTCGCTCGATCAGGAGAGAATCCGAACACGCGCATCCGGATCGTGTCTTGTGGCACCCATTCTGCTTGATGGTGTCACAAATGTCAAGGAATGTCTCAAGATGCGCATTCGGTCCTCTGTGACTCCTCCCCAAACCGCTCTCCTCAGACCATGCCGATTAGGGCCGGCTTTAACTCAAGTTGTTTGCATTGACTTCCGGCCCCATCCGCCTCCTTGGAATTGCTCATGGGAGGTCGGTACATATAATTCAGAGGTCTCGTCTCTGAGCAGGACTAGGAGTCCCATATTCGCCATCCGGCGCCGCATCTCTCGCGAAATCGGCTAACACGTGCAGGCTTGCTCGGGAGGAATGCCCCTGCTCGTGGATTAGCCGCCATTGCAGCCCGCCTCTCTCTCGCCCTCTTCTCCTTGAGAGCTTTCGATCTGGGATCTAGTAATATTTCGTGAGGTCCCCGAGATCTCAGACGCATAAACTACCCGAGAAAAGAGAGAATTCACCGTAACAATAAATAAATAATATAATATATAACTTGAATTAATAAATCTAAATCGTCAAATTATTCCTATGCAATCTTAACAACTTTAAGAACGGCGCCCAAAATTTGATCGCTCCATTTTCACACGTAAAAGGCGATATAGAAGGTAAGTCGAGTATCGTATCCACAGGGATTTAATACGAAAACACAGAAGCTAGCTCAACGATAATTCATCATTATTCAAGCACAGAAAATGGGTGAAAGGTTTAAGGGCTTCGGAATTTAATCCAAAGCAGATGTAACCATGCAGAAATATAAATAAAGCAACAAAACCTCGGATGATAAAACAGATAAGAAAGACTAACCCTAGGGATGCATAAATCCTACCCACAACGTATGTTTATCCTATTCCTATTAACCAATTTTAATCCAGACAATATGGAAGATCACATATATAACCAACAACTTCAGCCACGATAATTGCGGCAAGAGATTACGAGTTTTCCTACCATTCTAGGTGAAAACAAGCAACCCAAATGATCACAAAGAATATGCTTCCTACGAATATCCTATCTCAACTACGACTCAAGGCTTATTCAGTATCATGCATTCAAGATCGACGACAATTAATATAATTACGTAATTAACCGACAACTAGATATGCATCAAGATTGATCGTAAATCAACACATATAATAAAGCACCAAGAATCATGAATCAATGCCCGGAAGGTAAATAGCGATAACAGAATCAAAACATATAGATCGGATCATGCAAACCCTAGATTAGAACGAAAATCTAGCCAGACATAATAAACGGAATAAAATACGATTTAATCATGAAAACAGAAAATAAATATATAAAATCCGTGATGAAGCGTTGGATGAACAATGGTTGGTCTTGAATCCAATCCCAAGCGATAAACGGAAAAATAATCGGAAAACGATCGGACAAGACGTTCTGAATCGATAACAATGAAGAACTAAACTAGAATAACGGAAAATTAAAGCTAGAACTAAACGGGATGAAAATTAAAGGCTAAAATCTGTAAAAACTGAGGAAAAAGATTTGAAAACGTGTCTGGGGGCGTCTAGGTCTCAGGAGGCGCGAGTGGGGTTGATCCCCTATTTATAGATAGGGATGGAAACCCTAATTGCTCATCTTCCGCGCCGCCTCGCGACCACTCATCGCGGTCGCTAGCTCGATCGCGAGGTATGTCTCACAAGCAATCTTCGCATGGTCGCCTCTGCTTACCAAGATGGTTGGCTTCATGGTCCGCTAGCGATCGCTAGCCACGATCGCGAAATCGACAAGAGCTTATGGCGCTAGGCGCGGTTGCTCGCGGCCGCTTTCTCCCTCCGGACGCTCGCCGGGTGCTTCGCTGCCAGCCTAGCGGTCGCTAGGCTGGTCGATGGGAACTCGGCAGAACGTTATTTTGCCTCGCTCACGCCTTTCTTCGATTTATCAACATATAGACTACAAAACGCCAAAGGAACACCCAAGAGCAAGATCTTCTAGAAATAGATGAAACATTAAGAATCGATACATAAACGCACATTAAATAATCTAAACTCATCTTTAAATATCAACAATAAACGGTAAAATGCGCGCTTATCAAACCCCAAACTTAAAGCATTGTTTGTCCTCAAACAAAAATGTAATGTAAAAACAAACGAAAGATCAACGAGCGAGCAAAAAGGATAACCATTATAAGCCTCGTAAACATATTAACTCTCAAAACATTAGCGCACATGACTACGTTAGCCAACTCAACCCAAACAACCATCGAGGGCAAAACTCATTTGATTTAACCTCACAACGGCATGTGTGTAAAATATAGGATACACTCAACTCATAAAGAAATGTTGGACGGTATACACTCAACGATCAATGCAATGCAACATCTCACCATAGGCTTGCTGCTTTCTAATATCTCCACCGCGTCATTGTGTTCAAATTAGATCAAAGAGGTCTTTTCATAGGTTGTAATGTAGGCACATTGGTTAAGGTAGGATAAAATATGGCTAAGTGACTCAAGAATATTCCAAGTACCTCCATTTATGCTTTTCGACACATATGGACTTTGTCCATTTTCCTCTTCTTTTCCAACGTGCTAAATCAATGTTTTATGCCACAGAAGGTACCTATACTTTGATTAAAGACCTTTTATGCTCAACACTCATAGTGAACTTATCATATATTTTTTTTTTTTCTTTTCTAGAGCTTATAGGTTTTATCATTTACAACAAAGGTACTATTCTTCACCACAGATGTATTTTTCTAAAAGAAACTTTTCTCGTCATAATTACATCAAAATTTCAATCACTTTTGATTCTCGTATCCATCCTCACCTCCTATCATCCGTTAATCGAAAGAAAAGTCTAATAAAGGCTCAAAAAGGCGACAAATGGTGTATATCATCTAAGTTAGTGTTTGGGTGAATATGTGGTTAACAAAGATGGCATTTTTCCTTTCCAAATTGAAACACATATTACGGCCTCGATACGTAAAACGGCAAGTTCTAGAAGATAATTACATGCATGATATCACACAATTAATGAAATCAGATCAAGATATGTATACAAAGGAAGCTCAAGTCTCACAGATAAGCAAATGGTGAAAAACAACAAGCCTAAGCCATCTCACGTCATTCATGCGTCATTTTCTAACATATCATGCGCACTATCATTAAATTTCACCAAAAATTTCTATCGTCATTGGCACATGGATTAACACACTTCACTTAACTCGCTGATCGATGCACGCAAAAACGAAAAGCAAAACAAAACACGACAAAAGATCCCAAAGCATAACAACTTAACAAACAACGCTAAACATAACAAGGACTCTCAATCACATCACACTCGACCACTCCCCCAAACTTATTGTCAACATGTGCAATGGAGGCAATAATGTTTGCGTAAGAGTGATTGGAGAGACCATACCTCATATGTTGCGCCATCCTGATCGATAGAATCATCACCATTGATGATATACATCGACTTAAAACAAACAAACAAGACACAAGAAAACAACGAAAATAAGAAAACAAAACAAAGACATAAAGCACGAAATGTGGGGTTACCTCCCAACGGCTTTGGATTTATCGCTCTAGCTCGACGTTACCTCTTATCAATCAGCGATTTGGCAACCGTGGTCTTTCCAAACTTCAATTTGCCCTTGTACTTGGCAATGACAATGCACCACCAATTTGCACAACAAATGCTTCCACAAAGCTCGAACGAATCACCGGATTTTTATGCCGAGTCCACTTCTTCTTTGCATCATGCCCGCCGATCGACAAGTACTCTAAGCTGCGTGACATGTGCGGCGGCAGCAATCGTGATCGAGTAGCAATCTTCCGGCTTTTCACCGCTCGGGGATATCTAAAATCATAAAATCGGCAGAAAAACAAAGTCCCGAATCTTACCAACACATCTTCGACGATTCCTTTAGATATGCGACCGACCGTCACCATCATCGATGATATCTTCGCCGGCTTCATCTTTCCTAGGTGCAGCCGGTTGAATACGCTCAAAGGCATCGTTGATGCTCGCCCAAGTCGCACAACACATTTGAAAAGTATGCTCGGCGATCTCGCATTCTAACGTAAAACTACCGGATCCTTCTTCTTTGAGGAGCTTCCTCCGCAAGACAGATCTGCATTCTTCTGATAGGGTAATTTTTTCAAATTTCCCAATTTCTTCTTCCTTGCAAGCTGCCTTTTAAAAATTTCATGTATCCCGCATGTTTCGCAGCGCTCAAAGAGAGGCAAATTGATCTCAACTTTTGAAAAATCTCTTTGAAATGAGCAAACCCTCGTCATATTTCGACTTGACTAGTCGACTTTAAATGGGACCTGAGGAGGTGTACGTGCGAGATTTGCTTCAGGGTTGCCTCGCGGTCGACTCGCGATCGCCGAGCAGGTCGCGAGGCGTCGCTCATACCGAAATCCTTCTTCGCTCAACTTATGGGCGCTGGTCGCCGCGAACAAACTGGGCGCGACAATCTGATGGCTCGCGGTCGACTCATGGGCGCGTTCTCGGTCGCGAGCTCGTGGGAAAATCAGACTCGCGATCGGGCTCATGGTCGCGAGCGGTCGATCGAAGATTTCGCTCCGGTTACTTTCTTGTCCGTATGGTCGGGTAAGCTTGTCCACCTCGTCCGGATGGCGAAACATTGATTTTTCGGTTCACCTCCAGACACTCGAAATTGGCCCGCCTTTTTAGTGCATTCAACTGCATAACTACCGAATAACTGATTTTCCAAAATCTTCATATGCTTTCCCATAGCCGCCACAAGGACTCCAAATGATTAATCTTCCGCCGGTGTTGCTTATAAATGAATTTCGTTCGTTGTCAATTGTTGGTTGCTCACAACCAACCATCGCATCATGTCCTCTAGACTCGGGTTCTTCGCTCTGAATCACTCCATTCGAATCGAGAAACTCGGCGAGGTCGTTGAAAATTATTGGGGTGGCGACGAGAAATTTGGGTGATTTCATTGTTTGGGTTGTACGGATTGTCCCTGTGATTCGTTCTTTCGATTGATGAAATTGACGCCTCCGCTTCGATCCGACTCTTCAAGAGGGTGATTTGCTTCATTAGTTCATCATATCTCGAGTCAACCTCACGGCCATCGCCTTAACCATCGGGCGCCCTCTCGCCGGCCATTGATAACTATTTGCCGCCATCTCTTCTATGATGCGACCGGCCTCCCTACACGATGATTCAATAAACATCCACCGCCGACGCATCCACTATGCTCCTCAGATGCCATGTCACCACCGTAGAACTGCGTGATCGCGCCGTTTCGAGAATCCGTGTTGTGGGCACTTTCAATAGGCCCCGAATCGCCCCACGACTCGAACAATGACTCATCTCCTAGCGGGAGAAGTGGGAGATCTCGGCGATGATTTTCGGGCTTTGGTCTGGCGGAAAATACTTTGAGAGAACTTTTCGCAAAGATCCCCCAACTGCTTACGCCTGCGGCGGTCCAAACTCAACCACTCCTTCGCTCGATCAAGAGAGAATCCGAACATCGCGATCCGGATCGTGTCTTGTGGCACCCCATTCTATTTGATGGTGTCACAACCGCCGAGGAATGTCTCAAGATGCGCATTCGGTCCTCTCGTGACTCCTCCCCAAACCGCTTCTCCTTGTACCTACGCCGATTAGGGCCGGCTTTAACTCAAGTTGTTTGCATTGACTTCCGGCCCCATCCGCCTCCTCGAATTTCTTAGTGGGAGGTCGGTACATATAATTCAGAGGTCTCGTCTCGAGCAGGACTAGGAGTCCCATATTCGCCATCCGCGCCGTGATCTCTGCGAATCGGCTAACATGCATGCAGCTTACTCGGGAGGAATGCCCTGCTCGTGGATTAGCCGCCATTGCAGCCCGCCTCTTCTCTCGCCCTCTTCTCCTGAGAGCTTTCGATCTCGGATCTAGTAATATTTCAGGAGGTCCCGAGATCTTGTACGATAAACTACCCGAGAAAAAGAGAATTCACCTCTGGTAACAATAAATAAATAATACTCCTCTCGTCCCATTTAAAATGTCCTACTTTCCTTTTGGTTGTCCCATTACAAATGTCCCATTCCATTTTAGGAAATAATTAACCCTTCAAAAAGTGTGGACCCTACCCATTTTTTAACACTTTAACTACTTTATACCTTTCTCCTAAATAACCGTGTCCAAAAGAAAGGGGACATTTTAAGTGGGACGGAGGGAGTATAATATATAACTTGAATTAATAAATCCAAATCACAAATTATTCCTATGCAATCTTAACATTCCAAGAACGGCGCCAAAATTTGATCGCCCCTTTTCACACGTAAAAGGCGATATAGAAGGTAAGTCAGTATCGTATCCATGAGGATTGTAATACGAAAACACGTGGTTAGCTCAACGATAATTCATCATTATTCAAGCACGTAAATGGGCGAAGGTTTAAGGGCTTTTAATTTAATCCAAAGCGGATGTAACCATGCGTAAATATAAATAAAGCAACAAAACCTCGGATGATAAAACAGATAAGAAAGACTAACCCTAGGGATGCATAAATCCTACCCACAACGTATGTTTATCCTATTCCTATTAACCAATTTTAATCCAGACAATATGGAAGATCACATATATAACCAACAACTTCGCCATTTATAATTGCGGCGAAGAGATTACGAAGTTTTTCCTACCATTCTAGGTGAAAACAAGCAACCCAAACAGATCACAAAGAATATGCTTCCTACGAATATCCTATCTCAACTACGACTCAAGCGCTTATTCGTATCATGCATTCAAGATCGACGACAATTAATACAATTACATAATTAACCGACAACTAGATATGCATCAAGATTGATCAGAAATCAACACATATAATAAAGCACCAAGAATCATGAATCAATGCCTGGAAGGTAAATAGCGATAACAAGAATCACAACATATAGGATCGGATCATGCAAACCCTAGGATTAGAACGGAAAATCTAAATGCATATAATAAACGGAATAAAATACGATTTAATCATGAAAACATAAAATAAATATATAAAATCCGTGATGAAGCGTTGATGAACAATGGTTGGTCTTCAATCCAATCCCAAGCGATAAACGGAAAATAATCGAAAACGACGGACAAAACGTCCGAATCGATAACAATGAAGAACTAAACTAGAATAACGGAAAATTAAAGCTAGAACTAAACGGGATGAAAATTAAAGACTAAAATATGTAAAACCGAGGAAAAGTCAGAAAACGTGTCCGAGGCGTCTTAGGTCTCGAGGAGGCGCGAGTAGGTTGATCCCTATTTATAGATAGGGATGGAACCCTAATTTTCATCTGCCTACCGCCGCGACCACTCCTCGCGGTCGCTAGCTCGATCGCGAGGTATGTCTGCGCGCATCTTCGCCGATCGCGCCTCTGGCCAAGATGGTTGGCTCATGTCCGCTAGCGATCGCTAGCCATGACCGCGAGAAATCGTCTGATAGCTTCTTGGCGCCAGCGCGTTGCTCGCGCCACGACTCGCGGCCTTTCTCCTCCCGGACGCCGCGGGTGTTACCGCCACTTAGCGGTCGCTAGCTGGTCGGCCGAACCGGGCGAACGTCATTTTGGCTCGCTCGTTCCTTGCTTCGATTTATCAACATATAGACCTACAAAACGCCAAAGGAACACCCAAGAGCAAGATCTTCTAGAAATAGATGAAACATTAAGAATCGATACATAAACGCACATTAAATGATCTAAACTCATCTTTAAATATCAACAATAAACGTAAATGCGCGCTTATCACGCCCACCTGCATGAAGGCCAGCGCCCCACTGGAAGGCTATGTGCCCTATGGACAAGATGAATGTCCCTCACACACGTATGCTAAGAGTCCCTACATGGGAGGGATTAGTTTCGCCATGAGGCCCTCATATATGTATAAATAGGAGTTAGATCGAAGGTAGAAGGGTTAGCGACTTCGAGTACTAAGACTTTGGCTATACTCACCGTAATCAAAACATAGTGAAAGTATTGAGGAATCACCTCCGTGGACGAGATCTCATTAACGATCGATCCATGTAAAAGCCTCGTGTTCTTTATCGCTTTACATAAATCTTGATACTAACATATATAAGATTTATCGGTTAGTTTTAGCAAATATCTTTTAATTTACACATTCCTAACTACTTAAAAAGGTAACGATTATGGATTCTCATAAACTCGAAAAAAAATTATTCATGAACAGAGACAATGCGTAATAGTATTTTTTTTGGAGTCTCATATTGCAAAATTTGTATTGGTAAAAAAATAAGTGAATATAGATCGGATGATATTTGATTTTTAAGAAAAAATTACATTAATTTTTGCTACATCCGAAATAGTGGCATGTTATTATAAAGAAATGAAAACGAACAAACCTAGCATCTTTGGACAACATAAACCGTAGACTCGTGGCCAAACCTCGTTAAAACCTTTATGACAAAACCTCAAGAAAACAATAATAGAGAAAAAGAGTACTCTTCAAAGCAAAAGAGTAAGAAGAAAAAGCTAAGTAAAACAAACATAAAACAAAAAAGAAACAAAGTTCAAACTTTTGGCAAAATCGAATCGAATCGATTCAAAGTTCAAACTTCGCTTGATTCGCTTCCGTTAATCGAAATTGTGTATATTTAAAAAAAATCTCGTTAAATTTGACAAAATTATGTTGTTGTTTTTTTTTTAAATCTCATCTATTTTTTAGTTGTCTAGGTTCTACAAATTAATTATTTAATATATTACTAATGTCATTAGAAGAAAAATAGATTATTATGATGAAATATAATTTTATAAAAAATAAATATCAAAACTTCTATTCGGTTTGATTTGAACCGAAGTTTTGAAAGGCCAAACCTAACCAAACCGAAGAACTTCAATTTTGAAATATTTGATCCAAACCGAATATAAACTTGTTAAGAATTGAACCGAATCGATCAAATTGTATCAATTCGATTCGGATTCGGTTTTGCCCTCTAAGGAGAAGAGGTGCTACCATTTTCCGCCACCTAGTTACCTTCCGAAAAATGTTAAATCAAACTCCATATGAGTATTAAAGTAGTGTTGATGATATATATATATATATATATATATATATATATATATTATATGAGATAATATGTAAATATGTCTTTAATATTTATAGTATATAACAAAAACACTCTTAAAGTAAGTTTATGTGCAAAAATATCATTGATGTTAAATAAAGGTGCAAAAATACCTTTCATGTTAAATAAACAATGTAAATAGTTAAAAAGATTAAATTGTGTTTAATTTTTTCAGATTTATAAGTAATACTCACTTATATACACATATATGAAATGACAAATTTTGATATATAAAATTTAAATTGATAAATATTAGAAAAAGTATAGTTTTATATTATAAAATAATATACAAAATTTAATTATAGAATAAATATAAGCATGTAAAATATAGTTTAAAATAAAAATTTATAAAGTTGAAAACTAACAGATATAAATTATTGTGTAAGAACATTTATGAAAGAAAATGACTATAATTAGACCATCATATTTTATAGATAATAAATTTCATATTTTTGTCATTTAACAAAGTTTATGGCGGACTTGTACTATTTAATAACGCATCACATAACAATTTTTTAAACATTGTGTAGTATTTAAAACTCGTATATTTGTCATATGCAATTGTGATACAATTAAACAAATAGTGTCACATACATGTTATATATATGCTACAAAATTATGTTAAAAGTGCTATACAAGAAGTCACTATAATAATATATATGTGAGAATGAAAAAATATCAAATTAATTAATATATAATATTGCTAAGTATGTAAATAAAAAGTGCTACAAAAATAAAATTTATACAACTCTACATAAACACTTTATATGCAAAACGAACTAACATTTTTGTGCAATATTATTAATGAATATAATATGTGTTACAAAACATATGTACATGTACAAAAGAAAACACTTAAATGTAACAAAAAAAACACAACATATATACAGAACAAAGAATCAAATTAACTGGCAATAATTTACGAAATTTTAGTATATGTGCAAAATGAATGAACTAAATATGCTACGAAAATGTTCCACCAGTGAAATAAGTACTGAAAAGCACGTATGAATGAATACATAATTTTTTTTTACCTGCAAATATGCAAAATGAATATGCTAAAAATGCTATAAAAACATTCCACATAAAAACATTCCACCATTGCAATATCTGAAAAACACGTATAAATCAATAAACTTTTTTAACCTGCATTTTCCATAGCTTTTGTAGCTTTGAACACAAATAAATTTGTGGATATTAAGTATAGAAACTGAAATAATCTATCTAAATAATAGATTAAAGAATAGATAACAAGAAATCACTTAAAAATAGGTTAAAACCGTGTGTTATCTATATTTAAGGGAAAAAAAACTTTTTAATAATAGTAGATTACTGATCTAACCTTGAAAATATCCTACGAAAAAATTATAGCACATATAGCTACAATTTATAGCACAACGAAAATAAATCTTGTCAATTGATTTAGTAAAATCAATGGTTTAGATTTATTCTTATTTTAAAAAAAAATCATTCCTACCTGATTCATCATATATATATATACAAACAAAAAAAAATACAACATTAATGAAACAAAGGCGTCATAAAATCGACAAAGTTAATGACGGATCTATGAAGGTAAAATATACATCGTGAATTGCCGCTAAATTCAATGGATTTTTTTTAAATCAACCGTCATTATTCCGTCGTTAAATACTTAAATATTTTAATTTAATTTAATTATTTTATGTTCCATCATTACAATGAAATTTTTTTCGCTAAAACAATTCAATTATTAGATTTTCAAAAAAAGAAATTAACGATTGAAATTTTGTCGTTAATTTACGATATAAGCAGAACTCACAGTACTCAAAATTTAAAATATCCAACCCTAACCCCACCGCCCGCCGAATACTCCCCACCGCATCGCCCCACCGCCGATGCCCCATCTTCTCCCTCTCTCCATATCTCTCTTTCACTCTCTTTCATTCCTCTTCGCCTCGCCCCTACTGCCGTTGACCCCATCGGTCTCTCTCGTCACCTTCCTCGTCTCCGTCGTTGATGCCCCACCGCTTGCATCTCTCTCTCTCTCACTCATTCACTCCATCTCTCGCCACCATCCCCGCCCCACCGCTTGACACCCTCCATCATCGGTCCTGCTCCTCTCCTCTCTCTTTCCCGTTGGTAGCCACCGCCTTATTGTGCCTTCTTTGCTGCCACGCCACACCCTCTATCTCCTCTGCCTCACCGCCCATCGCCATCGCCGTAAGTTTTTTCTTTTTCTTTTCTTGTTTTTGTTTGAAAGACAAGATTTCTAAATGTTAATGTTGATTTTATTTTAGATAAGGCAGCTTGATGAAGTTGGATTCTTCGTGCTTGTTTGGTGATATTGATCGATTTTTCGTGCTTGTTTGGTGAATTTGACCGCTCGACTTGAACTAATTGTCACTGGAATAGTCGAGTTTCTTGCTAGGTTAAGAATATACTTAGTTGAGAATTGGTTTCAGTGTTAAATTGCGATAATTTGTATAAATTTCGTTGAAATTTTAAGTTGAATTTGAGCTATGTGTTGATTGAGAAATATGTAATGTTGTCACGAGCCTATTGATGAATTTGAAGTTCTTTGAGTTAATATTGGTGATTAGCAATTTAAATAATCATTAATTTAAATTGCATTGATTTTTGAGTTGTTGGGCGATAAATTCACCATGTTATAAGTTGAAATGATTATTACCAATTGATAAATCTAGTATACGAGATTTATAAAAACAGTAAAGAACACAAGAGACTTTTACGTGGTTCGATCAAGAATGAGATCTACGTCCACGGAGGAGATGATCCTCAAGATGTTTACTATAATTTGATTACGCAAGTATCTCTAAGGGCTCTAGTATTCAAGAATTTGCTAACCCTTTACCTTCAATCTAACCCCTATTTATACACAAGCGTAAATCATGTCCCACGAGTCCCTCGATTGACCATACCTAACCCTATAATCCGACCATGATCTCCACCACTATTACCCATGATTACCGCCACATTTCATTACCGCTACCCATAATTGTGGTTTAGGAATCGTCATTTAGGCGTAACCGAGTAGGCAACATTGGGCTAGGCGAGCTCGCTTGGGGCCCGAGAGATCGGGCCATATTCCCCGCTGGGCCTTCCCCGTTGGGCCCGAGAGGTTGGGCCATATCCTATCATAGCCCTCCGAAAAGTCGCGAATAGCCTTGCCAAGTGAAGTGAGAACGTGCTTTGCCGGCGCGGATATTGCTGGGTCAAGTTTAGTCAAGGTTTGTTTATCATTGATGACCAAATACCGCCGGTCCGAGGTGGTCATGTCCGACCGAAATATCGCTGGTCCGAGGTGGTTATGTCCGACCGAAATATCGCTGGTCCGAGGTGGTCATGTCCGACCAAATACTTCGCGGGTCCGAGGTGGTCATGTCCGAGCCGAAATACTTCGTATTAGGACACGGGCATAGTCCGACGTCCGACTCGTAGTAATCATCACGTGATCGTAATGGCGGTCTGCTTTTCCGTAGAATACGCCACGCAGCAAAGTGTAGTCACACTTCGAAAAGCGTGCGGCACGCGTCTTTCACACAACCAACTGAAAATAGGCACGTGTAATAAACGAAACGGCAGATTTTTAGGCGCCATTTATCCTATAAATAGGTCTAAAAGAGGCAACTGTTCATTTTCTCCTTCGACGTTTGAATCCAGAGAATACAACCTTAGAAATCCCCAATTCCTCTTTCACACTTTGTTGAAGAAATCGGAACCCGCCCGTAAAAAGTAAGTATGTATTCTTCACCTTCTCACCCTCTTCTCGCCTCGATAACTCGGTTCACTGGTTCGGGTCGCCAAGACCCCAATATAAGGGATTATATATGCCAGAACCGCCAGGTAAATCCATAGACTTAGTTCTGTGGTTTCACCAAAGGTCGCTCGGTATGGGATGGCCTCAAGATTGGTGGAGCGAGATCAACCTTGACAATGGAGGAGCTTTTGGTGGTCGCTGAGAAATACCACATCCCGTGAGGATGTATGGTGGTGCTCGCAAAACCCAACGATAAAGCGATGGCGCTCCCGAGGGTTTTATCACCATTTTGTAGATAGTTTAATAGCCGGGCTTAGATTTCCTTTTGCCTCCATCTTCCTTAGCTTTCAAGAGTATTTTCGATCCCTATATGCCAACCGACCTCCAATTCTATTAGGTCTCTGGGCTAGGGGTGGCTGTTATGGCATAGGTGAGGGTTTTTCAAGTCTTGATCGCTTTTAGCATCAAGGCTATAGGGAGTATATTACCCGCCACCGCCTCGAAGTTTAAAATTGCCTCCCGTCGGGCGTATCCCACCGGCAAAATAGATACTTTTTGCGGGTCGAGGGTATCCGAGGTATGAGTGGGGCCTCGGTCTATAAAGGACGGAAAATTAATCCCCGGGCCCTATGGAGAAGTCGTTGAACGATATGGGTGAGATCCTATCGATCAACTATAACCGAGGATGACTTGAACGATGTTTGGTCGAGTGTCCATAGGTCGAGTTCCGGTCGTGGTCCGATTCAAGTAGGCAACCTTCTTATCTTTATTTCCCTCGCTTTATTTTCTTTGTGCTAATGAAATTCTCATGTTGAATGCAGAAGGTCGACCCACTGCAGAAGTCAATGTGCCGATCTCGCCGCCCGCTTCCTCCGATCGGGAGCCCGCGAGGAAGAAGGCGAGACGAGGCGAGTCCACCCAACAGCCCGTGGTGGTGGACGCCCTGAAAGACCTGGTGACCGGACCTCAGACTGCCTCGGGCCCGACGTTGGAGATCGAGGTCCATGGTCGGCCTCAGCCCGAGGTGCCGGCTTCCAGCACTTCTTTATCCTTCCCAAAGGTATACACCGCACCTTCTCCTTGTAAGTTTGTTGTTACTTGTTGCTAATTGTTCCATATTCGTGACGCGCCTCGATGGCGCGAGATGCACCGCATGGCCGGGCTTATCGTTGATGGCACCTCGCAATACGAGGCCATGGAGAAGGCTAGCCACCGCGACAGATCGAGAGCCGCTGGCTGAATCCGCAGACCGATGCTCTCGGCGGACGCCGAACTTGCAAGGCGAAGTCGCCGCAAGCGGCAAAGATGGCGCCGAGAGCGCCTCAAGAAGAAGGACTGGCCTGCAGTGGCCCGTGCCGAAGTGGAGCGCCCAAGAGGAGGCCGCCGAGGCCGAGGAGGCCGTCACAGCAAGCGCCTTTGGTCATGGGCAAGGACCTATGCCGAGGCCTTCGCCAAACAGTGCTTATCGAGTCGGAGAGTTTTTCCTCTTCATCTCCGACCGGGCCGCTGTGATGAGGCCGCAGTGATCCGTGCTCACCTAGAGAAGTTGGCGGCCGAGAGACCAGATTTTGACAAGGCCCAACACGGTTGGGCTGAGGTCGACCACCGAGGTATGCAAGAATTACGCCGATAATCGCCGGGCGACCTCCTTTCCCGTGGTGGATGCCTTGGCGCCTTCGCCCGCCTCGACGGCGGAGGTCAGAACTCAAAGGCAAGGAAGATGAAGACGGGAGCTTCAAGCCTTCCTTGCCGAAAGTTGAGGACCGAAACGGGCGGCAGTCCAAGTTCGGACGTCCTTCCGCAGATCGGCAATCAACGGAAGAGCAAGCAGCAGCCCAGCCAGAGGTCGGAGGGTCGGCAATCGCCCTAATGAGCCCGAGGTCGCGGACCAATGTAATAGATGATTCACGGGATCGATAGGATCCGTGTTGTACAAACTTCCATTTTGAATAATAATATATATCTTTTTTTAAAATGCTCGTCTGTTGTCTTATTTTAGCGCCCTTCACCTCAATACTTCGGACCGATCATGAATCGCTAACAAAACCGAAGAAGTCCGAGGTGCTCTAGTCGAGAAGCGACGAAGAGGCGGCACATCGAGGAGTCGGTCCGCCGAACCGAAGTCGTATCGCCAACATGGACGCCACCGCATCATCGGCCGAACCGAAACAAAAGTTGCATGAAGTCGACCGCGAGGTGGCCCGCCTCCTTGCTGAAAATGAGGTGCTAAAGTTAGGATTACACATCTCAAGTCCGCGAGTGATGATCCGCAGATGTGATCCACGGACGATCGATGATCGCGAGGAGTGCTTGAGCCGACAATGAGAAGCCGGCTCGGATCTCGGAAGAGCATGAAGAGTACGAAAAGGTCATCCGCCGGACGGGGAACGACTATATCCGGCCGACGATCGAGTTCGAGCTTGTTGGCGGAAGGCATGGTATTGAGGGACGAGGTGGGTCCAAATAGCAAGAATTTTAGAAACCGCTTGACTTCATCCCGAAATACATGCAGATGTACGAGATCGTCCGCGAAACGACGATGCCTCCACCCCACTGCATCTACAAAGGAACAACACCGAGCCCATAATTGAAGAGCTCAAGAGGAGGTGGCTACGACGACGCCGAGTGCTCCGCCAAATGGGTCCATCCGACAATGAGCGTATAGAGGACGACGCCGCGCGGAGGAGGGAGGCGCGCGATCGCCAATCGACGTGGAAGCGGCTAGAGCTCGGGACAAGGGCATAGTCCCGGTCCGACGTCAGTTCACGGGTCCAGATGCGGCCGGGTGTGTGATTGAACTCCCAGCGTAATCCGTCACGCCGAGTCAAACTACTCCCTAACAAAGCGATCCGCTTACACGAGTCAAACTACTCCCTGAACAAAGCCGAGGTGGGCCCACCGTAGATTGGGTGGAAGGCACAGAGTTTATTCCGGTATCCATCACGACTGGGAGTTTGTTCAAAATTATCTCACGGTGAGTCTCATGCGAGTGAGCCCGAACCGAATGAGCGCATATAGTGTAGACTTTGTATGTAGGTATACATGTATTTTAGACTGTTTTAAGTGTACGTTTTTCCTCTCGAGAGGTATAAACATAGCTTAGACTTCGCTGGTCGTAAATGTATGTATACCGATACTTTGCCATAACTTGGCGAGATCCAATTGGATGTCTTATACATGTAGATTTTTTCAACTTAATGAGTAATCAGATGTATGCACGTAGACTTTCAAACCAGTGAGTAGTCCAGATGCGTCGACCGAGACGCTCAATTCAATGAGTAATCTACGAGTGCGGCGCGCGCTAGTGAGTACCCTACTTAGTGGGTTTTATCTTCGTGAGGCGCCCCTCGTGAAGGTTAAATGCGGTATATCCAAATAGATGTTCGTGATATGAATAAAACGAAGTGAAATGAAATATTCATTGAAAAATAAATATTTTATTCAACAAATAGATGACAACACACTTCGTAAGGCAAGTAAGGAGACTAACATAAAGTCGATCCAAATCAAAACTATGTAAAGTACCTCCTTAAATGAGAAATATGCTGTGTCTGGGGAATAAGCGCACCGGATAAGTAAGATAGCTTGAAGCCCCTTACCGAGGTTCTCGTGAACACTGTATGGGCCTTCCCATGTCGATCCAAATTGTTAAGACCCTCGCCCCACTGGCTTCATTATTGCGTAGGACGAGGTCGCCACTGAATGCGGAAGTTTCACCCTTTGTTTGTAGCACCGCGACCGGCTTTATACTGGCTTCGCTTATGAAGGCTAGCTCGCTTCTCTCGAGGCGCAAGGTTTGCTCGCAAGTCTTCCTCGCTTCCGCCCGATCAAGTGAAGAGGCGTGACTTGGCGCTACCGATCTCGCACCAGATGACGGCCTCGGCATCGTGAGACCAGCTGAAAGGGTTTCCGCGACGTCTGAGGCGTGGTCCCAGACCAGAGGACTTGAGGGAGATTTTCAGCCCACGCTTTAGCTCGGTCCAAACTCTTCTTCAATCCTTGTACGATCATGCGGTTCGTCACCCCGGCCCGACCATTCGCCATGGGTGTGCGATCGAGGCGAAGCGCTGATCGATCCAAGCTCTTCGCACCACTCAAGTTTTTGTCAACGAATGGGCGCCGTTGTCCGAGACCGCACGTGCGGTACGCCAAGTGGTGGCACTATATTTTTCCACACGAAGGTCCGAATCCTCCCGCCGCGAGGCTAGACAAAGGGCTCGCCTCGACCCATTTTGTGAAGTAGTCTATGGCTACGACTACATCGGCCGACCGTGCTCTGGCCGAACGGACCAACAATGTCGATCCCCACCGCATGAAAGGCCATGGACTCGCAGTCGCTTAGATCGCCCCGAGGCGCCTGACCGTGGAGTGAATCCGCACTCGGCACTTTTCGACGAGCTCGGCCGATCTTGCACGAAGGGCCAAGAATATCCCGACCTCGGTGTCTTCTTTGAGAGAGCTCACGACCCGATGTGGCTTCCACAAGACCCCGGTGAATTTCATTGAGCACGAGTCGGCTTCTTCCGCCCGAGGCATCTCGTGAGGGGTCAAGGTAAGACTTCCAGAGAGTGCCCTCACGCACGAGATACTCGATTTTGCCATCATCTTTCGCTTCGAGCCGATCCGGAAGGTAGCGCCGTGTTCCGTGTAGCCTTCGTGGAGACATCCAATTCGGCTCTATCTCGTGATGATGCCGACGGGACTCCGCTTATGCTTCGAACGGATCTCTCCATCTGGTGGATTTGTTGACGACGCAGCCTAGCTTGCCGAGGACGCCACCGCTATTTTCCCTGGGATTCGTGGATGTCAAGCACCGAACGAGGTCAACATCTCCTTCGCTTTCTCGAGGTATTGTTTCATTCGGTCCTCCTCGCCTCGTATTCGCTTAACACCGTTCACGACGACTGAATCGCCAAGATTGGATCTCATCCACCGTCGCCTCCTTAGCGAGGTGAGTCCCGAGATTGTGGCTTCATATTCCACCTCGTTGTTGGTGGTCGGAAGGTAATTTCCTTCATAGTTTTTTTATATGTCTTGTAATTTCCTTCATATTCCACTTATGAAAACTATGTCACAAAATATTCTTTGCTTATTTCCCTCAACACCCTTATTTACACATTTTACTATCCATGACTATCTCTTCTCTTACCATCAAAAATTTACTTATTTACACATTTTTACCACTTATAGTCCACCACCAATTAATTTAAAATAACGCTATTATGTGACCCTTACTCTACTCACGATATACTCAACAACTTTATTAAAACTCGTATCAAAGATTCTCATAAAGAAAATTGGAGACGGATGGAGTATGTTTTATATAATAATCGCCCAACCCTAAACCCTAGTACAAATCAAATGTTAAATGTTTAATTATCAAGAAGTTTTTTTAAATAAAATTACCTAACAAAATAATTTAAAATTATAATTCAATTCATTAGATTTTCATAATTCTAATCAAATATTTTAAAAATAACATTCTCATTTAAAATTATAAAGTGAAAGTATGAAAATATAGATTATTAAAAATTGTGAATATCTTCAAGAATTTCCCCATTAATCTCGCGATATTCTCAATGAAGCTCAATTTTGTAGCGGTGGATCAACTAATCTCCCATATATATATAGGGTGATTTATGAGAATAGAAATAAGTGTAAGAAATAAGAATAAGTCACATCCATATTTATTTATTTTCAATCAATGGTCCAAATTAATAGTAATATTTAAATTGATTTCGCTTTATTTATTTTGTAAAAAATCGGTAGAGGTTATAATAGGTATTACCATAAAATTTTCATCATCATCTTCAACAAGCCAAACCCTTAAATGTGTGGAATCGAATCTTGCAACCACATCTCCGCTTTTATGAAATCTTGCATAACATCTTGCACACGCCTCACATTATCTCGAATTTTCAAAATCTTTCCCAAATTATAGAACCAAGACATAGCTGAAGCTTTTCTCGCATCTCACACAAAGGTCGGCGTTTTTGTAAATCCTTCAAGTGCCAAGCTTTTCTACAAATTCTTCAAAAGTCAAGCTTTTGAAGAACCAAATCGTGTGCTCAATAAACGAAATCTCCACAACCATGGACACCGAAGTAAACGCTGATTATTACGCAAAATAGATTCAATATTGCGTATTCTTAAAAGTAGATTCGTGATCATTGGCATTTTAAAATGTATGTAGTAATAACATACGTGTCTTGTTTAATGTTGTATTTTTTTTATTAATTTACAACATATAATACATTTTACGTGGCACATTTAGTTGTAAAGAGGTTATTGTTATTTTTAATTAGCATTTGATTGTAAATTTACATCACATATTATATTATATTTATCCGTTGGACGCTTTGTTGTCGTAAACAATTATGTTGCATATATATTATATGATATTGTTGCATATTTGTTATATATTTTATATTGTAGCATAATTATGTATAAATGTAGCTCATTTAGTTTAAAACTTTAGCACAACTAATATGACAAAGTGTGTATTAGTATATATGACAATAAACAAAATCTCCACAAGTTACCATGGACAGAGAATAATTAAAAATGCTACTGAAATTATATCGATGCTATAGATTGAGCCACACGTATAAATCAATATATAAATTATTTTACCTGAGTTTTTCATGGATTTGCTAGCTTGAATCACAAATAAATTTGCATATATTAAGTATTGAAATTGAAATAATGTTGCAGATAATAATTTAAAGGATAGATTACAATAAATTCCTAAAAATTAAGTATAAAACCGTGTTTTTCCTTAAATTAAAATTAAAAAACTGCATTTCTTAAAAGATTAAATTACTTATATAACCTTGGGCAAAATGCGAAAAAATTTATAGCACATATAGTTATAATTTTAGTACAATAAAATAAATCATATCCTCGATTTACTAAAATCGATGGTTTATATTTATTTTATTTCTTACAAAAAATCACCCCTACTGATTTATCATCTCGATCCATCATCTCTCTCTCTCTCTCTCTATATATATATATATATATATACGAACGAGATCAAATACAAACTATTCTCCTTTCGTCCCCCATATTCCTTCCCAGAATATGGGGGTTTTAATAAAAGTTGTTGAGTTATTGTGAGTGGAATAGGGTCCCACATTTATATAATATTAAATTAGTTAGTGGTGGGCCATAGGTGGTAAAAGGTGTAAATAAATAGGTTGTTGAGGTAGAAAGAGAAATAGTGGTGGGCCATAGGTGGTAAAGGTGTAATTAAAGAATATTATCGAGGTAAAGTTGGAAGATAGTTTCCATAAATAGAATAGGAAGAATTTTGGGGACGTCCCAAAATGGAATACTAGGAAGGAATACGTGACGGAGGGAGATTAAAGTATAAAATAAGAACCATTTTCACCATTGATTTGTGAAGATCTACGGTGAATTCATCATCTTACTGATGGATTCAATGCTCGGGTTCGTCCCCATGATGAGCTTAATTTTTATTTTATAAATCCAGACACTTACATCGGGAATTGAGACGCTTTCACGGTGAATTCGCATAGCAGTTCAAGAGTTCGTAATTTATAGGTTAATGATGGTTTTACAATAACCACTCCCTACATATATATATATATATATATATATATATATAGGGTTCGTTCCGTACCCTGGCCCCGTGATAGTATGTAGTACTCAATCTAGACCACGCATTTTGAACACGTGGTCGCACCCAAGTCGACACATGGCAGCCCTTTCTTTCTTTTCTTTTAATTTTCGCAAGGGCAAACGGAAGAATCAAATCAACCTTCTTCTCCTCCTCCTTGGTGGCAACGGCCATGGGAGGAGATCAGCGGCAAGAACGGCAAATGACGACGCCGATTTACGGCGCAGCGGCGAAGACCGCTAACATCAACAATATAAACAAACAACAACAAACAATAGATTTTGAAGAAAGAAAATAAGAAAAAATTTGAAAACAAAATTGATGGATTTTAAGAAAAATAGAAGATAAATTTGATAGATGATCAAGAATCAAGAAATATAATGGCTATGGCGGTGGTTCACGGCAAATTCGCGAATCGAGAAAGAGACTACGGAATCGACATAGAAGGATGAATGAAGAGATTTTCCGTCGAAACCATAAAATGCATCGAACAAAACATGAACCGCATTCAACAAAACATGACAACGCATCAATAAAACATAAACCGCATGTTCACTACTACAAAAACAAGATAGACTACACGCTTTATGTGTAGTCTATGTGCATTAGTAAGGTAGAAAAGTGGTGTAGAGAAAGAGGCCAAGATACACTCACGCTTTTAAGCGTAGTCTATACCCACCATGACCACGCTCGACATAGACCACGCCACGCCGTAGTCAATACCAACAGACTACGTAAAAACGCGCGACACACCACGCTTTCGTAGTCTATACCAACCATGACCACGCTTACGACATAGACCACGCTTTTACGCCGTAGTCATACCAACGCATCACGTAAAACGCGCGACACACCACGCTTTTTGGCGCAGTCTATACCCACCATAGACCACGCTCGGCATAGACCACGCCACGCCGTAGTCTATACCAACGCATCACGTAAAAACGCGGCGACACACCACGCTTTTGCCGTAGTCTATACCCACCATGACCACGGCTCCGACATAGACCACGCCACGCCGTAGTCCATACCAACGACTACGTAAAAACGCGGCGCGTACACCACGCTTTTGGCGTAGTCTATACCCACCATGACCACGCCGCACGTGACCACGCCACGCCGTAGTCTATACACACGCATCACACATTAGTTCGCTCGTATACCACGCTTATGCGTAGTCTATACCCACTATAGACTACACTTTTTCGCACACAGACCACGCTTTTACGCCGTAGTCTATACCCCGCACTCACGTAAAAGACGCGACACACCACGCTTTTTACGCGTAGTCTATACCCCCATGACCACTTTTTGCACATAGACCACGCTTTTACGCCGTAGTCTATACCGACTGCACACACAAAAAATTTCGCACATACACCACGCTTTTACGTGTAGTCTATATGTATTAACAACGGTTTTAATGCCAAATTTACTACGCTTTTTCTATTACAACCCGTAGTCAATTTAATAACAACTACGGTTTTTCAATTTCAACCGTAGTTAATTTCTTTATTTAAACCCAGCATAATTAATAAAGCACAAGCAAACGAGATTAAAATATACTTATGATTACGCTCAAAATCACTATTCAAAACTATATAATATGTTTTCATTACAGCTACAAAATCACTATACAAAAATATACAATATGTTTTCATTACAACTACAAAATCACTATACAAAAATATACAACTGTTTTCATTACAGCTACAAAATCACTATACAAAAATACTATGCACATCACATAACAAAACAATAACACCGATCCCAAATATCACAAGACAAAATAATTCAAAATATCAATCACTTACAACTAAAACATCACAGACTATATGTGAAGAAGCATGAAATTTGCCCATTCAACGCGAACTTCATCAATGTCTCTCGAGAGTAAGATCGATTAAACTATTAACAATTCAAAATAGAATATTAGCACTCTCAGATTAAAAAATGATTATATTAAAGAATTGAAATAGAATTATCTTACATGTGAACGTAAAGAAACGGAACCGCCTTCATAACTTCTTCAATTATATCTTTCATGAAGGCAGAGTACAAAGAACCCGCATTGCTTTGAATCGGGTTGTTTCGACACTTTTAAAATATCAAATATTAACAACATGTAGATGTATATGAAATCCAACATAAAACAAACATGATTCGATAAATGAAAATACCTTTACAATTTCCCAAGTTGGTCGCTTCTTCCTCTTTTCTCCAATTTTGCATTAAACATAAAATTGCGCCTTCAAGCAATTAATAGTAGTTAGATACTACCACAAATACACATATTTCAAACTACAATAAGCGATGATCACCTATTATGATATTTTAGACTCGATAGATTATCGCACTGCATCGAATCTCCTTTAACGAAATGAATTAAACCAATAGTTTGTCAATATTGATTGGAAGTACCATTATCATCTCAATCCCAAAAGCATCAATAATTATAAGGGACACGCATGTGTTTAGTTGTGGTTATAATATCAATGTCTCATCTTAATTGGTAAAACTAATTAAGATTAAGGACCCGGTGAAGCTTAAGTAAGAGATCAAGTCTAATATCTCGATTAAATTACCCAATAGACCTTCTTGGACGAGATGAAACGAGGTATATACCAATCAAGCATGCAAAGCAAATATTACTACATATATCCACGGATCCACCAAATATATGCTTGCTTACTTAAGCATCAATATATATAACCTTATATAGTCGAGACGAGATCCACTAATCCGCATCATCGTAGTGGTCACATTAATTTGCCATATACATAATGCCTTCTTAACAAAGAAATCATTTATCTAAGTGTTATAATCTAGCAAATAGTCATCCAAAACCCAACAAATAATTTCCAATTCACGAAAAGAAAAGAAGGAATTAAATGAGTCAATCTTACGTGTCGACTATTGCTTTCGATTATCATCACGAATGCGATGACTAAGAGGGTCAAGAAGATAAATCGCTTCTCCATGAGGATCAACCATCAGAAGAATCCAATGTTCCCTAATCAATAGAAAACATATAATATTAGACATGTTGAGAAAAAAGAAGATAATGGTGATGAACTAAGATTTAAGACTTACCCTACATTGCACGGTACTATCACTAATTGATTTTGAGATACACCTCAAACCTATCGGCCAAAGCACGTGTTCGCATCTTGATCGCCTGGGAACATATGATATCTCAAATGGATTCACAAACCGCAATGACCAAGTGTAGTTGTACTCCTCGAACTCTCGAATAAGTGACTAACAAATAAATAAAATGTATTAAATAAACATATACTTAACATTGCAAAATAAATTTTGAAAGAGTAAATTTTACCACATATAAACCACAACGCAGCTCTGGAATTGGCTCTAATTCACAAAACAGATGATGTCTTGAGATGTACGTAAATCTCAAAGTGGCTTACCAAATATTTCATCTTCAAATGGAATTAACATCCTTTCCCATCCGTCAACGTTTTTCAACATGTAAGTGCAAAGACTTTATGGATTTAATGCAAAGTGTCAAAACACTTCACATTTCTCTCCTTAATGTCTTTTCGTTGCTTTTGTTTTCTTCAGAAAAAGACACCCTAATTTGCATAAGCATAAATGTAAATAATAATAATAACAAATAGTGTGCTTCGCTAGTTTATTGTACAAGAAACTCCTTACCCAGAAAAACAGAGCATTCAAAAAGGGCGAGTTGCCTTAAGATGAATAATACAAATCCAAGGTTCGCTAATCGAATAACAAATGCCATGTTTCTTAAATTAGATTTCCAAAGATGAACGATAGTTAGTTATGAAAGATAAGTAGTGATGTCCAAACAAAAGTACAACGAAAAGAGCATCATAACCCAAAGACCGCAATTTACAACCAATGACCATGATAGTGGAATCAAGAATTTAGATGTGCTCTCGTCGCACTGCGAAACTGATGTCGCCACTTTGTGGTTACACGAGAGTAACCAAAGTTGTTCGACACTAGTTCTTCACTCCAACATCATAAATTCACCCAAGAACCATCACCTAAACAAGGAACTGAGTCTTGAAGCTCTAATTCTATTACTACCGCCTCGTTCCAACTTATATTCTTGCATTACTAATAGGAGCTCGATGCCTAGTGAGTTGAAGTTTTCCAACCCAAACTATACTTCACAGCTTTGTCCTCTCCAAAACTATTTCATAAATAATGAGCCCTAGATTGCTTCACCGAGAAGTCAATGTACTATAATGTTAGGTGCTTAACAGCTCTTTCACTTTCCTATGCACATTCCATCCTCATCAACAACTAAGATGTTAAAATTTCTGATAGAATAACAAGAAATACTGAAGGATAAGAATTTGGCATAGTTTCAATATGTTCTAAGGATCAGTTGGGAAATTAGTAATTACAAAACAAGAAAAGCAACCTTAAATCACACTAAGCAGTCCTAATATGACATTCTAAGATTCTTTATTTATATCCACACACAAGGAGGCGTGTGTGTCATAGAGAGTTTGTTCCGCATATAAGTAGGATAAGAACAAGTCAAATATTTCTCGACTATTCTCGCCTAAAGAATACCATGACAAAGAAATGCAACTATCAATAAACGCAACATCTTACATCGACCAGAACATAATCCATACTAAACAATCAAGACCGATAATGGATTACATTTACCCATACATCATGCACAATAAAATAGAGACAATAACAACATTCTTCCCGAACTAATGGATTCTCGCCAATCTTTTCAACCGTAAATGTTTAATCAAAGCGTGAAAAACTCCACACATCGACCATTTCAATCTAACCCATAAACATGATGCAAACATAGAACATCATGCTCTCATATCAACTATGTATAATATCTCCCCAACAGATAATCGCTCAAGCAATGATATCAATTATGAAAATAGTTCATCGCCAGCTCTATGTATCTAGACCAACTTTATCGCAATTAGTCAAATGCACGTAATCAAGAAAACGAATCGACAAAGTTGAACCTTTAAAATTGGACTGCAATTAGTCAAATGCACGAATCAATATGTGCGTTTAAAATTTATGTATTAATCGACCAACTTTGACAACTTAGACAATTCTAGCAAAGGTATTAATGCTAGACATTGTTCTCGCAAAACTTTTATGAAGACAATGAACACCAAATAATAATAACAAAAGCATAAGTTTTGAAGTAATAATAATAATAACAAATAATCATGTTAAACTAAAAATAATACACCAGAACGATCAACTTTCTCAATCAAGATCACTTGGCAATCATCTTCCTTCTCATTCTCCTTCACTTTGTCCTCGAGGTCTTCATCCACCTCAAAATTCACTTGTTTGATCGAACAACTTCCTTTTCTTCATAATCTTCTCGGTCTTTCAAATTTTGTAATTCGCTCAAGTTTTTTCACTCTATCGTAGGTGACATATCATCATTTCTTGTTGTTCTCCGATTTTCTTATCTCCCCTTCAACTTACCTAGTCTATGCTCCTCGATTTTTCAAGAAAGTAGTAGGAGTAACATAACTACCTACTCCCAAGACATGCCTGTATGCGTTCTCGCTTTTGTAATGCACACGTAAGCAAATCTTCTCCCAAAGTATTAGTCTTCAATTCACCTTCTTCCTTAGCGTATGCAATCATCCTTTAGTATACAAATGAAGATTCGTAGCAGTTAAGTTCAAGCGGTTAGTATATGCATGTATTATAAAAAATTTATGTTATAATAATAGCAATCCTAATACTACAATGTTGTGCCTAACTAGTAGATAAAACACACAACACAAACACAAGATACATATGAAGGATAAAGACGGAGATGTCATTTTAGTGCGTTAACATGGTCCTTAAAGATAATAAAAATTGAAAAGACTAGTGATCCACAGTATCGAGATACATGTCGTCACTGACTCGACGCAAATTATTGTAAATTTGACAAGAAGCATATTTTTTACAAGTCTATCAAGAGAGATTCGAGAAGGAAGAACCTCCACATTTAGAAATGCACAAAGAAATTCAATCAGAGACCACACAACACAAGCATCATCTCACGATGAATCTAGTAAACATTTCGTATAAAATCGCTAAGTACTCCTTCAATCTCTACAAGAAAACTAAAGCTCCATATATACCAAATGTGATGAACACTGACCTATAAGACAAACTCAACCTATTACAAAGTACTAGTTCAACAAATGCAATTCAAACTTGAGAGAGCCCTTTCTCCATCACAAGCACAACTCAACAAACTGCTCCAAAATAATTGTCAAAAGATAACAATTCTATAACTTGCTTACAATTCTACATGATCAACCAAAGCAACACCATACAAAACCGGTTCTAAAGACTCAAAACAATGGAAAAAGGACTTAATCCACTATCTTCACGATAAACAAAATTAATTATTTAGAGTCACCAAATATCCGAACACAAGTAATAAGCTCCAACAGATCGAAAATCAACATAAATAAATAATTAACCATAACAAACCTTAGACACAATCCCCGACAAGTATATGCATGTATTATAAAAATTTATAATGCATGTATCATAAAAAAAGATGGAACATCTTACAATCCTTTGCACGCTTTGCTTTTAATTTATCATCTTCTATATCGCTTTCTTTGAATTCGGCTTTCTTCCACATCACAAATTCTATCTACATCATCCTCCACATAATTCGTCCTTCTACAATAATAAAAAGTATGTACATAGGATACGAAGCATAAAGGAGAATGTATCAACCGGTGTTCAAGAAAATAAATAAGAAATGAACGAAGTAAGGAAAACTACCATTGTTTCACCCAACCCCGATAGCCTCTTCGTGAAAGTCTATGTGGGTAAATGTTCTTCTTTACCCTTCGCTTGCTCTTCACTCAATTTCTACAATATGAAGTGAATTCATCATTAAAATACCGCACTAGAAGATACTTTCTACATAAAGCGCCTCGTTGGTGCCATAAGGTACCGTAATAGTTAAGTAAAATAAACTACAACTTGAAGCCATGCTTGCCGACCGAAATAAACAAGCTACACTACCAAGCTAGGCAAAGGCATTAGCATGAAACGTGTGGATCGACATAAGTCATTTGCTACCTTAAAACCATCTCATTACTCTAGATAGCACAAATTCACCCAATCTTCACGAGAATACCACCGCATGGGGTGGATCATTCAGCCGAGGATTGTCTATGTTGGGAAGAATGTATTTTTATATAATTTAGACTTCCACCGCCGCCACTTTGTGCTCGCAGATTCTCGCACATCCCGCCTCCAAGTCTTTTGAACTACATATGCTACCTAATAAACCAAAAGAGAATTTGCTCAAGTTATTCCATAAAATCGTGCAATATTAAATAAATATGCATAAATATTAAGGCTACAATTATTTGAATTTATATATGATCGCAAGAATAATTTAAACAAGCATACTTACATTCACATGCTCCCAAATAATGTCTTTCACTTCTTTTCGCACCATTTTCCAAGTCTTATAACTTATCTTCACCTCTTGTCGAGCAAGAAGACCAATATAGCTTTGCATTTCACGCAACTCGACCAATTGGTTGTCCTCGCACATTAAATTCAACAACTTCTTTTATCCTTTCGCTCCGCTTTGCAAGCTCACCAAACACACATTTCCTCTTGTTGATTGTGTTTCTTCGAGTCCAATCCATCGTTATCATCATCACCCAGAACCATGGTAACCACAAGACCTATTGAAAAAATATCAATACAAATAATTAGCTTACCATAAATAAAATAAGCAATGTACAATGCAAAACACACAAACATGGATTGTACCAGTTTAAGAGTTCGGATTGTTAACCCAAATTCCATCACAATCTCGACGAACACATGATGGTTCATTTTCATCACGGCCATCATTCAAATTCATTTGTGGAAGCTCATTATTGAAAGCTTGGTAACCAAGAGCAATATCTTCCAACTCGCACCACTAATCATTTCACGGTACTTTTATTGGGACATGAGAGTACCATGCACTATATAGGATCTTGAGGGTCTTCAACGAGAACACTTGTTTAGCTCGACATCCTAATATAAACGAATCCAGCCAACCCAATTCTTTTCAAGTTCACTAAGGTAAAACGAAGATCATCTACTCACGCCACCATTATTCTCAACCCAATCACACTTAAACACTACCATCCGAAATGCTTGATAATCAAGCTCCCAAATTTCCCGAATTACCCCATAGAACGTCATATCCGTGACAATTGGGTTTTTATCCTCGCACTTGAAACTGCATTGTCTTTGCAACTAAGTCGACCTGCATTTTGAACAACTCGTAGATTATCACGCTCTTTCAGATTGTAAGTAACACCATTAATCAAATAGCTTTGATATTTTAGAACACTTTGCTAGGTCCATGCGCCATCCACTTCAAATTTTGTTGAGATTTGACTAATGAATGTGCTTGATTCTAATGAATGTGCTTGATTTGATGAATGTGTCGATGTCACTCCAACCTTCGTAAGAAACTAAAATTAATACAAAAGGATTTGTTGTTGTAATTGTTTAATATTTTTAAACTATAACACTTACACGCTCACGAAACCAATCGATGAAAGTTTTGTTATGTTCACTTGTTGCCAAGTTAAAGATTTGGTAGGATATGTTTTCTTCACAAGTTCCGATGTTCTCTCATTCAAAAGATACATCCATAAAAATTAGTGCATAATTATTTAAAATGAAGGCTATCATTAAGTCGGGCATATGTTGAGGACATACTCAATATACGGGTCGACCTCAATATCATTGTTCAATACATATCGATGTGCTCGCTTCCACCCTCAACACCGATGTGTGGTGTTGAGCACTTGTTAAAGGCCTTGTTCGGACGGCTTGCGAGTAAATGACGGGATTCCAATCGTGGACATTGGATAAGTAATCACGCAAAATTCCACCGCTTCTTCAAAGAATATAGCATTCAAGAATACAACCTTCCGCCGATTCACGATTACGCACATATCCTTTAAGGATTTTCATAAATCTTTCAAACGGATACATCCATCTATACCAAACCGCCCACATAATTCCACCTCTCGCACAAGACGGACCACTAAATGAATCATTATATCAAAGAACGACGGAGGAAATTCCTTTTCAAGCAAGCACAAAGTCGCCACAATATCTCTTTGAATTTGCTCTAACTTTGACACATCAATAACTCTCTCACACAACACATTGAAGAAGTTAAACACAACCTAGTGATGGTATACCTCACATGTTTTGGTAAAACACCACGGATGGCAACTGGAAGCAATTGTTGCATTAAAGTACGGCAATCATGGGACTTGAGTCCAACTAGTTTCAAATCCTTCATGGACACCAAGTCGGAAACATTAGATGAATAGCCCATAGCACCTTCATTCCATGCAAAGAACTCGCATAATTTTCTTTTCTTCTTTACTTAATGTATGACAGTGTGAGGTAAAATGTTCTAGATCCAATCACTGGTGCCAACTCAAGTCGGACACCCAACTCCATCAAATCTTGTCTCACCGCAATTCCATCCTTCGCCTTTCCCTAATGTTTAGTAATGTGCCAATCAAACTTTCACACATTTTTCTCAATATGCATCACATCAAGAACATGTCGCATATGTAGATGTTCCCAACACGCAAGATCAAAGAATATCGACTTTTTTTCCAACATGTTTTGCCTTTATCCATTTGTGGTGGTTCTTGTGTCTTTGGTTTTCTTTTTGCTTTTTTTTCGCTGACCGCCATCATCATAATTGACTTATTTACATCCTTTTTCCCAAGAACAAGTGATGTTCTTAACTCTTTCAATTACCTCGTGGCCACTCAACGGATTAGGGCAAAGTCAAACTCTTGTCGACCATCAAAAGCCTCTTTGTCGTCGATAAGGATGATGCGTGTAGGAATCTTCTATGCCCCGATATGACATTTTTCTAGAATGTTTCAACATCTTCGCATATGTTTCTTCTCCACATATCGACATGCTTGATATCCTTTTACAGAGCACCGATAGGTTTCCATAGCGTGAAAATCATTGATTGTCCACAATGTAACGCTTTGAGCAAGAAACTTTCTTCTCAGTATGCATCATATGCTTTGATACCCACATCCCATAACTCCTTTAAGTCATCAATTAAAGGTGACAAATACACATCAATGTCGCTCCCTGTTGTTTTGGACCGATATTAATAACGCCAAGATCATGAATTTTCTTCATGCATAACCAAGGAGGTAGATTGACGTGACAAGTAAACCGCCAACAACTATACGTAGAATTCATTAGTCGTGGATCGACACCATCATGCGGATAGAGCTAACCTAAGATTCCGATTCTCAAGCAAATTTCGCCATTTTTCATCCACTAATCTCCAGTGGTGCATCACGGATGTCGAGATATACCGTCTCTAACATCTTTCATTAGCATGCAAGTTAAGTCTTTAGATGTTTCCTTATTTCAAACATTCTCAAAATTCGTATTGGTGGAAAGTACCACAATAGCTTTCAGAACGCCAATATGTAAATTAGTTGTCTTCCCACTCTTCTTCCATCTTCGACAATCCACATGTAGGACACTCATCACGCCTTATATATCTTTCTATATAAGATGCAATCATTTGGGCAAGCATGGATTTTCTCATAACTCATGCCCAAGGTACTTAAGATTTTTTTTTGCATCAGATAGAGACGAAGGCATCTCATTGCAATTTGGAAGCATTTCCTTAATAAATCTAATAGCTCATCAGCGGTGATCGCACCACCTATACTTTGCCTTCAAATTGTACAACTTCACAATTGTCGATAACTTTGAGAACTTTGTACGACACGGATACAAAGGTTTTTCAAGATCCTCAAGTAACTTCCTAAATTCATTCGATTATTTCGATAAGTCTCATACGCATCATGTATCATATCAATAGGATCTTCATTCTTCTCGATATTGACCATCTTCCCATATTCTATCTTTTCATTGTCACGCCATGTGCATCGATTTTTCCCATGAAATGTCCATTCTTCGTATGTTAGATCCATACCATGACAACACAAGTGCGCCCTTATTGCGGATACATTTTCTTTTTAAATTACCACATTTTGCACAAGGACATGGTATTTGGTTAGAATCTCTCGATTTTGCAATGCAAATTGTAAGAAAGATTCTACCCCATGCTCAGATTCACGTGATAATCTATTCATCGACATCCATGCTTTGTCCATCTTGAACAATCAAAATTCACAACCTAATAGTACCAAAGAAACATAAATTTAGCAAACAAAATTAATTATCATCTCTTCTACCAACCAAAATTAAATTTTATATTCTAACACATAACTTGGTGAACTTATCACCCCAATCCAAAGATATGAAGTTTTATTAAGCAAATCAATCACTATTGACATAATGGAAACTAGAAAGACAAATACTTATCGACCATCATAAGATTCTAAAAATATCTTTACTAAAGAGGTAAAACTTACCTTGTCGTGTACTTGCGCCTTTAAGCCTCTCAAGGTAGATATACCGTCTGTGGAATACAATGTCGCCTAGATCCAACCTAAGCAAGTAAAGGCCAAAAGAACAAGTTCTAAGTCCGTGGAATACCTTATGCAGATTCAACCAAGCAATTTTATGAGAAACAAGCGGGATACTTTACAAAGTTTATAAATCATAATTCACGACTTAAATTTAACATCTTCGGTTACTTCAAAATATGTAATGCACCTCTTATCCTCCCAATCGATCAAACTATCAATATGTCAATACCGCTAAATTCATAAGATAATTACATAATCAAAAATAAAGTTGCATCTATACATTGATTTAAAGTATAAACCGGTCGAATAACGTTAGCGAAGAAGAGAAACAAATATAAGAGACAATGGATTAGGTTTCAAGAAAACATATTTCAGCTTTTACCTATTAAATTTTGTGATACATGTGTTATCAAGAGAAGTTTGGTATTCCTTGAATGTACAAGAAGTCTCACATCTTTTACAAGGAAAATTGATTCCTAGATTTGAAACCGATGTGAGAGAAAAGATGCTTAAAAGAAAAACTTGTTTCTTGCTTTCCTTTGTTTGAACCATTTGGAGAGTTTATTTTAGTGTTTGTTTACTATCTTGTCTTATATTGGTATCTCATGCGGTTGGGTAACAAGAAGTGCTAAGGTTTCTTAATTCTTCTAATCAACCATCTATTCAACTTTTGTGACAAGGAGCAAAACACTAAAACCATATTATATCGATAAATGCCAAACATTTCTAACATTTAACCACGCTTGAATCAAGTAGTAAACACACATACTACTCAACCAAGTAATAGAAGTGCTAAAGTTGTGAAATGGTGTAACTTGTTTTCGAAAAGTGAAATGACATATACCAAACATCTTTGTTGTCATCTTCACAAGTTCATCGACAAGTTGTCAAGTACAAAGAAAACCGAATGATATTGTAATGAGACCGAAGGAGGAAAACCGAATGACAAGTCGTGTTCTTCTATTTCGATTGTTTAAACACGATATGATATGGTTCAACTACTTGCGGCCATGTTCGTGTTTTTACTCATTACTAATTGTTGCGACCGATTGGTGGTTATTTAAGTTGGTAACATTGCTTTGAGATTGTTGCCAAATCCGTAACTAGCCAATCCGCTCTTTATATATAGTATCTTGTTTTCGTGCAGTCATTTATCTAATGGTTTTTGGTTTCATATTATGTTTGTATTAAATGCCTAATTTTGTTCATTTGCAGCTTCACTACACTATCACATACCTTATTCTTTTGGTGGTGTTGCAAGGTTTGTTCTCGCATTTAGTTGGGAGAAAGAAGTCATCAATATAGAAGGGCCTTGCAGCAGAGAATCTGTGTGGGTTGATGTCTCATTATTGGATTCAATATACTTGTTCTATAATTATTATTTTCAGACTGTTTATATACTTGTTTCTATATTAATTATACACAAAGTAATTATTTTGAATTAAATAACTCATCCTAAAGACTTACCATGTTTTTTCATTCGACATTCATTCTGAGATGTAAATTAAAGTTGTAATATTAATCAGATTAGTCTGGCTAGTTCAGGAAAGTTTTGTATCTACTGAGCTATAGGATGAGCATAGACTATGATCTACAATATTTTCGTACAAAACTATAATAGGAGGCTCTTATGTCATAAAACGACTCTTCAAGAGTCAAGTATTATAAGCGTATGCATATTGAGGCGAGAAAATAGGATGTTCTTGGGATTGTCCTATACCAATGAGCATCCTATTATGTGATATAATAGAATAGGATGTTTACAAATGTCCTAATACAAAATTTGTAATCGAATGATATTGTAACAAAAAGAAAAACTTGTTTCGCTTTCCTTTGTTTGAACCATTTGAGAGTTTATTTTAGTGTTTGTTTACTATCTTGTCTTATATTGGTATCTCATGCGGTTGGGTAACAAGAAGTCTTAAGGTTTCTTAATTCTTCTAATCAACCATCTATTCAACTTTGTGACAAGGAGCAAAACACTAAAACCATATTATATCGATAAATGCCAAACATTTCTAACATTTAACCACGGTTTGAATCAAGTAGTAAACACACATACTACTCAACCAAGTAATAGAAGTGCTAAAGTTGTGAAATGGTGTAACTTGTTTCGAAAAGTGAAAATGACATATACCAAACATCTTTGTTTGGTATAAGCATGTATTCTGACTATTTTCATGCACTAAAAACACCGACCAATACACCGGTGGGAGAGTTACTATTTTCATGCACTAAAACACCGACCAATACACCAAATGGAAAGGTGAACTTCAAAAGGAATCAACAAAGACGCAAATGATGGTCCTATCCTCAAAGGCCTCAGAACTAACTTAAGAGACTAACCCGATCTCCAATATAAAGAGAAGGATCCATGTGTTTGTCTTTAAAAGTCTTGAGTAAAATAGATATTCATTGATCATTTTGTACTGACTACCTCCAGCTAGGTGCGGTTTGTTTCTAGTGAAGAGTTCAAGAGGAACAAAAGAAGATGCACATACATGAATCATTTGGAAGCGATAAAAACAAGACGCACTGTTATGGCCCAACTCACAAAGAGAGAGAATTCTTCACACTAAAAGGAGCACAAACTGCATCTATCAACCGGTTGTCGATACCACACGTGATTCACCTGGGTGAACAAGAATGGAAATAGCCGACTTTACAAACAACCTCGCCTCGGATCCAAAGATCTTTAGATATGCTCACTCGCAGTTCTTTAATATCCAAAGTAGCATTTGGTATCCGCAATATTAAGCATAGAATGAAGGTATGGTTGTTGTGAGTATCAAGTAAAACTAGAAACTGTCTCTGCACTATATAAGCATGTATTACAAACTTCAATATCCTAGAAAACAGCACATGATGTCAAGCACACAAGATTGTTTTATTCCGAACAATCAATCATCCATGTCACCAAGCAAACATCTCATGCACTTCATTTACATATGTCCCGCTTTTAGTAAAGTTCCAAGACAACATTGGTGAAAGCAAACAAGATGTTTTTCTTTTCCTTCTTCTTTTGGGGAGAGGGGTTGTTGGAAAAGAACAAATTTTTAGTTTATTGTTTGAGAGAAGTACAACTTTTATTATAATAGAAGAGGCATTAAAAGGACAAGGTATCCCTCAAATCTGAAGACAATCAAACCAAAGATAAATCTCCAGTCTCTAACTAAATCTCAAACTAGAATACTTTAAACAATTTATGATTAGAGATCTACCCTAAGCTTTCTCTTTTTTCCTCATAAAAGAAAAACAAACTTTATAACTGCAGATAAAAAGGCAGCACAGACATCATCTAATCTAGAAAATACTACTTCGATCTCCAAATAAGTCATATATAAAATATGCTTTAAGGTTTAAACTCATTAAGCGTGACCAGAGGAAGAAAGAGAACTCACCGAGCGGCGACGGCGGCGGCGGCAGCGGAAGAGAATGTGAGGCGGCGGGCGGATGGCGGCGATGGAACAACGGTGGCGGCGAGGAGGTGAAGAGAATGTGTATCGTCGCGCAGCGGGAGTGAAGGCGGGAGTATTAAACAAGTGAATTAAGTATTCAGAATTCGTGTTTTAGTTATAATATAAATATAAATAAAGCCCACATATGAAAGATGTTGAATTGTTGGTGGAATGGTTAAGTGTCGTTATTAACCCACACATCGTGAGTTCGAATCTCGGTATGTGAATTTTTTTTTTTTTTTTAATTTGGGAATAGACTACGCTTTTATAAAGAACACGCACATACACACGCTTTTTAAGCGTAGTCTATACCCACTATAGATCACGCATTTACACCACGCTTTGTTGCCGTAGTCTATACCCACTATGACTACGCTTTTATACAAAACGCACATACACCACGCTTTTTAAGCGTAGTCTATACCCACCATGATCACGATTTACACCACGCCTTTGTTGCGTAGTCTATACCCATTATAGACCACGCTTTTTATAAAACGCACACACACCACGCTTTTAAGCGTAGTCTATACCCACCATAGACCACGATTTACACCACGCTTTGTTGCCGTAGTCTATACCACCATAGACCACGCCTTTTATAAAAGCGCACATACACCACTTTTTAGCGTAGTCTATACGCACCATGACCACGATTTACACCACGCCTTGTTGCCGTAGTCTATACCCACCATGACCACGCTTTTCACCACGCCTTTGTTAGCGTAGTCATACTCAAAAATCAAGACATAGACCACGCTGATAAAAGCGTAGTCTATACCATAGACCACGCTTTAAAAAGCGTGAGTCATAATGTGTGCAGAAAAGTGGTTTTGTAGTAGTGGTTGATCAAACACAAACACGCATTGAACAAAACACGCTCACGCATTGAACAAAGACGCCCACGCATTGATCAAAACATGTCAACGATCAACAAAACGATAAAAATGCAGCTAACAGGTATTTGGAGCGAGCAGCCGCGGGCTTGTGTGCATGAGCACGAGCGCACGCCTGGCGAATGTGCTGCGAAGCAGACGCCAGTACGCTACCGGACGCGAGCTTCCAATCGCATGCATTATCAGTGTTCAACTGCATGCATTTTGTTCATTCAATGTATTATTCGATTCAACTAAATGCATAGTTTGTTTTCGCAATCACATAACAAATCAAATTACTAATCTACCCTTAATGAAGCGAAAATCACAAATTAAGCTTAAAAGTCCGAAAAATCTCAACCATGGATTTATGAGATGAATGGATGAGATTGAGTATTACATACTATCCGGGCTGGGTACTATATGATCTATCATATATATATAAAGAGTTCGCCATATTTTTATCAGATATATAATAAGTTATCATTTTAAATTTATGAAATCATAATCGCTATCTTGAACAAGACTTTTGGGTAAACCTTATGTTAAGTATGCGATAGTATGCAAATCACACAAAACGTATAAACCATACTTAGAAAACTAGTGTGTCATGTTCATACCTATAAATTATCTTTTGATATTATTGATATATGATTAATGCATCTATAGTATTCATATAGAAATTGAGATACCATCTCCAATAAAGAGATATAAAACATGCCTTTCTAGTTAAAGGTGTTACGCATGCAATATTAAGCCGTTAGTTAGGATTGTTTCTCTTGACAAGGTTCTCTATTAAAATTACACAAATAATTCATTTGCATATATGCAATGAAAAATTTTTGTTCTAAAATAATTGAACAATGTTTGAAAATTCTTTAAGCACAAGAAATAAAAGAAAATTACAAATGTATTTTTTTTGTCAATTTAATACATAAATTTTAAAGGCTGCGTCACGGTGGACTCGAACCCGAGACCTTTGGCATCGGGCATTAACCACTCTACCACTAGGCCAACATACACACACAAAAAATGTATGCTGAAGTAGAGATATCATGGTTTTTTTTTTTTGTAAATTTAATATAGAAATATTAAAGGCTCACACACGGTGACTCGAACCAAGACCTTTGATCTCGAGCATTAACCACTCTACCACTAAACCAACACACACACAATTACAAAATGTATTATTGTCTGATTATGTGATTGACAGGATAACCACTTTGTAATGGAGTAACAATTTATTTATTTTTCCTTTAATTAAGTTAAGTATTTATTGGCAAGCTAAGTAATCTGATATATTCAAGTGGTTAACATTTTAAAAGAAACACTTAAGCTAATGACCAAAACAAGAAACACATATTCTATACAAGTAATTGGTTATCAAAACCCTGAAAATAAACAAATAACAACGGTAAAAATAAAATGCATGCCCAAAAGAAACATTTGAGCTAAAAGACTTAAAAGGTAAGAAATTAAATATGCTTAAAATGTTTTAATTATGAGAAAAGAATATCTCAAAGCATCATTTATTTTCCTTTATTGCTAAATTTAATATATTGGGAGACGGTAAGAGTAATTATTAGCTGCAAAGTGAAGCAGCTGACAACGTAGCATTTGTTTGCTCTCTCTCACACACATTCACACAATCATCGTCACCTTCATAAATCCTTAACCTTTATCTGTCAAAACTCTCTCTCTCTCTCTCTCTCATACACACACAGAAACACGCAGTTTATAGTTAATATGATGATTATGGCATTCATCGTATGTTACTTTTCTCTTTTCAGGCAACTGTGTCTTCAATCTTGCATCCAAATCTCATGAAATACAATTAGAATTTATTCCATTTCTTTCAAAATTTCCATTTTACAAACTCCAAATTCAAGAAAAGCAGCAGTGATCTTCCAAATTCTCCCGCCCCATTAACAACATTAAGCTCACATAGAAACGGGAATTAGATAGCTAATTCTGTAGATAAAAATATATATATATTATGTATATTTGTATACATATGCATTAAATTCTTTGTGTTGTCGATCTCCACATATTTTGACAATAAAAATTTGTTAAGGATTATCTTTGTTTATAAAGAAAAAAAAAATAGTTGAGTGGGAGCATAAGTAAGCAGATATGCAACACCAGCAGCAGGTGGGAGGTGGCGGCGGCGGCGGCGCGGCGGCGGAGGTGGTAGTGAGTGATGAGGATCAGAAATTGGGAGATCTGGGAATTGCGGAAGCAGCTTCACCGATTAGCAGCCGGCCGCCAGCTCCGGCGGCAATTAGGAATGCTAATTTTGAAGAAATGATTCAAGCGACGGCGGAGGCAGGCGGCGGCTCCTCCAGCAACCGGTGGCCGCGGCAGGAGACCTTGGCTCTTTTGCAGATTAGGTCTGAAATGGATACTGCATTTCGTGATGCCACGCTTAAGGGTCCTCTATGGGAGCAAGTTTCCAGGTAATAAATTCAATCATACTGAGAACTGATCTCTGTTAATTACTTTTTACCAAACTAAAAAAGATAAGATTTTTTTTTTCAAGTAATTGCAAGGTCAAATAATCTTGATCTCCTTCAATTTTCGCAAAATAATAATCATTGAACGATCAGGTGAGGATGCAGAAAAAATCATTTGAGGAGGCTATATTTTCTAAATTTTCTTCCAGATTATAGTTTTGAGGCGAGTCAGTTCATTGATGGGATTCTTGCATAAAATTTTGTGCAGATTCAAATAATTTAATTACTTTTAAAAAAATGCTTCATGGGGGGCTAAAGCCCCTCCCTCCTCCTGTGTGTGTGAGCTTCCTTATGAGCTACATGTATTTTTGTTGATATTTGCTATTACTCGAGATTATTATAGGTTCCAGCTTGGTGTGATAATTGAGAAATAAGTGCCACAGATTGAAATTAACATGGTTAAATAATGTTTAATTGGCACCCCAACAAATTTCCGATTTCGGAATTTAGTTTTGTTTAGCAAAAATGGCTTATTTTTTGAATACCTCATTATTCTCCAAGTGATGATGCTTCTGCCTCATACATCCTCTCTCTCTAAAACTTGAGCACATGGGCTTGTGCCAATGTGTTGGCATCACGAGTCACGAGATGGTTATAATTTAAAAATAAATTCTATCTTTTGCTGAATCCCATATGGATCTGGTGTGCATGGCCAATCAAACCCAATTTACACCTCACTTTCTTCAATTGTTTCTTTTACTATACACTACCCATCTCCAGATGGCTCATATTCTACTGATACTATTACTATTTTAATTGAAATCACAAATCCCGAGACCTCCATTATTCTGATTACCGTTTCTTTATCAAAAGAATTCATTATCATTTGATACCCTTTGCTACTTTATCGGACAGATCCATTTCCAGCTCACTTTTATTTAAATTTTCGATTTAATATGTTTGGGAATAATCTCAGGAAATTAGGCGAGCTGGGATACAAAAGAAGCGCCAAAAATGCAAGGAGAAATTGAAAACGTCCACAAATATTACAAACGAACAAAAGAAGGCCGCGGCGGCCGCCAAGATGGCAAAAGCTACAAGTTCTTCACCCAGCTCGAGGCTCTCCATCACAACATTCTTCCGAACCCCGCCGTCTCGTTGCCTCCTCGCGCCCGTCTCATTGCCTCCTCCTCCTCTGGATTCCGCTGCTGCGTTATTCGGCATTAGCTTCTCGTCCGACAGCTCATCCTCGGAAGGGGAAGACGACGAGGACGAGGACGAGGAGATGGAAGAAATGAACATTCAAACGAATGAGCGGAAGAGGAAGAGGAAGAGGGTTGAGCGTGGCGGAGAGAGCGATGAGAGAATGATGGACTTCTTCGAGGGTTTGTTGAAGCAAGTGATGCAGAAGCAGGAAGCCATGCAGCAGAAGTTTCTAGAAGCTATAGAGAAGAGGGAGCAAGACAGGATGATCAGAGAAGAAGCTTGGAAGAGGCAAGATATGGCCAGGATAGCAAGGGAGCAAGAGATAATGGCACAGGAGCGCGCCATCTCCGCCAACAGAGACGCCGCCATTATTGATTTCCTAGAGAAGATCACAGGGCAGACCGTACAGCTGCCCACTGTCCCACCAGATCATCAACAGCAGCAACATCAACATCAACCACAACAGCAGCAGATCATGATGCCAGTGCAGGACTTGGCCACCGCAGAGGCCAGCTCGTCCAGATGGCCCAAAAGTGAAGTATTGGCACTGATAAAGCTAAGGAGTAGCATGGAACCCAGATATCAAGAGGCGGGGCCCAAGGGGCCCCTCTGGGAAGAAATATCTGCAGGGATGCAGCGAATAGGCTACAGTAGGAGTGCTAAGAGATGCAAGGAGAAGTGGGAGAATATCAACAAGTACTTCAAGAAAGTGAAAGAGAGCAACAAGAAACGGCCCCAAGATGCCAAAACATGCCCTTACTTCAATGAGTTGGATGCATTGTATCGGAAAAAGATACTTAGCAGCGCCATCAATGTTGGAGCTGATGTGGGAATGCAAGGCAATGCGGTATCGGAAGATAGAGCTGAGCTGCAGCAGACAGGAGGAGCCTCCAACCCTTTTGGCAAACATGGTCACTCTAATACTGGAGAGGAAAAGCAGGTATCCTACCGCTTCGTGCTCACAATATATGTTATCACTTAACTATTTAAAGAGATAGGTTTTTGTGAAAACCTATTATCATGAGAATGTGATAATACTATACTAAACATATAAAGTATTCATGAGAATGTGATAATACTATACTAAACATATAAAGTATTTGCACTATGAGAACACTGCGATAACATTAATGCACTTTAATATTATCATATATACTTTATACATTCAGTACAATTTTTACGATAAGAAGGTTCTTATTTAAACCTGTCTCTATATCATGTTTCACATGTATAGCAAAGCAATTATAAACCAATCTAGACATAACATATACTCTACTTTATTTTTTAATATTCCAACACTACTACTATTTATCTACTGTAGAATAAGTATTTTGAAAAAGGAGATGAAGTAACCAGAATTTAATTAGCCGATGAGAATATGTATATAGGGATAGGTCTACATACCATGACTTAACCTAGCCATGAATCATGCTTTAGGAACCATGTTTATGAATAATACAACAATGTTTGTTTGATGATACTACTTATTTATATATGGAATGTTGCTTCTTTATACAACTGTAGATCATGCAATTAAAGATCAATGCTCCAAATTAATTCTTAGTTGTCTCATGAGAAAAAAATGCTTTTTGGATTCTCCACCTACATACACATAGAAGTGGATCAAACATATATAAAACTTCTCCTTAACGTTGGAAGTAGGAATCAAACTGAATCAATAGTGCTGATTCTTGAATGTGTAGTATGATAATGTTATCAATGATTGTTAAAATAAATAGTGCTGATTCTTAAATTTTGTATTGAAGCCAGAAGACATGCTAGATAAGAGACATGGAGAAAACCGGGGAGACACAATTGGAAACTACTGCAACAGCATCCCTTGCTCTAATAGTGATGATCTTGATGAAGACGACTACGAAGAAATTGATGAGAACGAGGAGTACGATGACAATGAGATGAAAATGGTTTACAAGATACAGTTCCAGAGACAAATGTAGGCTCCTCCAACGGCGGTGGAACTTCAGCAGCATCCTCCTTCGTCGCCATGGTTCAGTAGCTGAGCTTATTACAAATTTTGAGGCTCGGATAAAGAAGCACAGAGCCTGAGACCCCAGATTCAACCTTTTTCTTTCTTTACTCTATTCTCATTTATCCTTTTGCACTTTTCTGATTCCATTCAAATTAAGTTTTTCTCAGCCTCAACACTTCTCGAGAAAGGGTCTCTGTTATGTTGAGGATATATAGGTTGCAATGATTTAGTGATTTTTTCATTTGATTGGCAAATAAGGAACGGTTTCAAGGCCTCCTCTTCTTCTTCATTATTTCTTTTTCCTTTTTTGTATTCTCCCCTTTTTATAGTGCCCCTGGAAATCTTCAAGGATCTGTTGTACCTACAATTACATAAACCACAAATGTTTCAATATTGTGACTTTCTTCACGAATTTTTTTTTGTATTTTAGACAAATGTTTATTTATTTGAGACACCCTCCCATTTATTCAAATGCACGGTGTATCTGATAAATTCTTATTAGGAATTAATAAATCCTAATTGAATATTAATAAATCTTACTTAAATTTAATTCACGTACATCCATATGATTACAAAGTTTTTGCCTAATTGTATATGATGTTACAAATTCGCTTTCCTGCACCAATTTAAGTTTTATATTTCACTCAATTTTTTTTTGGTGTGTACATATATAAGAGAGTGAAAAAAAATTATACAACGTATTAGGACATATTATTGAGAAATATATTTTAGTTAATCTTTTATTTTAAGATAGTCTACTCGTCTCCTAGCTTCAATGAAGATAGGACTAGACAACTTCAAACGATGTAATCCACACGTTTCGTTGACAGTGATTCATTTATGAAAAAGTAATTTAATTTCAAAATTCTGTATTTGATTATATTTTTATAAGATAACAAAAGTAAAAGAATTTGAAAATAAAAATATAATGTAATATTTAGGATTCTTATTCCTCAATAAATCTTAGATATTATTTTTCCACGGTCTATGAATTCTTAATATTCTTTATTTATTGAAATACAAACTATAATTGATATTTATTATTATTATTATTATTATTATTATTATTATTATTATTATTATTATTATTATTATTTTCTCAATTAATTAGTTATTTTAAGAAATGCTTAATTTCATTTTTAGAACTATGAAATGAATCATACTTATTGTTGTTATTATTATTATTCAAAATTTTAACAATTTTCATGGTATTATTTAAAAATGATAATGAATCTATTAGATTTTTTTTTTTGGAATCATTTTTCTAAGAATTAAATCCTCAATTAACTTTATTTTCCTATCAAACAAAGGAGTCCATAAAATATTTGAAAGATGATCAGTTATATCTTGCGCGTCATGTCATCCATATCCAGCTGCCTTCTTTCAAATTGCTTCTTTCAATTTATTTGGCTTGTTGTAATACTTTTGGACCCTTCTTTTCCAACCTCATATAATTGATGGCTCTACTAAGCATACCAATTCTTGGTTCTCATTCAAATCGCACTTGTAACAACATATTCAAAGAAAAGATAGAGCATAGGATTCAGTAGCATTACAACAAAGAACACAAACACGATCAGTTAGCAAATACAATAATTTGTTTTTTTGCTGTCAGTCTTTCCCAATAAGCTAGCAGCTGGGAAATAAAAGAGAATTTAGGTTGAATAAAGTTCGTTGATAAATCTAGAATATGTAGATATGCGAGATTTATGTAAAGATAAAAAGAACACCGCGCTTTTACGTGGCTCGATCGTTAATGAGATCTACGTCCACGGAGGAGTGATTCCTCAATACTTTCACTATGTTTTTATTACGGTGAGATAGCTAAAAGTTTCTTAAGATTCAAGAAGTTCTAACCCTTTACCTTCAATCTAACTCCTATTTATACATGTCTCGAGGCTCCTAAAGGCGTGCTCATTCCTCCATTGGCGGGACTCTTCCTCAGGCGTGTAGGGCTCTTCCTCTCGCCTGTAGGATGCTTCGCCCCTGCGCCACGTGAGAGTGGCACCGACTCGAGTTCTGGGGCTAGGATTTTGGGGGTGATTAGGGTTTTGAAATTCTGGCCACCGCTGCGTGGGTCGGGGCCGCCGTTTGCCTGTCTGTCGGTACTGTGGTGGTATATCCCATCATTCGTCTTTCCCAGTAAGCTAGCTGGGCAATAAAAGGAATTTAGGTTGAATAAAATTCATTAGTTTGACTACTATCCTTTGAACTTTATCCTTTCAGTTTTGTTGTTTTATTTTATTCCATCTTATAAAGGGTGCGTCCAATGGAATTTTTTTCTTTTTCAAAGGTTGGAAGCCAACTTCTTTACCATTGTAGCAAAGATAATATGATAAAATATGGCTTCCAACTTCTCAAATAATAAGCTACATTTTTTACTTTTTTGAATTCTACTACTTTCTTCTTCTTTTTAATTTAGTTTTAAAAATAGTCAATTTAGATATATTCAGATTTATCTTGAATAAAAGATTGCTAAAAATCTTTTATTCAACATAAAATCATAAAAATAAAATTCAATTTAAATTGATTATATATTACAAACATTATAATAAAATAAATAAATGTACACATATATTGATATTAGTTGTATACATTATAATGCACTATATAAAAGTTGGTTTTGTAGGTATATGGTTTGAGAGAAAGTTGGAAAGAAGTTAATTAATGAGTTTCAAAAGTTTATGGGCTATATAGCAACCAAAAGTTGGTTTTGCTTTACCATTGGAGGTGCCATAAAGCATATTTAATGGGGCGATGCATTGAAAATGCATACCAATATTTACCATTGGGAGAGGTAATGGGAAGGTAGCGAGAGGAGATAGGAGATGTGGTTTCACCTCTTCAAAGACATTATAAAAGTAGACCACATGTATTTTTTTTCTCTTTTTTTTTTTTTTTTTTTTTTCGTCCGACTATACTTATTTCTTTTTCTTTTTTCGTCAACTATACTTATTTCTTTTTCTTTCTTCCTTTTCATTGATATATTAGTTAAATTATAAGTTTATGTTGTGTGTTGTATTTTAGTTTAAGTTGTCTTTTATGTTGTACAATTTTCTTTTAAAAGTATCTATATTATTTGTTAATTTTATTACATAATATTTCTAAATTAATTTATTTATTTTATATCAACTAAAATAACTATAAAATATAAATAAATATTGAGTGAGTTGAAAGTGAGAGGAAAATGGGGCCATAATGATTTTCACGCATATATGTGCAATCGTGATTACCTTTTCAACAAATTTCAACCTTTAAATCTTAATTGATTTCCATCCTCGTACAAACGCTGGATTAATGACCAATCTCGCCTTACACCATCCCTATAGTTGTCGCCTTTAGTTCAAGAATAACATACAATTCTCTCATTTCTTGGCTGGATGGTCGAAAATTACGATCGCAATGAGCTTAGGGGTTAGAGGTATAGATAAAGGTATAATGGACTAAGTATATGAATTCTTAGTAGAATTGGAACGGACTTTGATAGATTCAACTTGTAAATCTAATAAGTATCTATAAAACAGCAGCATTCGTGGTAATGATTTAAAGACAACGATGAGCACGTAGTCGAAATTTCCGATGAACCGCTCGGACGATGAGAATTAGCCAATTGCAAAACAAAGTCGGCGAGTCTCGGGCAGACACTCCGATGCTCAAGTCGATAATATATTATGGTTAAGGGCTTATTGATTGCTTAAGATTGCGACCGATCCTTGGACGATGAGGTATTTATAGACGTGAATATAGCTCGAGATAAAGTGATCCAAGCATTGTGGAAATATGATATGTACAGATCCTCATAGACTTGTGCCGCATATCCCGAGCAAATCTATATACTGAGTCGCCCTATCCGCGACACGAGTCCTCACGGTTATGACTTCATCGACACATGCAAAGGTCATTTACCATTCAATAGGAGTAGTTCGATCATATGGATCCGGGCTCACGAGTCCAACTTCTTGCCCTGTGATTACCGCTTGTTGTCCGACTTGGCATCTATATGTCATGATATGATACACGTGGACGGTCTACGTGTACTTTTTTATGAGTCGACATAGTTGATATTTATTCAATATCAACTACTCCCGACTCGAGAGATCCGATGTCAAGAGTTGTCTCACGGAGTAGATTATGTTTGGTACCAGACCTGGAAAATCGGTTCTGGTGTTGCATCTTTCTTTCACTCTTCTTTTTGGGTCAATTAATACATAAATTTTAAAGGTCAGCACACGGTGGATTCGAACCCTGACCTTGGCCTCTGCATTAACCACTCTACCACTAGCCACACACACACACACACACACACTCTTTCTTTCACTCCCGTTGTGCATTAAATTCGTGGAGTATTTTTTCGCAATTTTTTCTGAAAAGTGCACCTTCTCTTCCCGATATTTTATCACAACTCTTCAACTACTTTTTTAATCTTGTCCATTGATTTTGAAAACCGTTTAACCTCCTTGGATCTGAACCTTCCATTCGTCCTAGGAGGTTGGCATAAGATTTTCTAGGAAACCTTATAAATCAAAGCCATCTTCTTCAATTTCTAACTCCTTAAAACACCTTCCAGGTATTTTATGTTTGAATCAATTTTCTTTTCTTCTTTCATTGTTGTGTTAGAGGTGGTAGATAGGTTTCTCTTTAACCTTATAGGGAATATGATCTTATGGCTATCGAGAAACATAAATTTAAACCTTTCTATTCATGCAGAAGAAATTTAATGAGTTATTAGAAACTCATCATTCTCCGCTGGTTTTCGCTTTTCACCCCTACGCAGAATGATGGTGCATCGCTTTAATCCTCCCACCATGACCTTCGGCTTCATCAAGTCAACACCGGTCTTAGCTTTACCATTTGTCATTTTAGCGTAATTATCCATGCTTTATAGTATTCCATTAAACCGCTTGTATCATTTTTTATTCGTAGTGCTCTCTCTTCCATATTATCCTTCGAATATGGAATTTTGATACTTCTCGCATCATTTTCCTTACCCACAAAGCTTATGTATGTGGTATGTTTTATTATTTTACTGAAAAACATACCGCTTTGTACATCTACACGGCAAAGATCGGCTTTGATAAGGAATGGCTCTATCAAGATTTCTTCGTTAAACAACGTGGGCGATGAGGCTTGGCCTTTTGGAGGTGAGTCTACACGCCTGCCCATTGAGTGTTAAGATGTTTGGTCCTAATGTAATAACGCTCGATTACTTGAAGGTCTTGATGGAGATTCATAGGGATTTCGGTAATGACCATGACCTACTAGCCAAAATAATGTGCAACGAGATTGTCTTAATTATTACCGATGAATCGGCTACGTGAGTGTGCGAGATTTATATGAAGCAATAAAGAACACCTGTGCTTTTACGTGGTTCGATCGTTAATGAGATCTACGTCCACGGAGGAATGATTCCTCAATACTTTCACTAGAGCTTTTCGTGCAGAGTATTGTTTACATGCCTTTGTATTGAAGAAATTGCTAACCCTTCTAACATCGCTTTTCCTTCTATTTATACCGCTCGACTGTCTCGGGCGCCCGACCCTCCATTGGTCGGGCGCGACTTTCCTCCGCGTGCCTCCATTGGCCGGAGCAGGACCTTCGCTCCAGGCGCCACGTGGAGGGTGGCGCCGACCTGGTTCATCTTTCCATGGCGGAGGTGGCGGTTCCGGGGCTGGCGTTTTGGGCAATGATTAGGGCTCAACCGCGTGGGCTCGCATCAACGTTAGGCCCAGCTCGTTTGGGTTCGCGAGGGCCCACCGGTTGGGCCATATCCCATCATAGCCCCCGAATAGCCGAGGCACGCCGAGGCGAAAGTGGAGGAAGACGGTCGCCGAAAGTGAAAGGTGTGGCTGGCCGAGTTGTTTTTGACGCGAAGGTCTTCCGTGCCGATCCGAGTTGGGTTGTTTATTGTCGCCGCCGGAGAAAGATGTGGCACCGATGGAAGTCAAGTCCGACTCGATAACGCGCCCGCTGGTTATGCCGAGTGCGGTCAGTAGTGGTATTATTCCCGTGGTGGCTCCGGTGTTCGACCCGAGCGACCTCCTTTCGGGATGCCGTGGTGTGTCTCGGGCCGCGCAGCGCCGCGCCCGAGTTGGCCGAGGTCCGATCCGTGGGACGAGGTCCGATTTGGTTGGACGAGGTCCGATCCGTGGGACGAGGTCCGATTGGTCGACGAGGTCCGATGGATTTCTCGACATTTGTGGGGAGGACGGGCGCGACCGAGGCGCCGCCATGTAGAGGACGCCGGGTCCGTATGATGATTGCTAGGTCGATCGGGCGCCCGTCCCTATCTCGGCGACGCCGACGCGCCAGCGGTAGTTAGGCCGAATAGCGTGCGTTGTAACGCGACATCCAATCACGTGTAGCACGTGTTGAATTTGAAACGGCAATTTGCAGCGCCTTAGTCTTATAAATAGGCGAAAAGAGGCAATCTGCTCACTTCTTCTTCGACGCTTAACAATTCGAGAGAATTTGTGAGAGATTTTACGAGCCGAGCCCGACACAAGTAGCTTACTCGCCTAAAAGTAAGTATGTCTTCTTCCTCTGCTTCGAGTACGCCGCTGCTTCCGGTCCGCCCGATCATCTCCCGCGGAGTTTCGTTCGAACCGCCATCCTCCCTCCCGATAAGTGAAATCGAGGTTAGGGATTATTCTCGCTATACCTGTCGGGTAGGTGTAGGAAGATTAGCGCTAGGGTTCCAGCAATATCATCTGCGCGGGACGGGTTAATGTGAGGGACGCCGATCGTCTGTGATTTTTGACGATGTAATAAGAGTAGGAGGAATGTCACATTCTGCCGACGCCGGTGGTGTGTTCCGCACCCATCTCGACAGAGCGTTAGCCCTCCGAGGATTCATAACTATGTATATAGACGCCTTTAGGGCGGGTCTTAGGTTCCGTTAGCCTCATCTTTTGAGCCTCCAGGAGTATTTCGAATCCCCATCTCGCCATTCACCCGAACTCCATTAGGTCGGTAGTCGAGATGGGGTTACCATATCATGTAGCCGAGAGTTCTCCTTCGAGCTCTGATGCGATTCTTTAGCGTCAAGTACCGAGAGGTCAGACTATCTTCGCCTCGGCACCGCTTAGAAGTAGTCAACCCCGAAGGTGTCGGGTGGCAAAAGAAGTTTTTCTTTTGAGGGTCACGGGCATCCGATCTACGGTTGGGGGATGGGTAAGGTGGACGGATATAAAGCTTAAGCCCTCGCCGGTAGAGGAACACTCAACACGCCGTGAAGTTTCTATAGAATTCACCGAGGACAACCTTAATGATGCCGGCCGAGTGTGCCTGGTCGCAGTTCGGACGGGTCCGAGCAGTGAGGGCACCTCTCTCTCCTTCTTATAGGTTCGACCGCTTGACTAACGCGATTTTCTCTCAGAATGCAAAGTGAAGCTTAAGCACACAAAGGAGGTGAAGCGGCGGCCTGCCTCGACCGCGCCCGGGCGATGTGAGCCTTCTAAAAAGAGGCGAAGGTGTCCGCCCACCGCATGCCCGTGGTGGTGGAACACCTGATCGATCAAGGGTCCGTGAACCGATCTCAAGCTCGGGCCTCGAGGTGAGGTCGAGCCCATGATGCGCGAGGTACCGATCTCCCGCGATCTTCCGCCTTGCCTAGTCATGTGTTTTTTTTTTATTAATCGTTTGACTTGCGGTGACTCGCCTTGATCGCGAGCGAGATGCGCCCGCATGGCCGATGTTGTTGCGCCCCAGACGAGGAGCCGAGAGAAAGTCGGCAAGTGAGTCCTCGCCGGGCGGGTGCGAGGAGGAAGTGGAGGTTGCTGTATGGCGGCCGAGGCCGCCACAAGGAGAAGGACCGTGCTGCGGCGGGAGGCCCCGCCGAGGTGGAGGCGCCGGGAGGAGGTGGCCGAGGCGGAGAAGAGGGGCAGATCGGACGAGTGCTTTGTGGGCGAGCAAGGGCCCATGTCAAGGCCTCGCTAGCAAACTTATCGAGCCCGAGTCCTTCTCCGCTTTATCTCCGACCGCCGCCGTGATGAGGCCGCAGTGATATCTACCCACCGAGGGTTGGCGGCCTTGCCACCGCCGATTTTGACAAGGCGGCATGGTGGCCGAGATTGATCGGAGGCGTGAACTCGAGTATGCCCGGTGCTTGCCGATGCAGCCGCCTTCCCGTGGTGGAGGCCTAGCCTCCCCACGTCGCTTCCGACGGCCGAGGCCGTGTCCCAATGCGGGTGGATGAAGATCCGAGCCAGGAGCTTCTCGCCCAGTGCGGGCTCGGCCGACGAGGAGGAGGAGGAGCCGAGCTCGGCGGATCGGTCGACCCGCAGCCAGCAGCAGGAGCAAATGGAGGAACGGCAGGGAATGGGGGCGGCGAGTCCGAGAGAGGCCGAGGTTAGTGGGCCGATTGTAATAGGTTGAACCACGGGTCGACAGGACCCCGAGCCCTTGTAATAAATCCTTTCGTATGCAATAAAAGAATGTTTATCACTTTCGAGACTTCAGGTTGTTTTTATTTATAAGATTCGCATCTCAATACTGGGACTCGACCATGAATTGTCGGCTGCCGAAGGGGTCCGAGGTGCCCCGCCGAGAAGGACGAGGAGGTGCATTTTGGAGGAGTCGGTCCGCCGAGTCGACCCAGTTTTGGCCGCCATGGACGCGAGCTCGGTGTCTTCTTCCGAATCGGGAAGAAGTTGACCGAGGCCGATCGGGAGGTGGCCCGCCTCCCGCCGAGAACGAGGCGCCGGTTGAAGGTCGCGCAGGCGGAGTCCGGGGCGGACATATCCGCCGACGCTATCCACGGACGCTTGATGCAAGGCGAGGAACAGCTGAATTGATCGCGAGAAGCTCGCTTGGTTGTCGGATGAGCATGCAGAGTACGAGAGAGGCAGTCCGCCGCTGGTGGGACTACCATATCCGGCCGACGACCGAGTCCAGAGCTTGTGGCGGAGGCATGGTGCCGAGGATGAGGAAGGGCCCAACAAAGAAGAAGTTCAAAGCTCGCTACAACTCCGTGGTGAAGTTTATGGAGATGTACGACATCGTCCAAAACGCCGCATGCCCGGAGAGGTGGCGGCAAGAGCGGCTCGCCGACCCGATCATAGAAGAACCAACGGAGGAGGGCGGATACTCCGATCATGCCGAGGCCGAGGTTGATGGGTCCCAGAGGGCGGATTATCCGTGGGGATCCTCGGGAGCTGGCGGCACCGAGGACCTCGTGTCGGCGAGAGCCGGGCGGGGGCGAGGTCGCACACCCTTCCTGTCCGGCCGTGGGGGTCGGTGTGACCTCGGTGCGCCCCCGCCCGCGATGCCCGTGATTGCTGCCTGCCGCCTTCCTGAGTGTCCTCGAGCGGGTGAAGGTGACCTCGAGTCGATGCTTCCGTCCGGCCGCCTCCGAGCCCGCGCTAGCGCCGGGGAGCAGGCCGTGGTGATTCGGCCTCATCGACCGGGTCAAGGCACCGAGTTCGCCCCCGCATACACCGCCGACCGGAGACTTCAGAGAATCAGTGCGACCAATAGTCTTGGTATGCGGAGCCCTAAGCCCGAATGAGGTCGTGCATAGTATAGACCAGATGTAGATATAAATATATTTAGACTGTTTCAAGTGTACGCTTTCCTTTGAGAGGTACAAACATAGCTTAGGACTTCGCTTTGGTCATAAATGTATTTATATCAGATACAACGATTTTCCCAAATAAAGGGGTAGAAACGAGCTCAAGCACGGTTGTCTCAGATATGGCTTGGTACTTTGTTTGTAGTCGTTAATGCATTTAGACTTTGTACCGGAGTGCATATCTTCCCAAATAAAAGGCATGAGGTGGCTAGATCGGTCTCGATGTCGCTGCATGTAGACGCCCAACTTAATGGGTAATCAGATGCTTTGCATGTAGACGCCCAACTTAATGGGTAATCAGATGCTTTGCATGTAGACGCCCAACTTAATGGGTAGTCCAGATGCTTACCCTACTTAGTGGGATTTTTATCTTCGTGGCGGCGTCCCATGAAGGTTTAGGTGTGGTATATCCGAATGGATGTTCACATAGATGTAAGACGAACGTAAGTGAAATACTCATTAGAAAACAGATGTTTTATTAAACAAGTAAACAAAGATCGCACATCACCAAAACAATAGAGGGCTAACATGTCACGATCTAAAATCAAAGCTATGTAAAATACCTCCTTAGATGAGTTATGTGCCGTGTTCTGGGAATAAGTGCCGGACAGTGGGCGAGCTTATAGCCCTTTGCCGAGGTCCTCGTGAACGCGGTAGGGTCCTTCCCATGTCGGATCAAGCTTGTTAAGACGCCGCTCGGCTTGCTTCATTATTCCGCAGACGCAGGTCGCCCACCCGGAGTGTGGAGGCCTTTACTCTTTGTTGTAGTAGCAGCGACCGGCTCTCAGACTTAGCTTCGTTTATGAAGGTGAGCTCGCTTCTCCTCGAGGGCGTCAAGGTTGGCCCGCAGTCTTCCTCGCTCCCGCCCGGTTGAAGTGGAGAGGCGAGGGTCATGCTACCGATCTCGCCTGTATGATGGCCTCGGTGCGTGAGACGAGGCTAAAAGGGGTCTCCTGTGCGCCGTCTGAGGTGTGGTCCCAGAGACCGAGGACTTGAGGGAGATTTTCAGCCGGGCCGCCTTAGCTTCGATCCACCTCTTCTTCAATCCTTGTACGATCGCAGCGGTTCGTCACCCTGGCCCCGACCATTTGCTTGCGGGTGTGCGATCAAGTGAAGCGTTGATCGATGTGGAAGCTCTTCACACCACCTTGAAGTTTTGTCGACGAATTGAGTGCCGTTGTCCGAGACCAGATGTGCGGCGCCAAGCGCGCACTATATTTCTCCACACAAAGGTTTGAATCCTTCCGCTCGTGATGCTCGAAAGTGGCTCGCCTACCGACCCATTTTGTGAAGTAGTCTATGGCCACGACTAAATATCGGAGCCGACCGGTGCTCGGTCGAACGGGCCAACAATGTCGATCCCCACCGCATGAAAGGCCACGGACTCGCAGCCGCTCAAACCGCTTGAGGCGCCTGACCGGGAGTGGATCCGCACTTGGGCACTTCGACGAGCTCGGCCGACCTTGCACGAGGGTGGGCCAAGAGTATCCCGACCTCGCCGCCTTCTTTGAAAGTGCTCATGACCCGATGTGGCTTCCACAAGACACCGGTGTATTTCGCTGAGCACATAGTCGGCTTCTTCCGCCCGAGGTATCTCGGGAGGGTCAAGGTAAGACTTCCAGAGAACGCCTCACGCATGAGATACTTGACTTTGCCATCATCTTTTTGGCTTCGAGCCGATCCGAAGGTAGTGCGCCGTGTTCCGTGTAGGCCTTCGGGAGACATCCACCCGCTCTATCTCGTGATGATGCCGACGTGGGACTCCGTATGCTTCGAACGGATCTCCTCCACCGTGGACTTGTTGATGACGCATCTAGCTTATCGAGGACGCCACCGCTGTTTTCCTCGGGTATTCGTGGATGTCAAGTATCCGAACGAGGTCAACATCTCTTTGCCTTGTCGAGGTATTGTTTCATTCGGTCCTCCTTGGCCTCAGATTTGCTTAACACCGGTTCACGACGACACGGGAATCGCCAAGATTGGATCTCACCCACCCCAGCTCCTTAGCGAGCGGAGTCCGGAGATTAGGGCCTCATACTCCACCTCGCTGTTGGTGGTCGGAAGGTAAACCGGAGTGCGTGGGTGACTTCCGCATATCCGGGCCGGGAGAAGGATGCCCGCTCCGCCTGCGTTTTGCACGGGCCCGCCCACGACATCCGCCAACAACTATCGGTGGATGAGGTCCGCCTCCGCAGTGCGGGCTGGGACCGAGGTGGGCGTTGGAGGAGCTAATCTTAGCGGTCTCGACCGAGCTCAAGAACTTGGCTTCTACCAGAAATCGTGAGAGCTTGCCCTTTATGGCCGGTCCGGGGGAGACGAGATATCGTGCTCGCCAAGCTCGAGGCCCACTGCTATTCGTCCGATGACTCAGTTTTGATAAGACTTGCCCGAGGCGGTCGGTCAAGACTGGATGGAGTGAGCCCAGTAGGGTCTGAGCTGCCGCTAGCATTCACTGCCGGTCATACCTTCCGAGCCGGCGTACCTTGTCTCTCGGGTCCTTCGAGTGCTCGGTGATGAAGTAGATAGGAAGTGCCGTCCGACCTCGCCCCGCACTCAAGACCGACCGATTGCCTCGTCCGAGGCCGCCAAGTACAAGGAGAGGAGTTCGCCTCTTTTGGGTTGTCAAGGTAGGCGGTCGGCGAGGTACCTCGAGCTGTGTGAAGGAGGTGGTGCTCTTCCCGCCATGCTAAGTCCAGGCCCTCCTCAAGATTTTAAAGAATGGGAGCCGCTTCTCTGCGAGCCCGAGAGAACCTCATCGAGGCGGCTAGCACCCGGTAAGTTTGTGGACCTCGCGAATGGTTTTTGCACTTGCATTTCGAGCACCGCCTTTACCTTGGTGGGGTTCGCCTTCAAGCCTTCTTGGGAAACCCAAAGACCCCAAGAATTTCCCGTTTTACCATGAACGTGCATTTTTGGGGTTAAGTTTGAGGTTGGCCGACCGAGCAGCTGGAGGATGGTGCCGAGGTCGCCGGGCGCAGCCTCCGCTTTTCCGACTTTTGACTACTATGTCGCCGACGAGACCTCGACGATCTCCCCGATGTGGTCTTGAATGTTGCATCCACCATCCTCTCGGTAAGTAGCCCCGGCGTTCTTGAGGCCGAATGGCATCTTCGCACGCAAAGACGCCAAGTCGGTGATGAATGCGGTCTTTGGTGCATCCTCCGCTCATCGTCGATTTGGTGGTACCCTGTATAGATCCGAAGTCAACATCTCGTGTCCCACCAAAGCCTCTACCTTCTTGTCAATATCAGGGAGGGGGTAGCAATCTTTTGGGCAGTGCTTGTTGAGGTCGGTATAATCGACGCACATGCGCCACCCTCCGCCGGGCTTTCGGACCACGATCGATTAGCCATCCAGTCGGGTATTTGACCTCGAACAAGATCTTGGCGTTCGAAGTCGAGTCACCGTCCCTTAACGACCCATTGCGCTCCCGCGAATATCCTTTTCTTCCACGGACCGCTTGGTGGCGGGTCGATGTTGGCGGTGAGTTATGAGCTCGGGCGACACCCGGTCATATCGGCGGGACCAAGCAAACACGCCCCTATATTCTTTCGAAGTCGATGACGTGCCGCCGGACGTCCACGCCCCAGGTGCCGACTGACGACCTCGAGGGATCGTCGTCGTATAGTTGGAGGTCCCGGTCAGTCATCCCGGTGTCGACCTCGGGCCCGGTAATTGCTATGCACGGGCGAGGCCGATCCCGAGTTGAGAGCCGGGCATTCTTTTGCGGTCGTTTGGTCCCTCGGATCGAGCACTCCAGGGTGGGAATCTTTACTGATTAGGTGGTAGACCGAACAGACGGCCTTGGTGGCGTCATGGCCAATCTCTCCCGAGGATAATGTTGTACGGAGAGGGAGCCGGACCGGGAAGAATCGGATGGCCTTGGTGACCACAGGAGCCCGCCCTACGGTGACCGGAAGGTAATGACCCTCGGCCGGACCGCTTGAGTGAAGCTCCAGAGCCGGGAGGGCGGGAAGCACCAATGCCTCCGACCTCAAGCTTATCCAGACATACTACGGAAGATGATCTTGACGGAGGCCCCAATGTCGATATAGACCCGGTGGACGTTTTGTTGCCCACCGCACTGTATGGTGATGGCGTCCCGTGTGGCATGATCTTGGGCACGGGTCCTCCTCGAGAACGTTATGTTCTCGCCATCCCGAGTCGCTTGTTCTTGGCTCTTCCGGCCGGCCTCGAGGCGTCGTTCTTAAGGGACGACCTCGTCCCGAGGGCGATCCGCAACAACATGACCGCCCATGGCGTTGGGTCCTTCGTCTCGCTGCCTTCGGTTGGGTCGCATGGCGGGTCGGCCCAGTTGTTGCCGCCCATTCCTTCTCGCCTCGCTCTTCGGACCAGCTCGTCCGAGGTATTTTTGAGGGCTCCACCTTGACGAGTTCGCCGATCCGTGAGCCTGTGTTTCTCTTGATCCTCGGTATCGTGACCATACCCTTGGTGATAGTCGCAATACTGCCTGCATGGACCTCTTCGATCCCTTTCATAGGGGCAGGCTTGGGAAGAGCTCGGCGTGGAGCTCAATATTTCCGCCCCTGATTTGAGCAGGGAGGCGCCTGCCGGGCGGGGTTGGGCCGAGGTCCAAGCTCGACTCAGCCGCCTCTTGATTCTCGTCGGCGCCTCCCGCGGTCTCGCGCCGACTTGGTCGTCCGCTTTTTTTCTCCTGACCGCTCGCCCTGTATCTCCCGCTTCTTCCGATCCGACTCGCCTCCTCGACGAAATTATCCACCGTGTTCCAAAGCTTACTCGCCGCTTTGGTTTCTCCCCGTGATTTCTTTGTTCGCTACGGGCCGGATCCCGCTGAACGCGCTGATAATGTAGAGATCGCGTCGCTGCCGATTTTGAGCGACTCTTTGATGAACCTCGAGGCAAATTTGACATCGCCCTCGCCCCGCCTGGCGGATTGTGAGCAGTCGGAGGAAGGCTCGCGGGGTGGCATCTTCGATGTAAGCGCCACTGAAGGCGATCCATGAGGTCCCGAAACAAAGGATGCTGTCATGAGCGAGGTGAACCAACGCCGCGGCGTTGGAGATCAAGACTGGGAAGATTTTACACATGTGAAAATCTTCCATTCCTTGATTCGCCATGTTGGTGGTGTAGGCGAAAAAGGAAGTCGGAGGGTCTCCGAGGCCATCGTAGGCCGCTATGTTGCGTGCCGCATCACCAAGGCGGCGGTTCAGAATCTCCCGGAGAAAGGGAGATGATTCTCCGCACGGCCGAACCCCGGAGATCGCGCTGCCTCTTTCGAGGGTGGGGATCGATAGCGATGCTATCGCCCCTCCGAGGGGAGTTCAACTCCGCCTTTCTTCCCTTCGCTTCGCCGACCGGGTCGGCATGACGAGGTGGAGAGCGGTGCGCGAATGGCGGCGGGCGACCACATGGCGGCTCGGCCGCGGTGAGCGGCTCCTCGAACGAGGTCGGCGGCTCGGCCGGTGGCGAGCGGCCCGCGGGCTGGGATGCGCGCGCTCTCGCCATCACGCCGAGGTGAGCGCCTGACTGCTTTCAGATGGGAGCGGCCTCGGGAGGCCGTGGTAGTTCATCCGGGCCCTAGAGGACCTCGCTGGTCCTCTCGCTGAGGAAGCTTTTGAATCGCCGAGATTAGCGTGGAGGAACTCGCCACGGCTCGGCCGAGGACCTCGTGGGACGAATGAGCTGCTTGCTCGCCCTCGCTGAGGTCGACATCTTCCCCACGCTGTGGCGCGGTCCCGTGCATGGAGACATTTTCCATGTGGCCCTCGTGAGTGTGCCCGCCGTGGCGCCTCGCGATCTCCTTTCAGGACGCCGAGCGACCACCGGTCGCCCTCCGCGGTTGTTGCCGCCGTTGTTGCCGCTGACGGAGGTTGTGCGTGTTCTCGCCATTTAGTCGTAGAGGGAACGAAGCTTTTGTTCGAAAAGTTCCCCTGCACGGCGCCAATGATGAACTGCTACGTGAGTGTGCGAGATTTATATGAAGCAATAAAGAACACCTGTGCTTTTACGTGGTTCGATCGTTAATGAGATCTACGCCCACTTGAGGAATGATTCCTCAATACTTTCACTAGAGCTTTCGCATGCAGAGTATTGTTTATGCCTTTGTATTCAAAGAAATTGCTAACCCTTCTAACATCAGTTTTCCTTCTATTTATACCGCTCACTGCCCTCGGCGCCTGACCTCCATTGGTCGTGGCGTGACTCTTCCTCCGGGCGTGCCTCCATTGGCCGAGCAGGACCTCGCTTTCAGGCGCCACGTGGAGGTGGCGCCGACCTGGTTCATCTTTCCATCATGAGGGTGGCGGTTCGGGGGCATGCTTTGGGCAATGATTAGGCTCAACCGCTGGGCTGCATCAACGTTAGGCCCAAATTGCTTGGGTTCGTTAGTGGGCCCATCAATGGGCCATATCCCATCAATTACGGCTTATTTCCGTGCCATGAGTGGAGTGATGATATAGATAACTCTTTTGGTGTATATTTTTATTGTCTCGTCAATTTAAACTTATTCGTGTTATTCCTGCTTTGCGATATGACTCTGTAAGAAAACTTTCGCTTATCACAGATTTGACGAGCTCCAAATTGAGGAACGCTCCCGCCAGCTCTTCTAGGGTTCTAGCTTCCACGAACGCAATCGGCTCCTCCGTCCCTCCTCCTCCGGCTTCGCCGATCTTGCTCCAACACCGGTTTGAAGATAGAAACAGGATCTCGACTATGATAATCGTGATCCGATCCTCGTGGGGTTCTCAACCCATCAGACCTGCAGACATCGAGGATCATGAGGAGGAGCTGGCAGAGGTCTTGGCTGCGGTTCGATGGAGGCTAATCGCCTTCAAACGTTTGAGGAGAGTTGTGGAAGTTTCTTCACCACTCTTACTTCACTTCACCAAGAAAAGGGGATAGTGATTCACGAACATGCCGACTTTGCTCCCATCGAGGTTTCTTCCTCCTCGAAAATCCAAGTCACATGTGAAGACATGGCTATCTCGCTAATTTTTATCCGCTTTTCCCGACAACCCGATGGATCCGACGAGAGCAACACGATGAACTATTGAGGCACTCGGGCAATCGAGATGAATGTGATAGTGTGGGCCAATATTCTATCGATCGTACCCATGGTATCTTCTCGCAACCATCTACTTATTTCTCATTATCTTATCTATTTTAGGTCATACTCGGTGTTTAAGCAGATCATACTGACCGCCGACTATACGTGGAAGTTGAGTCTCCCATGAAAGACATCGAGCTACTTTCGCTGAGCAAGGAAACCTCGAATTGCAAAGTTGGAAAAATATCCCGCCGATTTGGAAGCAAATGTACATACCTTGTTTGAAAACCTAGTTCTCCGACCGATCATGTCGCCGCTTGAGAAGTGCCAGTCGATCACGACCTAGCTTTGTGTGTCGCTCTCCAATGCCCTTCAACAAGGTCGTGAAGAAGGATAATATCGTGGTCCTGAGGATGGTATCAAGTTTTGCGCTCATCTGCATTCTTCGTATATATATGATGGAAGCATATCTCCACACTCCTGCTTTTATGTCTCCGATATCTTGCAGGTGTATCATTTTGAGGATTATGCTATAGAGGCTAATCTAAAAGCAGCTCGAGATTCGAGCCATGGCAAGTTGACGGACGACTGATAAATGTCATCCTCGTGACTACTCCTTCATATCTCGCTTTCAAATGTACGAGTCTGCTCAAGACTTCGTGATGGTCGAGCCTATGCGTAAGATCGGTCGATCGCTTATGGACGAGTCTCTTAATTCTCCCGATTCATCGCGCCTTCACCATATTCATCTTCCAATCCTCCCTATTACCCCGCTGATCACCGTGTTCGTGATCATCTCATACTTCTAAAGGAAGTTGGGAAATGGCACGAGTGTGTTCTTCAAAGAAATGCCTCATCATGATCCGGGTTTGCAAGTCCACTTGGTCTCAGATCATTGGCCTCGCCAGGTCGATTGACATCTTTACGGCATGATATGATACACGAAACGGTCCATATGTACTTTTTTGATGAGTTGACATAGTTGATATTTATTCCATATCGACTTGATCTTAATCTTCCATGTCGAGCCTAAGTCCATTTAACATTAATTCATTAAACTAAAAAATTAATATTGAGCATCTATCTTAACTAGTCCATATTACGAATGTGGCTTCTTTATGTATTAAAATTATCCATATTTAAGATATTGAATGTACATTAATTAATACCCCCTCCTTCTACTAAATACGCTCTTAATTTTGGTGGCACGATTTTTTAAGAAATTACAATGAGTGTAAAGTGAGTGAGAATAATATATAAGTAGATTAATATATAATAAGATTAAAAGGTGGGCCATGAAGATAATAAAAGAATATATTAATGAATAGATGGAGTAAAAATGTGAACCGTAAGTGATTTTTAATAAATAAGTGAATAGATTTAGGTAAAATTACAAAATTAATATTTTCAAGAAAAGAAATGAACATTTTTGGGAAAGATCAAAATGTAATTAAATTAATATTTTTATGGACGAAAGGAGTATGCGCTACTATAAGTTTTACTTAAGTAATATCTTATTTAAGAGTAGTACTACTCAAACATTGTTATTATATCAAAAATTAATCCACAATCAAATTTATTATAATTATTTCTTTTCGAGTTCCTCAAGAGGACTTCATCAACTTAGTACTCCCCGCACACGACTTTACGTCATAATAATTGATATTAATAATTAATATCATTATCCAAAATTTCAAGAATATTGAATTAATAATTGATTCCCCATAATAAATCAAAGTAACAAATATTAATTATATATAACTAAAGTTATCGCATAAAAGAATAAACAATAAATATCGAGATCTTAATTTTTACGTAATCAGATAAAAGCATTATCTCAATGTGGATCCAATTCAATACAACATATATACTAATATTAATTATTAGCACATGTAAGCTAATATTACAAATTTGACCAATGGATAGATCAAATCAATCTAAGTTGTAAACTTTTCAAACTCATACTTTATAAAGAACCCACAATATATCATTGATTATTGGTCCACCATATTGTCTATAATATATAGTGATAGATACGGCCCAACCACTGTGCCCAAGATCGTGCCCAATACAAGTAACCCCGACATCAAGCTCGGCCCGACAAGTTCGCCCATGAAGACCCTAAAGTCGGTGGGAACGCAGAAAGCTCACCATATCTAAAAGAATCCTAATTCAAGAGGATAGGATCTCGAATCCTAGTTAGAGAAGACTTTGATTCAAGATCTAGGTCAATACATTGTGTATAAACAGAGGCTAGATTAGACTAAATGATTCATGACTCTTTGTAATCGCCTACACCTCAATACACATACTCTCTCTCGCCTGGACGAGATCTTATTCACGATCGAACCACGAAATCTTTGGTGTTCTTACATTTATTTCCTTTACGAAATTAAGATCGATCAACGGGCGCCGCCTCGGGAAATGAAATTTTGTGTTTCGATCAACCACCGCTATGTGGAAATAATCATGACCTGTGTACACCGTAAGCCATGCATCCAGACCGTCACGGCAACAACAACGCCGACGGCGAAGGAACGCCGAGTCACGGAAGAGCCCAATCGAGAAGAAACCCTCAAGGACATATCCAAAGTCTCGACGAGCACGGACACCCCGCCCGCAGAGGAGAAGTTACCATAGCGGCGAAATCGTAGCAATAATCCGTGGGAACATCCGCTCGCAGTAAACCTCGACGACGCCAAGGGATTTCGAGAAAATAGGAGAGCTTTCTCCAAGACTCAAGCATTGTGGTCGCCCACGCCCTCAAGAACGGAATCAAGCCTCATCTAGATACGAGGCATCACAACGAGAGGTCGGGGCCCAAACCGACCGCGCAGGAACGAGCAACGCGAGAGGACGCCGTGATCACCGCGCGGCCGCCTCGATCGCCGAATGAACCATCCAACAACTCCGCCCGATCTCCGTGGGACGAGCAATGCAGAAAGGCATCGTGGTACCGTGAAGTCGGTCCGAGTCACCTAAACGAGTTCGATCGTCGAACTCCGCCCCAATCTCCAAAGGACGGCTTCGATGGATACGGAAGATAGTCACCTGCTCTCAAACAGGATACTCAACACTTTCTCCCGATAAATACCGGTACCAAGCATCGCCCCTATGACGGGTCGAGGGATCCACGTAACTTCCTCTCGCAGCCCAATACAACATGATCAACCAACGCCTCACCGCTCATATGTAAACTCTTCCCGAGTTACTGTCGACAACGCCCGCAGTGGTTCGACACCTACCTACGGAAGCATCGGCCCTATCGCGACCGATGGCGCCCTTCCATCAAGGTTCTTCCAAAAGGCGGAGTCAAAAACGCTACATCAGCACACCTCCTCACCATAGGCAAAGCCGAATGAGTCCATCGCTGACTTCATGACAAGGTTTAACAAGGAGTGTTTGAAGGTCAAGACGGAACGACCTGTTAGTCATCTCGCCTTCCAAAACGAGATCTTCGGGGCCTTATACCGAGAGATCGCTGGCACGAACCCCAGATCGCAATGTAGGCAAGATAGCCAACCGGTTCGCCAAAGCGGACGAGGCCGACAAGAGAAAGCGCCAAGGCATAAGGCAGACCCTAAAAGGAAGAAGAGACGGGAAGGGAAGATCGAACCAAGGTCGCGGCGCCTTGAAAGATTACATCGCCCGATAAGGTCCAGCTCGGTCCGCTGACACCTGAGCGACCTCAATACACCCCGCTGACGAAGCCGAGAGCGTAAATCACGACTCCATATGAACCTGCTCGAGAAGCCTCGACCGATGATGAGGGAAGAGAGTGCCACCCACTGATAAACACCGCCATTCCATGAGGATTACGGCACGACATCAAGAGTGCAAAGAGCTCATGGGTGAAATAGAGCTAGTTCGTGATGGATCCTCAAGAAATACTGAGACAGAGTCGCCAAGCCGACTGTAGTCAAAAGAAGAAAAAAGGAGAAGAGGGAAATTGCGCCTACAATAAAACGTAAGCGCAACACCGACGGAAGGAGACGACGAGCCCCAATATGACGGGTGATCTCCACTATTACGGGTCCCCGTGGAGTCACGAAGTCCTCCTCAAGGCCGATGTTCAAGTCCTAAACCGCGAACCTACCAACAAGAGGTTCGTAGAAGGACGAGGCGATCACCTTCTCCGAGGACTACCTCGCACTCCACGACAAGATCCCACCGTGACGCGTAAGCGATCCGTAGTAGTCGCAAATAAGTTGGTAAACGCGCTACATCGACAACAAGGCCGTGAGCATCCTTTTCAAGGAATGCTTTGACAAGCTAGAGTAGAAGAAGCGACCGCACAGCATCGCCGCCAATTCAAGCTTCGCCCGTGAAGAGACGCCTTGAGGGATAATCGAGCCACCCGTCACGGTGGGAAAGCACCAACGACCTCGACCAAGGTGGTGCGTCAGAGTGAAGGCCCACCACCGATAACATCATACTAGGGCGAGATTGGCCGAAACCGTAAGGGCGGTATGCTCAACGCATCACCCGACGATAAAGATACCCACCACGAGGGGAATAACCGTGATCCGAGGTGATCGTGCAAGCTGGCTGAATGTATGCAGTTGTTTTACGAGGTGCCGGACCTCGTCCAAAGACCCATGTGCATAGCAATTAAGGAAACCCGAGGAGTTGAGTCGAAGACATCGCCACCCCCGACACCGTGGAAGAGGTCGATTGTACAAAGACGAGCCATTAAAGGTCGCCCTGTGTTGGTTTCACCACGGCACCAAGTGAAGGATCGATCATCCAACCCTAAGGAATTCGGACGGTTTGCTTGGTCTCCCTCGACATGACCGGAGTCTCGCCGAGTATCATCACCACCGCCAACATCGACCAACATAAAGCCGCTCGATGTATAAAGAATTTCCGAGTCGAACGGAACCAAGTCATTCATGACGAGGTGAATCACCGTTAAAAGCACGATATCGCTCGAGGTCAAATATCCGACCGGATAGCCAACCCTGATGATGGTGAAGAAAGGAGGAGGGATGGCGAATGTATCGACTACATGCACTTCAATAAACATTGCCCAAAGGATTGCTATCCACCCCAACATCGACAAGAAGGTCGACGCGCTTAGTCGGATACTTAAGTCTTCGCTGACTTATATAAAGGATATCACCAAGTCCCGATGGACGACGTAAGACGCCGCCAAGACAAGCCTTCATTACCGACTTTGAGTCTTCACAGATAAAAGATGCCATTCGGCCTTAAAATATAGGGGCTACCTATCAAAGGATGGTGGACAAAATATTTCACCTCACATAGGTCGAATGTGGATAGATATGAGACGACATCGTCGTCAAGAGCAAGGAAGAAGTCCGATGTGTTGCCGACTCCGATCGCCCTCGCCTTCTTCTAAAATCAACCTAAAGTCAATCCCTGTAAATGCACGCTTGCAGCTCGGTCCGGAAAGTTCTTGGTGTTGGGTTTCACAAGAAGGCTAAAAGCAAACCCGCCCAAGGTCCAAACCATTTTAGAAATGAAGATGCCAAAGACCATCCATGACGACACAAGCTAACAGTCGATAGTCAAGATCGAGCCGCTTTTTCAAAAGTCGCGGATAAGCAGCCTACCCTTCTTTAAGATACTCAAAAGCCCCAAATTTCATGGATGATGTACACAAGTCCGCTTTGAAGATCTCAAGAGCTACCCGCCAAACTCCCCACTCTATCCGTCCCGAAAGAGGAGAGGTCCTTTTCTCACACCGCCCGGACGAGTCTATAAGTGCGCCTGCACGGAAGAAGGACGCCAACTCCGGTATATTTTATCACCAGCACTAAAAGGCCCTAAACGAGGTATCACCGGAGAAGCTTCGCTTTAGCATTGGTAACGCCGCGAGGAGACTACGCCCATACTTCCATGCACATCGTGATACAAGTCCTCACCGACTACCCACTTCGGCGAGTATTGACGAAACCCAAGCCTCGTGGAGAATCGCGAATGGGCAATCGAATCGGGCGAGCACGATATATCCTTCTCGCCCCCGCCAGTCATCAATGGTCAAGCCTCTAGCGGATTTCCTGCCGAGGCAAACTTCGCCGAGAAACCGGCCCACCGAGTCCAGACGTACAATGCCAAGCCGAACCAATGGATGAAACACCAAAGGAGGCTGCAACTCTACGCTGACGGGGCTTCGGGAAAACGGGTAATGGAGCAGAATCTTACCCTAGGCCCGGACGGCCAAGAGATCACCTACTCACTTCGGTTCACATTCAAAATACGAACAACGTAAGGGAGGTATGGCATCGATCGCAGGACTTCGCCCGCCAAAGTCTCGAGATACGAGCCGCAGAAGTTCACAACGACTCAAGTCGCCGTGAGCCAAATGTTGGGAAAATACGAGGCAAAAAGCGATGTAATGAAGAAGATCTTGAAAAAGCAAAAGCCTCGCAACTGACTTTCTCACACTTCCGATAGTTCAGATCCCAAGGAGCAAAATAGCCGAGCCGACATCTTATAAATTGGCCTCGCCATCAACGAGCCCGCCAAGAGAGGAAGTCCAAGCGTAAGCATAGACGACGCCGATAATCAGGCCGAGGTCAACGAGTCTCGATGAAGAACCCAATTGGACGACTCCCATTCGAGAGTACCGGAGCGGCGAGCCGCCCCATGACAAGTCGGAAGCTAGAGGATCCCGAACAAATCTCTCGATATACAATTGAAAGTGAGTCCTATACGTAAAGTCATATCTCCAAACTTCTTAAGGTGCTGGGTCCAACCGAGCTAATTATGTTCTACGAGAAATACACGGCGATCGTATGGAAGCCACATCGACCTCGAGCCTTGTCAAAAAGTCATGCGACGGGATACTATCGCCAACAATGTTCCAAGACTCAACGGACCTCGTAAAAAGTGTCCAAGTGTCAAATCCACGGAACGCATTGCTACCACTGCACCGACTCGCTCCATACAGAGCCCTCGCCGCTTATGCAATGGGGATCGACATTGTGGGCCCTTTGTAAAGCACCGTGACAGCCCAATTTTTAATTGTTGCGATCAACTACTTCACAAGTGGGTGGAAGTCGAGCCCTCGCTAAAATCACAAGCAAGAACGCCTCAACTTCGTCCTGAAGAACATAGTGTGTCGCTCGGGCATCCCTCATATCCTCCTTTCGGATAACGGAACACAATTCACGGATAAGACATTCAAAGATTGGTGTCAAGAGCTTCGATCCAACAAAGTTCACCCTGGCCCATCCTCAAGCAAATGGTCGACCGGTTACCAATGTGACCATCGGTGCGGTCTAAAACTCGCCTCGACCGAGCTAAAGGCCTCTGGGTGGAAAATTTACCATGTGTCTTATGGTCGCATCAACAACACCCTGACCTCGAACGAGAAACACCCTACAGCTTTGGTGTATGGAACCAAGCAAGGATCCTCGCAGAGATCGGAGTATCGAGTCCCCGCATCATCGACTTCTCTCGTCAAGCAATGGGGGAAAATCTACGAGCTGATCTAGACCTACCGAAGAAAAGAGACCTCGCCACATCAAGGAAGCTCGACAAGCAACAAGTAGCTCGGTATTACAACCACCGTGTTAAACCCGACAATTCCAATCGGGCGACCAGATCTCGAATAATGAAGTCAAGAAAGCCGCAGCTCGGCAAGTCTGGAAGCCACACGGGAAGGACTTACGGGTCGACGAAGTCCCCAAGGGCCTATAAGCTCGCTCAATTGTCTCGTGAGCAATTACCCAACGATGGCACATCATTCATCCAAGAGATATTATGCATAAGTGTCAAGGGTCGGTCTTGTTCGGTCGTATCTTTAAAGTCCCGCTTAGAGTCCGAGTCTTATTTGGTGGTCGCGCCATCTTTATCAATAAAATATTATTTTACGAGTTCTACTTGTCACTAATGCATAATTAATCTTCACATTATCCCTCACGGAGGACTAATTCCTCGACGGAGGTCGACACATCTGCTTCATACGAATGTAAATTTAAACGCCGCATGCCTACATACGAGATCGATTACCTTCGCTTATTTCAAGCAGCTTCTTCTATGTAGATGAAGGACCATCCTCCCGATAACCTCGGCAAAAACAGAACCATTCCTACATACGAGATCGACACCTTCGCTTATTTCAAGCAGCTTCTATGTAGACGAAGGGACCACCCTCCCGACGACCCCTCGCAAAAAAACAGAACCATTCCTACATACGAGATCGATCACGCTCGCTATTTCGCCGTTTTCTATGTAGATGAAGGGGACCACCCTCCGCATTTTACCTCGCAAAAACAGAACCATTCCTACATACGAGATCGACACCTTCGCTTATTTCAAGCATTTCTCTATGTAGATGGCGACCACCCTCCCGACGACCTCGGCAAAAACAGAACCATTCCTACATACGAGATCGATCACGCTCGTCGCTCTCTATGTAGATGAAGGGACCACCCTCCCGACGACCTCTTAAAACAGAACCCTACCTTCAGACGGAACGATTTCTTCGCTTATTTCAAGTGGAATTTCACGAGACTAACTACCTTCAGATATTACCTTGTTCAATACAAAGTCAATAAGAAATCATTCTTATTAAATAAAAGATGTACAGTTACATTTTACGAGGACGGAGCGGATCGGGAAAAGCCGAGCCAATCCCTAGAAAAATCTGGATTCAGCAGCCTCATCTATACTAATCCTACCTCTACCTCGCCCTCGGTTCACATTACGAGCCCGCCAACATGACCGGTCACTTGAAGACGCCGCTCATGAACTCGACCCGGACACCGAGACGCCCGGTTTCGACCCCTTGAGGATCCACGCCGCTCAAGGGCACAGCACGCCTCGAGCGCGCCACCCGGATCGTCATAATTCGGTTCATTTATTCTGATCGAGAAGCCCGCAAGAAGAGGCCTCAGATCCCGTCAAGCATTTCGCCGAGCTGTGGTTGTCGAGCGATGACAGTTTTGTATATGCTCCCGAGCCTTTTAATTCAGCAGATCGCCCGTGAATCGCTGTGAGGTCCCACCATATTCGCGCGCAGACATCGCACAACGGGCAGCAGCCTCGACAACCTTAGCTTCAACTTCCGGGATCGCTATCCCACCATTTCGGTGGATAACCTCCTCATACTGCATGCTCCTCGCCTATCACCTCGCCTCTCCTGGCGACCTCGAACGCCTCCTCCAATTCCAAAAGGCGAGCTCGAGCTCGCCACGCCTCCCGAAGGCTCTATGCTCGACATCGACCACCTATACGTGACCAAGCCGCCTTTATATGGAGTGAGTTCGACCTCTTTCAACTCAAGAGCCCGCGATGTGTCTTCAATTGATTCAACCAAGGAGAAGATCAAGATTTCAAAGCGACAACCGAATAAAAGATAAGTGTTTTACATAAACTTGTGGTTCTATTAATATGCCCTTAGCGTAAAAAGTGTACATTTACATTCAAAAAAAAATAATAGTGGATCAATCGACCCTCCAAGCTTCAACCATGTCCACTTCAACCGCCCAAAGCTCGGATAGCCTCACCTCCGCCTGCCTCGCCTCGCTCGGTTCAAATTTCTTCGAACTTCCGAGCCTCGATGCCCTTCAAGCCTCACCGCCTTCCCCACCCCTTTGCATGATCAGCCATAAAAGCTGCCGGTCGTGGATCCCGATCCACGGACAAAGCGCGAATGACTCATGGATGAAGAACCGAGGAAGAGACAAGGCTCGCAACACGGAAGCTCCTTCAGCCGCGGACAAGCACATCAAAACAGCCCGCCTAAGGACATCATCCTCGCCTCCTCGCACTCCATACTTGGCTTTATCCAGCTGGGTAGTCCTCGCGACCTCTTCAATCGCATCCGAGACGGCGCTATTATTAAGGACCCTCCGCTGTGATACCATCCCGAGAAGCTCACGACATGAATGCCTCCGCAGCGCGAAGCGTTGCCTCGCGAGCTCGCCATGTCCGCCTCGACGGCGAACTTGTTCCATCTCAACCTTCATCAGGCAACCTCGGCCTCCGCCGCCTGGCCCTGCCGCCTCCCGCCGCCTCCCATGACCGCCCTTGCGCCCGCCACCAATGGCTGTCGATCCGCCGCCTTTCGCTTGACGAGGTCCTGATCTAGCCTCGCCTCGAAAGTTTTGAACGAGGAGGATCTCCTCCTCCACCTCCCGAGCATACCGGCCACCCCATCAAACCACGTAACGGCGCTTTTCAAGTAATCCGATATAAGATCGGATACTTTAGACACCTCACCGCCACGCCCTCGAACCCCTATACAATATATACATCACCTGCGCAACCGAGGACCTGTGGATTACATGCTTCCGCCTCAAGCGCTTTGAGTGGCTGCGCGAAGGGATCTCAAGGCTCCACACTCATCTCGCATGTCTCGACATCCTTCAAGGTCGAGACGGCGGCTCGGTCACAGAGATCGGCTCGTCACAGAGATCGGCTCCTTCCTTTCTTCTTTTCTTAGAAGGTTCACTACCGTGAAATACATAGGTCAAAGATCAACACGTATGATCACGGAATAAAGAGAAAGAGAAAAGGGCCTCACCCTTCACCGACTCCACCCGGGAGGCAGGATCATAAGGCTAAGCCTCGCCGCCGCAAGGTCGGCTCTGAGAAGACCTCAACAAGGCCAATTTTGTCCAACGCCTCCAGTCACCGTGAGTCTGTGATCAACGATCACATCGGCGATCTTATCGATCGCTGCATTTAACTCATCGAGCCTCAAACCGATGTAAGAAAACTTTCCGCGCTCGAGATCTTAGATTTTGTCTTCACTTTAAAATTTCTACGAGGTGACGATAATACCACCCCCAAGTGGCCTTCAATTGCAAAAATCAGAACCAAATTTCAAGGTCAAAGGAAAATTACGCTTATAGCATGTACCCCAGTTCGTCAAATGCCGAAATGAATTCGGAGTGAGTCAAGAGATATGCCAAACATTTCGAACTCGACGACACGCGAGGAAAGGAAGACGCAGCATCACCTTGAGGTCGCCTTCACACATCGAATAAACCTCCTGAGGGCACAAGCCCTGTCCTCCTGACGGGGCAACAAGATCAACATCGAAGAAATAAAATATTGATGACAAATATTCCTTATATCGAAATGTTCAAAGTCAAGAAAAGAAGACACTTTGCCACAATCCCACATAGGGGAATCGAACGCATATACGTATGGCGAACCTTAACGCTGGTGAAAACATGCATATTCACCAACGAATCGACGGGGAACAGACACAATTTGACGCCAGCGACTCGCTATAAGAAGTTAAGTAGCCATTACTTACTTTTGCTTATCAATGAAGGGCAAGAAGCTTCGTGACGCCAATGGCGAAGAATAACCGCCTTCGCAGTAGCAAGGAGTTTTCAATATGAAATAATGTGGAAGGCAAAGTGATAGAGATATTGCGATCAAGGAAGACATTCCCCAATACGCACTTTATCGGAATCCAACCGCCACATTTAATGCGGACATGCGATCCCGCCCAAGACTCAAGAACGCCGTAAAATCCGTCTTGCCTCGCTAAACGCCTCGGCAGTGAAGCTATTCAAAAGACCTCGCTTAACGCCTCGACGGTGAAGCTGGTCAAGACCTCGCTTAACGCCGCGGTGAAGGGCCAAGAGACCTGCTTAACGCCCGACGGTGAAGCCGCCGAAGACCCGGCTTAACGCCCGCCGGGCGGTTGCCAGAGACCTCGCTAACGCCCGCCAAGTGAAGTCGGGCCAAGACTTCGCTTAACGCCCGCCGGGCGAAGCCGGCCAGAGACCCTGCTTAACGCCCGCCAAGTGAAGTCAGTCAAGACTTCGCTTAACGCCCGCTCGGTGAAGTCACCAAGACTTCGCTTAACGCCGTGAAGCGGCCAAGACCTCGCATAACGCCGTCATGGTAGCCGTGACACCCCAGAGATACAAACAACAAACAAGACTCGCAGACGCCCATGAGCACAAAGATACGATATATACGACGTAAACATCGACACAAACAAAGTCGACAAAGAAAGAATGTCAAAGATCGTCCGAACCCCGCTTGTCAGAACAACCCCAATCCAAAGATGACCTCGTCAAGCGTCTTTCAGTGGGTTGTGATAGGATACGGCCCAACTACCGTGCCCAAGCATCGTGCCCAATACAAGTAACCCCGACATCAAGCTCTACCGACAAGTTCGCCCATGAAGACCCTAAAGTCATGGGAACGCAGAAGCTCACCATATCTAAAAGAATCCTAATTCAAGAGGATAGGATCTCAATCCTAGTTAGAGAAGACTTTGATTCAAGATCTAGGTCAATACATTGCAGATAAACAGAGGCTAGATTAGATTTAAATGATTCATCGACTCTTTGTAATCGCTTACACCTCAATACACATACTCTCTCGCCTGTGGACGAGATCTTATTCACGATCGAACCACGAAATCTTTGGTGTTCACAAGATTTATTTCCTTTACGAAATTAAGATCGATCATATAGTAAATGGATAGGTTGTATTAACCATAACGTGAACTAATACACAAAACAATATGACAATTTTAATCTCATAAAGCCAAGAAAATAATGAACCGATTGTATAAACCATAACGCTAATTAGTGTAAAACAACGTGACATCTTATTCTCGTAAAATAAAGTAAACAATAGAATGTTCACATTAACCATAACGTGAATAGTATGCAAACAATTTTCTCATAAAATTAATAAAATAAGGTTTGATAAATAAGTAGTTACAATCAATAATGGTCCACATTGTTACATCAAAAAATAAATGATCCACATTGAATTCGTACCTAAACCCCAACTGCTTTAATGCAACATCTCAATAAAATTAGTATATCATATTAATGTTTGTTCGGGCACGTATTAGAGTCCGACACATTGTGTCACTTGGAGCAAGGAAAAGTCTTTAGCCGTTACGGAGACCGAGGCAGAAGATAGGCTGTTGTTAATGACTAATATTAAAATAATCTTAATTAGGGGTGGGTATAGCTAGGTTTTTAATGAATTTCAAAAATCGAATTAATCAAAATTTGTATTATAAGATATCGAAACCGAACCACATACTAAAAACACTGAACTTAATCAAACAAAATTTTTGGTATAATTTTAAAAGAATCAAATTTTATACACTTTAAATTCTAAATAAATTTTTTTACCAAACGGACAAAATATTAACAAAGTGAATGAAATCTAAATTATAAAGCATATCAATTATAAAACATAAATAACACGAAGAGTGTGTCATAATTATTTTATTCGACGTCCACAAAGAATGTGTTATTTTCTTTTTTGGACACTTCATCCTTATAATTTAACATCACAGCCATTCATTATTTACCAAAAAAATTACTCATGTCTCATACTTAATTATTATAATTCAATTTCACCACTTATTTATTATATGGTGGGACTATTTTTTCATCAAATAATTTAACTAAAATTTTATTAAAATTGTGTCATCCACCAAATGACACACTCTTGGTGGACCGAGTGAGTATATAATTAGAATTATATATATATATCCTTTTAATTTGTTTCAATTTTTGATTATTTGGTATTTATATAAATCAAATCGAGATACCAAAATTTTAAAATTTTAAAACTAAGATCGATTCGAACTGAATTCGTATTTCTATTGGTTCAATTTATCGAGTATTATGAATAACTAGTGGGTAACCCGTCGAAATTCGACGGGACTCACTTAATATTGTAATTTATAAATTAAAGAAGATATTCATATTTTATTTCATCCTAACAAAACAATGTTAATAATATAAAAAATATACCTAATATCTTTGGAGAAAGTATATGTTCAACCAAACTTTCTATCAAAACAAATATCAATATACACAAAATATGAATCCAATGCAAAGTAAAAGCACATCATCCTTTTTGAAAATATAAATCATACCAACAACTATTTTAAGATAATATGGAAGTGTCAAAAATCAATTAGGTATCCCGATACATCGAACATTATTGATGTTAGTATTTCTTCTTTTCAACATCTCCATCCATAGAATAGGATTCATCCTTCTTTTCTCTTCTCTCTAATGTCCTAGAAATACATATTGTCAAGAATCTCAATCACATGCATAATGTTAGTGGGTGACAAATTAATCAAAGCTCACAAAAAGTAGAGGCAAAAACTAATCATAAAAGATTAACATCGAGATAAAAATCATTTAATCAACTCTTATATACAAACACACCAAGCAACATACACTATTATGTATTGTTAGACGACTAATAATTGTTATACTTAGGAGAGAAATGAATATTTTGTAAAGAAAAGTAAAATTAAATGTCGAGATCATTTACTCACAAATAGATGTGAAAGAAGTTCACAAAATTATCGATGCTCTCCCGAGTAATGTTGATTGAATAAATCGATGCAAAGTAATCCCGCAATGTTACAAACCAAAATAAAAAATAAAAATTAAATTAATGATAATAATAACTCGCCTAATAAATACTATATGAAAGTATACGTAAAACGAAGGAGATTTAAAATGCCTAGTGACAAAGATTTGCAAGAAGATAACTCAAAATATATTGTAATTAACTCACAACCCATCGAAAATTTCATCGCACCACGTTAGTTGTTGTGTCGTATGCCTCACCATTATCATCACATATTAAAATTTTGGGTTACTCGTGAGATTGCGACGCATAACCGGTCATGATCGAATACGGTTTCGAGAGGTATAACCCCACATTTGAAAGAGATTGTCTCGACTCTTGTTTATGATCATAGCAAAACAAACAGTCAAGGGGAATTGCCTCCTTTGATATCTAATAGGAAATTTAGTAAAATCCAAGGGACTCATGATCATTCTAGCAATAGGAAACTTTGCCAAAGATTATTTCCAAATCAATTGGCTTTAATCACGTGCCCCCCTAGTTTAGTTACTATCATCCTCGTGCCATTATAAAGTTCATCGACGGATCAATATTTCGAGAAGCATAATGATGCACCCTTCTTTCAATTTGATATCGTGACTTGACAATCCTTAACACTTGATCGTGTTAAGATATTTAATTGAAAAGTAATGAAAATATTGGAGCCAAATTTTGTATGGGGGCTATCTCATGGATGAAAATTTTCTAAAAAAATAGTACTCATATTTATATTATTCTCGTTCAAATCTTAGATATCTATAAATCTAACCCAAAGTATGATCTTTAGAAAATCAATGTTGGTAATTAGCTAATAACTCAAGGGTTGAATAGTATCCCCAAAAATAAAAACTGTCCAAATTGTTGAGAAGAGTTCTAACATGCATATCTTCAATACATATGATCGATTCAAGTATGAATAAGTTTTCGGTGGTATTCATCTCATGTGAAAGGATGAATAACAAAGTACTAATCTAACTTCTCAATCTCCAACTCAAAAAGAGAAAATTAAATCACAAGATTTATACATTTGCTTATTTTGATACGCTAATTATTATTTCATCTATTCAAAAATATTGGGCTTAAAAATCTTATGAAAGTTACGTAGCGGTTTGATCATAAATATAAAAACAATATTTCAGATTTATAATAAAAATATACAACCAAATATTTCGTAGTTTATATTGATTTTCATTTGAATAAAAATATTGTATACACAACCTCACGATATAACTTTAGCAAAAATTTAAAAGCTTAATGTCACGACCCCACCCCGATAACCCTGACCGAGCGGACTAATACTAGGAATAGTATTTAGGATCACAGGCTATTATAAAGAGGCATATCCCATGAAAACTAACATGCTTTGAACATAACATACGATGCTAACATATTAATCAAAGTGGTTAGACCATCGGACCCAAAGATTATCAATGATCCGACGGACCTCAATAGTGTATGTCACATTATCCTCCAAATGATCCAAAGGATATTAATGACCAAGGACTTCAACAGCTCATATCATCGATTCATCATACATAACATAAATAAATTGTAGTTGCAATGAAAGTGTGTGAATACATATACGACGATATGTATTCAAGGTTAACCAAATTCTTAACAAAGATTAAGGACACCGACTCCTCAACACTCCTCTATCACCATCATCGAGTTCAACCGCACATTTAAAACAAACACGCAGGTCGAGTATAAGAATGCACTCGGTGGACTCATGCCAAAACATTTTATCATAATTGAATTACATCGCCAACATCATGGTAAGACACAAGGGTTTTAGTTGAAACGCCAGGCTTACTAAAACATTTTCATCGCTCATAAAAGTCATCGCCGCCGACATTTTTCTTGGTGTGTATGATCCGTATCCCATATCCTCATTTCATCATAACATCATAGTTCGAACGCCGTGAAGGAGGCCTCCTCACGACGCCGCGACCGCCGCGAATTGTCCTTACAAAGACACAATCACCGGTGTACACGTTAATCTTAGCTGCATTGTCTTCCCAAGATAGGATCCGATATCGATTTCATAACTCACTGGGAGCGACCCAACAACAACATTCACATCATTTCATATCATCTCATAACATTTCATATCATTCATTCCGGATAGATCCATACACAAAATGTATACATTTTGGCGTGTAATCTTGTAAACATTTTAACAACAATTGAAATAAGATCGTAAATAAATTCATTTCGAAAATAACTTAAATAAGAAAGCTCATATTTTGTTTGGAAAAGAAGCCCCACCGACTATGGTTCGCCTTAACTGAGTTCTTAATTTGATTTCCGTCAACGTCCTATCGTCGCGTCAGCTCACACCTTTACGTAAAAGCGATGTTTTAGTACGTCGCTCACGCTTTCGAGACTTTCAAAGTCAGAATAAACTTCGATATTCTATATCGATATAAACCGAATTCCTTAACCAATTCGACACGCTTTTCGACACGTATTTCAATTGAATCGTTTCGTTCTTCGGACACGCTCAACTATTTCGCTTTAACCTTCCGGTTTTAAACGCTCAATGTAATTATACGTTTCTCGATATAAGGATTTCAATTACGAAATCTTTACTAATGAGGTATCTTGACCAATTAGTACGCCTTACGCGCAGACAGCGTATTTATCGAACGATTTTCGACGCCGACTTTAAAAGTCAACAAAGTCAACAATTTTGACTTTTCAATAGTAATTTCTTACTAATTATTTAACAAATCGATTTCCAATCGATTTCTTCTCAGAAGTCCTAATTTCGATTTGTCACGTAAATCGAAGGACTTTATTAATATTCTTCTCAAATATTAATCTTTTTAATCATTAAACCACATTTTCGTTTATAACGTTATTATATATAACGTTTTGTCACAAACATAGTAATCTATGTTTATAAGTTCTTATAAAATCCAAATATGTCTAAAATAATATTTAGACATATAATATATTATTAAACTTAATTAAAAAGGATTTAAAAATCCTTAAAAATACATATATGCTCTCGGTAATTCTTATAAATTACCAAATGATTTCCAAAAATTTTCCTAAATTCATATAGTGTATTATTATACACTATGGTCATTAATATGTATTAATATCAACCAAATATCATTCGATTATTACCTTATAAATTTTAATAGGTCACGGTAATTTATAAAAATTTGTCCAATAATTCCCAAAATTTTTATACAATTAATACAAGGTTCCAACATCAATATAACACATTTATAACCTATAGTCCATCATAAATAATTTATTCACCAAGGAATTTATTCCTTATGCATTCGGTAATTTCCAAAACAAATACCAAACAATTTGTAAAAATTCCAATAAAATATATCATGCTCAAACATTATAGTATAACAATGTAACATCATAACATCTACCAAAAACATTTGAATCATCACCATATGGAGCTTAGGTGCTCTCGGCTTCTTTGATTCAAAGTGTGTTTGGTTTCCAAAAATTCCAACAATTATACACTATGCTTATACACTATAATATAACCATATAACATTATAACATTCATCAAAACCATTCAATCATCACCTCTCGAGCATGAGCTCTTGGTTTTTGATTTAAAATGGTATTTGATTTCCAAAATTCTAACAAAATCATGTAACACATAATCAATGTACTAAAGCATTAATATACCATTGCATGTTCAAAATAAAATCATACACTAAGATACAAAATTTAATAGCTCACGGTATTTTTTCAAAATGTGCATTGGTTCTCAAAATTTTCTAATAAATTCATGGAACATATAATCAAGGTCCTAAAGCATTAATATATACCATTGCATGTTCAAAATAAAAATCATACACTAACATATATATTTTTAAGCTCACGGTTCTTTTTGAAAATGAGCATAGGATTTTTCAAAAATTCTAAATAAATTACTATGAACTCTAAACATATCATAGATCAATATTTCATCCTCAAAAATATTTTAAACACAATCGGTCCTCACAATTTTTTTTATATCATTTTCGAAAATAATTTTCTAACAAGAGCTAAGGTTCAAACATAATATATTTTGGCTAGATCTATTCATACATTTCACATGCAATAACATATGTTCATCCTAATATACATATCCTATTTTTATATAAACAAAATCATCAAGAACACAAATATAAACCATATCTCGTACACAAGGACATTCAAAAACATATACATATACATAAGAACAAGTCTCGAAAATTTTGAAACCACAAGAGTAAAAATCGAACTATGTCCATCATTTACCTTTGAAAATAGTATAGGTTTCAAGAACAATGGTTAGTGTACCAAGCCTGGGTGAATGGAGAAGAAGAAGAAGAAAAATTTTAGAAAAATGGGGGAGAAGCTCACGGTTCCAGCAGGTTTTTAGGGGAAGGAGGAGAGTGTTTTTGGTGTTCCAATATTTTGAAATCGGGATAATGAATAAAGTGGGGTGAAGGGGAAGAGTCCTCCCTATTTGTCTCTCCCATTACACGGCACACACACACAATATTTTAAAATAATGGCAGCCAAATGTGTAGTGGAGTGGTGATCATTAGCTAGTGCAAAAAAGCTCTCCATGTATTAGGCGAGGAAAAGGATAAATCATGCTTTGTCTGAGAGAATCAAGATATATTGGTTCTAAGGGTGGGATTTTATTTCTTTTGTACAACAATACTATGTATTAATCAAGATGTAAATCATAGATATATAATACATGTCATTTAAATAATTAAAACGTCACATAGCAATATATACGAAAATGGCGTTAATAATGCCTAAAAATATAATTCACGCCACTTATTTTTCCAATAGTCATTTTCGTGCCAAATATACTCATATATGTCATAACATATAGTTTAGATAATAAATAATAGCATAGGATAATTTAATGGTATCATTTCATGTGAGAATACCCTAATTTGTGAAACTAGGGTTTCGAAAATTACATATTGTAATTATCGAGTTCTCTATGCTTTATTATTGTTTTTAATGCTTAGTAATACTTTAATTATATAAAATAATCATAGGAAATTAATTATTATAATTTCCTGATCATTAAACCCATTTTTCAAAACGTCTCTAGACGTTGACGTTCAAAACGTCTCAAAACGTTAATAATCGACTCATCTCAAAATGGTCGTAGTAAGTTCGACTTACTTTATAAATAATATTCCTATTAATATAGGAATTTAATTCTAAGTCACGCTGCTTAGAAAATTTCATAAAATTCTGACGTTCGATACGTAATCGATGTTAAAATTATACTGTCGAACCACTTCGTATTATTCTATTCCTTAATTCACAATTCTCAGTGAATATAATAAGGAATTCATTACTACATTACTGAATCGAATCAATATTCGAGGTCTTTCCAAAATAATACACGCCAAAACCCTAATTCACGGGTTTTAAATATCGTAAATAGACGTTCGTTTCTTCGGAATATTACACTTAAACATGTATATTTATGCGTATGTGGCATTATTTTCATGATAATATAGTACTACAAAATTACATGCTTTGTTTTAAAGTGTACAATCCGTCAAAATTATCATAGTACAACTTCATTTTTCTTGATATTTCTTCACCCTTCTATACTCTCCGGATGATCGCCACATTATGTCAAAGAAAGAATAAACAAAATCTCAACAATTATTTTTCTATAGACATTATGAGATGATCATATACTTCGTAACAAATTGAACTCTTTAATGATATTTTTTCTCTAGTTGGCCAAGCCATATTTTCCATCACACATGATTATACTTGACTTAACAATTTATATAATTATAATTTATCATTTAGATATTAGTGCATATTTTATTTTCATCCAAATTTGATACTTTATAAACCATAATTAGGGGTGTCTAAACGGTTTTCGGTTAAAACCGAAATCGACAAATTCGGTTAACCGATAACCGAATTTCGACTTCGGTTCCAGAGTTAAAAAAAATTCGGTTATTGGTTAACCGATAACCGAACGGTTCGGAACCGAAAAACCATTTTTTATTTTTCATTATTAATTAATTAATTAAAAATTCTGAATCAATTTTTAATTATTACTTTATTAATTATTTTAATGATCTGTCAAATATTTTATTTATTTATAATAAATTTCAGTTTTTTAATTATTATTTTATTTATATTAATTATTATTTTATTTATTTTTATTATTAATTAATTTTAATTCGGTTATTCGATTATCCGAAAACCGAACCGTCGAACCGATCGATTTTCGGTTAACCGAATATTTAAAACGGTTCGGTTTTGGTTCCACTTTTTCGGAGAAATTTGGTTCGGTTAATCGAAAAATTCGATTCGGTTAACCGAAACCGAACCGTTTAACAACCCTAACCATAATCGATACAATGATTCAGTTAATGAGGATATATCTTCGGATCTACTAAGGTTTTATTAATATAGAAAGTTATAGAGATAAAAGTTATTCACGCAAAATGATTATTAATAAGTATTAAAATTAGGAAGAGAATTTATACATAAAGGCTATTGATACACATTAATAGAAACTTACCAAATGTAATACCATATTTAATATTTGCAGAAATTAAATCAATCAACATATTACTGTTTCATAAACAATTAATGAATGATAATTGATTAGATAAATAAATTTGGCGGTTATACAAATTTTGACAGTTACATACTAAATTCTGCATTTCTAAGAATAATAAAATTGAAGAAGATATTCAATATTCTAATTTCTAAGAGGTGTAAAATGGATGATTTAGAAAAATATGAATATAAGTTTTTTAAAGCGCCACATAGGATCAAGGATTGTTGTGGACCCTCCAATGCGTATCGGATTAATAGATAGATCGGATTAATAGATAGATGTTCACCATTAAATCTTACAAGAAATCTTTAGGCTACATTGTGGTGGCCACACACCATTTTTCCACATATTAGAAAAATATTAAATTATTAAATTTAAATTAAGTTTAAAATTTTCATTCGACAGGTGCAAAATTGTAATTCCATAAGATAGTTTTAATGTAAAACTAATTTTTAATAGATCAAAATTAAATAAACGAGCTTTTCATTTAATAAAGCTGATTGTGACCTACCACAACGCGACCGAATAAAGATCACTCTAATCTTAATTACTAAAATATATGGAACGAGTACAGCTCAGCAGATAGATCTCAACCCGGAATCCAGCGATGCAAGTATTTTGCCTCACTCCACTCTCTCACTCCCACTCTGCTTTAGATTCCCAACTAAAACTACTCTCCTTCCCCTTTCGCCATCACGGTCGCCATCATCACACCCTTCCCCACCACCACCATTTTCGAACTGTAGTCAATCTGTTTACCCTAGAAATACACATAAAATCCGATCAATCTAAGAGAAGGAGAGGCGCGACGCTGACTTCCAGAAGCTACTATACTTTCAAAAAAAATTATTTAGTTTTTTCGGACAGGGAAATTTTAAGCGTGTTTCGGAGTTCACAATTGTGCTCGGCGATTGGTATCTAGATTGAATTTTGCTGATCAGTTCCGTTATCTCAGTTCTCAGCTCTCAGCTCTCAGCACTGGACGTTCTGTGTGCGTATGATTACATGTGCCGGCATCTGCGAGATTGAAGTTTTACATGTAGTCAAAGTATGCAAAATTTTCAACGATAATTGAGTTTGTTTGAACTTTCTAAATCAAATGTGCTTGCGTGAGTTTATGCATGCGTGTTTTTGTACACATTCTTGTGCGCTTTCAATCTGCATTGCTTGTGCAGATGGGTGACTGTTATGATTGTTAGAATACTCTGTTTACTTGCTTGAGTTTTTCTCCACATATATTGTCTGCAGAATTATGAATTGTTTCGAGATTATATGAAGAAATCGAGTTATGTTATATCTTGGGCAAAATTGAATTGAGTGTCTAAGTTACCCTCATAAGGTGATAAACTAGCAAACTGGTGGAAAAAATGCTTGGTTAAATCCAATACTTGATTTCATACTAGAGAGATATGGCTAATACTTGAGATGCGTTCACTGCAGGAAATGTTTCACATGAGTCGATGAGCCATTGCACTGCACAAGATTACTAGGAAAATTGAGAGGGGCGATTGTGGAATGTCTATTTTTCTGATTCAGCGGTGACTTGATTGATTCTAAGTATCAGCGATAGAGATTGATTCTTGTAGCTATCTTGGCTCATTGATGTGTTAACCCTGCACATTTTTTTATTGGATGGTCATGCTTCTACTGAAAAGTTGGTTTTATATCTGCTGGTGTGTTTTGTGTGGATACCTTTGGGTACATGTGCTCTCTCACAGCTTGGAGTGGACTGAAGAACATGTCCTCAAGTCGGACATAGTGTCAGATCACGGTCTTTCACTATTAGGTGGTCCATATCAAGCCAATTCTATTACCAGATCACAAAAATCAAGATTTTTAAGTGAAGAAGATGATTTTTTTTCTTGTGAGGACTTGAAGGGTGTTGGGTCATTTAATATTAATAATACCTGTTTTCTCAATTCAAACCTGTATGGGAGTTCTAACATATATGTAGTTGGTGCTGGAAACCTAGAGATACTTCCTCATGTAGAAATTGTTTGTCCAATAGAAGGTTGTATAATAAGTTTCAATTTATCTGGCACTATTAAAGTTGGTCATAATGCAGCTGTAGTTGCTGGCACTGTGTTTTTTTCTGCTGCCAATCTCACTATGGAGCCTAATTCTTCTCTAAATACATCATCATTGGGTGGGTCGCCTCCTACTCAGACCAGTGGAACACCTGTTGGCTATGATGGAGCTGGTGGAGGGCATGGTGGACGTGGTGCATCCTGTTTGAAAACCAATTTCTCGAACTTCTGGGGTGGTGATGTTTATGCATGGACTACCTTGTCTCGCCCATGGGCTTATGGTAGCAAGGGTGGTGGTACATCTGAAAACCACAAGTTTGGGGGAAGTGGCGGTGGACGTGTATGGCTAGAAATAACTGATACTCTCTACATGAATGGATCAGTATCTGCTGAAGGTGGAGATGGAGGATCACTTGGGGGTGGAGGATCTGGTGGGAGTATCATAATACGAGCTACGAAGCTGTGAGTAACCTCATGCTTGAATTGTTTAGTGCAATGCCAATACTTGCGCAGAGCTTAACCCTAATAATTAAAAAAAAAAAAAATGAAAACCTGGATCCCTTGCTGCATAGACATCTGAAATGGTACCTTAAAAATTAACAAACTGATTGATTTCGTTCATAAAAGATGAGGTCAAACTATTTGTCCTGGAAATGTACAATTTTATGAACTGTTCTTTTGGCAAACTTTTACTTCTTGGAACTGAAAGCCACTACCTTTATTGTCTGTATGAAATTGACTTCTGATTTTGTAATTTGTAAAGACGTTATTGTACAAGATCTATAAGGAATTTAGTGTGAATGTGTATCTGTTCTTTCCATATCACATTTCCTATGAGGGTGTAGGAGTTTATGTTGCCTTTTGAGTTGAAGCATTGACTTTCCCATGGTGCTCCTTCTGGCTACTCTTTAGCATAGAAATACTTTGAGTATAGTTTAAATTAAGTATTGTGGTATTACTGAACAGGAGGGGATTCGGTGTCATAAGTGCAGCTGGTGGGAAGGGATGGGGTGGAGGTGGAGGTGGAAGGATATCTCTTAACTGCTACAGCAAGCAAGAAGATGTAAAAGTTACAGTGCATGGTTAGTGCTAAGAAAAGTCCTTTGCGAATGCTTTATTCTTCTGTATGAGTAATTTCTTACTTCTATCCCACATTTTCATGGTAATGTTTTTGATATTAACTGTGAGCTTACATACTTTTAATACTACCAACTGTTGCAATTTGTAATCATTGCTCCTTTTACTGTCTTATTATATGCTCCAGCTCCTAGTCTTTTATTTTGGTTGGCTGCTGCCATGCCTGCCTTGCATTTTCAGCTCATCTATTTTAGTTTTCATTTTCAGATCATCTATTTTTATTAACTTTGCAGAATAGAATTTTAGCACCCATGACAATGACGAATTACTCGTAATTGAATAGTTTTCTCGCTTTGACCTTTAGAATGCATCAGTAATTGCAAGCCAAGGACAACCTTTATGTTTTGAAAGTTTATAAACATGGAATATACAAAAGAAGATTTTAGAACAATTTAAACATCAACATGACATAAAAAACCCTGAAGACTCTGATTCCAATAATAATATCTTCAGTTGTAATGTAACTAAGCTGTAACATTAGTAATATCATTTTCATCTTAGGTTGCTTCAAATAATGTTGGCTTAAACTCCCTATTGTTAGATTCATGTCTTAGGATCACTCATTGAGCCTTTTGCATTGGGCTAAATGGAAAGTTATGCTTTAATACTGGATGCACCCATTGATGTCTAGAGATTAAATAAAACAAGCATATGTGGGGAAGGAAGGATAGTGGTAATGAAGGCTAAATGTAAGGTGACTTTGGATACTTGCAAATTGCAATGAATTGTGGAAGACAGTACACATAATCTAATAACACCAAGTCGAACAACGTAAATTGACTTTGGATACTTGCAATGAAATGTGCTTCTACTTTTTACTAGCATTTGGAGACTTAGGGGTTTCACTTCTTCCCAAAGCCTTAATGACCGATGCATCTGCCTACCAACATATTTAAGCTTAATATATCCCCTCTGGTTAGAACCGGCTCCTCTTCAATTTGATCAAAGCCCCCAACTTAAGTTTTGCTCTTGTTTTTCACTTCCTCATGATCTGTTCCCAACAACATCAAGACCGTCTGGAACAATGATGGTTAGCAGACCACTTTTTTATTCGCTCTAGACAAATCCCCTTCCCTTTCTTTTGCCTGAGGATCAATTGCTGAATTGGAGGTCTTGAGTTGAAGCTGTTCATCGTTGCCATGGTGGAAATATTTGGATAGGGTGAAGTTTCATTATCAGAGCACTGGTTGAGCCCGGAGTCGCGGCGCATCGATTATTTCTATTTTGAGTACGTATAGGTCGCTCCACATTCCATTTGACGTTTCTGTGTTTGGAACAGTATTCGATTTGGCTATTGATAGAGAGCGCGAGCAAGGGCTCGGCCGGCGAGGAGGAGGTCGAGGTCGAGCCGAGGGCTCTGCTGGTTTCATCAAGACGGACGGCTTGAGCCAACGTCGTGGTCGAGGAGTCTTTGCTCATCTTTTATTTCTAGTTTATTTTATGTTTCTATTTTGAGTTGTTTAGGGTTTCTATTTTTGGTAAGAGTAGAAGCGGTATTTAAAACCCATTGTACGCCGCAGATTTTGGATTCATTCATTAATTAAGGTTTAGCCCGAGGCTTTGGGCAACGCAAGTTGCGATTTCTTTCTTTTCGCCAGTTATATCAATTGGTCCGACCGCCGATCCCGCTCACCGGAACGACGAGATCAAACAATGATCGAATGGATAAACCTGAGGCCGATCAGCCGAGACGACGAAGAAACCGGACCGCACGCAGCAGCAATGGGCCGAGATCGCGAGTCCTTAGCTACCGTCGAAGGCGATCCCGCGGTCATCGACGGAGGAGCATTCGCCGTGGGGATCGACGCACGGAGACACGAGACTCCATCCGCATCCACCAGCGCTGGCGGGCGTAGCTCACCGCCGATGTTCGGGCGGAAGACCGATGGATGGATAGCGGTATCGAAAGTGATTCGAGATACATGGTACCGCACGAAACGAAGATCGCACGCCGTGGTTGCCATGGACGGGCCGCCTTGTATTGGTTGGACGTGGTTGAGAACGGCGAAGCTTCAGAATGTCGTGGGACGAGTTCACCCAAGCGATGGTAGACGGTTTGACACCCGCTTTAAAGGCGAAGTTCGAACTACTGTCCGGTCGTGCAAACAGAACGCGAGGATTACTATCGTTGTTTGTCCAATTGGCGAGTCGGGTTCCGTGGTCGTTGGATGCACATTATTTGGGGTATTTTATGAACGGCTTGAATGGTCCGATTCGGGCTCATTACGGTTGCTTCACCGAATGATTTGGAGACGGCAATGGAGTTAGCCAGGATATCGAGGACAATCTTTCCTTTCCGAATGGAGGATGAGAAGACGGCCTTGATGGTTCGGGATGCGTTCCGAAATTTTTCGAGGTCAGCAGTGCAGCACCACGGCAATGGGCGGCACCATGCGGGGTCGAGCGCGCTTTTCTAAGGCACAGGCGGTCCTCGGTGACAAATTCAGGCTGTCCGGCAGTCCAACGCCTGCTCCCTGTTCACTCGGCCTCCAAAAGTGTTAGAAGACCTCGTAGGCGAAAGGATCGTGTTTTAGGTGTAAGAAACCTTTACACCGGACATGACCGCCTTTTAAGCAATTGAGGTGATGGTGGCTGAAGAGGACGAGAGTCGATCTCCAACAAGATGAGTATTGCGGCGACGGGACGAAGAGAGTCGTGAGGACGAGGCGGTCTGCGGAAGAAGAAGGTGGAGATTTTCCGTTTATTCGTGGTCGGAATTTTAGCCATCGTACTATGAGGCTTCGGGCGTGGTGGAAAGTGCACAAGTGACAATCTTTATCGATAGTGGCGCTTAGCCACAACTTTATTTCTTCATTGGTTTCCTACTACGGCCAAACCGGATAAGACAGGCGATTCGGGGTACAATGGGGACCGGACATCGACGTGAATCGGAAGGGTGTGTAGGCAACTACCTATCTCGTTACGGATGTGCTATTAAGGCGGATTGTTATGTGTTCGCCCAGGTGGCGTTGATATAATTCGGGAGTTGCGTTGCTTGCCATGTTTGGAGAAGTTCGCACTAATCGGGAGACTTTGACTATGAATTTTGAGTGGAATGGAGGTCGAGTAGAGAAAGGGGATCCGCGATGTGTCGGACCTTGGTGAGCCTTCGCAGATCGATCAAACCGCGAGGTCGAATTTTGGGCGGTTGTTCTCGATCACAACCCACGAAACTATCCGAGGCCACATGGGAAAGTTGGATGATGTCCTCGAGCAAAGATGTCGGATTTTTGAGGAGCGCGGGATCGCCTCGTCGGACAACGGACCACCGGATTGAGTTGGCCCCGGGCAAAGCTCGTGTCATCCGACCATACGTGTACGCCACTGCGTAAAGATGAGATTGAACGGTTGGTAGAAGACATGTTGCGGCGTGCATTATACTGCCTAAGTTCGAGTCCTTTTCGAGTCCAGATTATTAGTTAAAAAGAAAGATAACAATGGCGATTTTGTGTGGACTATCGCGAGCTCAATAAGTCCACTGTCTTGGACAAATATCCGATTCCAGTGATTCGTGAGATCTTTGGATGAATTGGCGGTAATCGTGTTCTCCAAAATAGATTTACGCCCGGTTACCATCAAATCAGTTGGTGGTCCCGACATCCATAAGACGGCATTCAGACGCATAGCGGACATTATGAATTCTAGTAATGCCTTTCGATCGACGAACGCCCTACCTACATTTGACCGCCATGAATGACTTATTTCTACCGTCATTTGCGGAAGTTCGATTAGTTTTTTGATGATATATTGGTTTACACCGATCCTCGGGCGGACCACCGGAGCGATTGAGTTTGGTTTTATGATCTTAGCAGAGAATCGCCGAGCTAATCGAAAAAAGTGTGCATTCGGGTGCCTCAAGGTTGAATACTTGGGACATATTATTTCGCGGGCCGGGGTAGCGATGGACCCGGCAAAAGTCGATCTTGTCGTGGATCGCCGCACTCGCTCGATTCGTGAGGTCCGAGGATTTCTGGGGCTGACAGGTTATTATAGGAGATTTGTGAGGGGATATGGCCTTATTTCTCGGCCACTCACGACACTTTTAAAGAAAGAAGCTCCAGTTCGGTTCGAATGGCCTTTAGAGGCCGAGGAGGCATTTCAACGCCTTAAGAAGGCGTTAACTGAGGCGCCCGTGTTAGCTATGCCTCAGTTTGATCGCCAGTTTGTGGTGGAGTGTGATGCATCAGGTACAGGCATCGGGGCGGTGCTCATGCAGGAGCGACGGGCCATAGCATATTTCAGCAAGTCTTTGGCTGACCGCACCCTCTCCAAGTCAGCCTATGAGCGTGAAATGATGGGTTTGGCCTTAGCAGTACAGCATTGGCGGCCATATCTGATTGGGCGGCGGTTTGTGGTGCGCACTGATCATCGTAGCCTCAAACATCTCCTCACTCAGCGCATAGCGACGCCATCGCAGCAGGTTTGGGTGGCGAAGTTACTGGGGTACGATTTTGTGATTGAATATAAAACAGGCATCTCGAATGCTGCGGCGGATGCCACTTTCGAAGGGGAAGAGGCCTCGTATGGTCGCAATTAGTGGCTGGAGTGGTTGGGGTTGGGCGATGTGGGAAAGCAAAGAACGGATGAGTTTGTACGGGCATTGTGCAGCATTGGATACGAAACCCACTAGTAAACCGGGTTTTGAGTTGAGGGAGGCGATTATTCTTTAAGGACGCTTGGTGTTGGCCTCCGATTCCAGTGGATTCTCGCTCGTTAGAAGAGTTCCATGATACGCCGATCGGGGCATGCAGTGCGATCGCACCTATAGGCGATTGGCGCCGAATGTATCGAGAGGTATGTTCCGCCGAGTGCGAGTTATGTCGCCAGCTTGGTTTGCCAAAAGGCCAAGTATGAACGTTGTCTCTCGCCGGCTGTTACATACCGCCCATTCCGGATCCGATTTGGGAGGACATTTCAATGGATTTCATCACTTGCTTGCCCAAGTCGGGCGGGTACACGCCGCTTTGGTTGTGGTAGACCGCTTGTCCAAGCACGGCACTTTCTAGCACTCAAGCCGCCGGTTACGGCACGCTCGGTAATGAAGTGTTTGCCAGAAGTAGTGCGGCTGCATGAGATTCCGCGTCAATTGTCGCGATCGTGACTCTTTGTTTGTCGCTGCGTTTTGGAAAGCGTTATTTGCGTTATCCGGAACACAGTTGAAGTTCAGTTCTGCGTATCATCCGAAACGGATGGTCAAACCAAGTCTCGAATCGGGTGGTGGAGACTTATTTGCGTTGTTTTACTTGTGAACAACCAAGCGGTGGTTACGGTGGCTTCCATGGGCGTAATATTGGTATATATCGCGTTTTGACGGCTGCCCGGGTTACCCCATTCGAGATTGTGTACGGGCGGGCACCTCCCACCATCCGGCGATTTCTACCCGGCGAAAGTAAGGTGGGCTGGGTGGACGCGTTTAGGCAATGGATGCTATGATGGTGCGCTTTAAGAAGCACGCAGCAGAGCATGGTTAAGGTGCTAACAAGCATCGTCGGAGGTGGTCTTCCAAGTTGGGAATAAGGTGTTTCAAGGTATGGCCTCATCGACGGTCTTGACTTGGCCGTCACCTCACCATAAGCTGTCACCCAAGTTTTATGGGCCGTTTTTGGTTGAGGCGCGCGTGGGTGCTAGGGCGTACAGGTTGTCCTTGCCGGCCACAAGCCGCATACACCCGGTGTTTCATGTGTCGCAGATTGCGGCGCCAGAGTGGCGACCATCCCGTGGGCGGAGTTACGGCGAGTTTGGAGTTGCCAGTGGGGCCGGTGTTTGAGCCCGAGGAGGTGCTAGCTTGGCGGAATGGTCGTGAGAGAGGGGAGGATGAGGAACAACTGTTGGTTAAGTGGGTCGGGCAGTCGGTTGATGAGGCTACTTGAATTAGCAAAGTCAGTTTTGAGCGGTTTCCAGACTTCAACCTTGAGGACAAGGTTGTTTCGAAGGAGGATGGAGTTGATAGAGAGTAGGAGCAAGGGCTCAGCGTCGAGGAGGAGGTCGAGGTCGAGCCGAGGCCTCTGTTGGTTTACCGAAGACGGGGACGGGCTTGAGCCACTGTTCGTGGGCTGAGGAGTTGCTGTTCATCTTTTATTTCTAGTTTATTTTATGTTTCTATTTTGAGTTGTTTAGGTTTCTATTTTTGGTAAGAGTAGAAGGGTATTTAAAACCCATTAGGGCTGCCGCAGGATTTTATTCATTCATTAATTAAGGTTTAGCCTGGAGGCTTTTGGGGCAACGCAAGTTGCAGTTTTCTTTCTTTTCAGTTTCAGGTTATATCAGCTATCCAAATATTTCTCTTCATATACTCAAACCAAAGCAAAAAATTCTTCCACAGAGGCTGGTTAATTCAACAAGCTCCCTTCTGAGAGTTAGTTTCAACTCCAGTAAGTAAAAGAAGTTAACAACTATTTAGAGACTCCCCTCACCTTATATCTGGGCTCATCAAACTCCATTGGAAACTTAGCCAACATTCTTTCTGTGTCAGTTTTGCTAGCAACCCTAGTGACCTTTGTACTCTTAAGTACCAAAGCATAACTTACTGTAGAAAATCTTTCTAGGAACATAAACATATTATTTGACTTCACCCATTGAAATGATACCTTCCTTCCATATGAAACAACACTGTTCACAACCTCTATTCTTCTGGAATAAGGAAATGTATCATAAGGATTATTCACTCGAGTTTCAAAATCTTTAATTGAAATACTATTCTACTCTAAAGTCCTTATCATGGGCAGTGCTGTGGTCATGGCGCTGCTGTCGTTTTCCTGCACATGCCAGTTAACAGCTGAAGCCATGAGTCATGGCTTGAACCTCGGACTCCTGCTTGTAATGATTCTACTCTTAAGTAGCCGAGCATATATGTCCAATTGTTTATGTAGACTGCTGACCAACTGATTTATCTCCTGTTCTTTATTTTGTTTTCTTGGTCACTCTCAGTGAAAGCATTAAACGTTAGAATCAAATGTTACCACATCTTTTAAGTAGAAGCAGGCTTCTAAAATTTTACACTCTTCAAGTGGGTGTAGACTCCAAGAGAAGAATATAAGTGAATACAGATTATAGAGTAAAATTAGAATTATTTTATGCGGGTGTTGCCATTAAAAGTTTACAGTCTTAGAATGCTAGAGTTATATGATAGATCTCCATAAAACTATATTCTGTTATATATGGATACGAGACCTTAACATAGCCTTTCATCGAAATGGGCTTGCTAGTCTCCTGTGGTGTATGTGACAATATATCATGCCTACCAGACTTCTCACCAAGCAGCTCGTCCATCTTGCACAACCTGCTCACCAGTACTATGTACAATTGGGTTCACATTGGACTGTGAAGATGCATCAAATCATATGTTCTGTTATCTTATCCCCTTGAGTGCGTATGTTTTTCATTTTATATGAACAGTTGCGACTATTTTAATAAGTTACCCCAAATAAACTTGGAGCTTTTGATGCTAAACTCTTGACTAAGAGCAATACATATCCATCATCTTTAAGTAAATTATGAAGAACTTATTCCAAATTTATGAAATTCCACTTTAGGTGCTAAGGGATACTTTGGTTTCATTTTCAGTCTCAAGTTCCAGTTTCCAAAATTATTACTGTATTTTATGAAGTGTATTGGAATATATTATATGTTTTGATGGATAATGTTGACCTTTTAGATTTACAGGTTTGATTTACAAGTGTCTGGTTAATTGATTTGCTCTGCTCAAGGTTTTAAAAGGTGTTTAAGCTTCTAGGCATTTTCCAATGGCCCCGCAAGGCATAAGCCTCAAGGCGGTCCATGGCGTAAATCATAAAAGATATAATAACACACATAAAAATATAAGGAAATATATGAAGACATATAAATTTATAAGTTCATAACTAGTATAAAGTAGAGGAAAGTTGAAAAGAGAGAGAGAGAACGAAGGTGAGAGAAGCAGGAGTCTTAAGAAGAATCAGAATGTGGGGTTTCTTTGGGTTTCAATTTTCAGACTTTTTTTTTTCTTTGATCTTCCTAAATTAGGGCTGTTTTTACATGGCACACATCAAATTGAGGCGTAAACATGAAAGCCCATTCATTTTCGAGCCTCAAGAATCCAAAAACTGAAAATAAAAATAAAAATTCAAGCCCATTTCCGTTAACATCAGGTGAGGTGCTGCCTCAGATGCGATTTCTGGGAGCCTTGCGCCGAGGCATGCCTCAAAAACGCCTTTTTAAACCATTATTTTGCTTTATATATTTGATGTTAGGGTCCAATTTGAATTTGTTGTTATGAAAAGAAGAATATCTAAGCGGTGAGTTCCACCTAAATAATGATTTAGGATTGAGATTGATGGTATAGGGTTAAAAAAAGGTATTTAGTGGGCCCCAACTTTAAACTGTAACATTATATGTTATGAGTGTTTCTTGTAGTAAAAGATTCAAAAGAGAGGTTTGAAGCTGAAATCAAGCCATCCCTTAATTTCATCCTACTGTATTGGGTATAAAACATAGTTATTTCTTCCATTATATTCCTATCTGTTTATATCAATGGACTCTGCTTTTAAATCTCAAATCACGGAGCTGTGTACTATATTAAGCCTTTGTGTTTCATAGATGTCGTTTCAGACATTTTATTGGAGTTCAGTGCCTTTCGACATGTGGAAGTTACACAAACTTAACTATGTTTGTAAGCAGAATTAGTGCAAATATGTCAAAATCTTGCCACAATTCCTAGGCTTGTCGCAAGGGTTAACTTTGTGTATGATCTGTCTTCTTTGTGGCAGGTGGATTTAGTGTTGGGTGTTATTGGAATTCTGGTGCAGCTGGCACTTACTTCGATGCATCTATACTGAGTTTACGAGTTGGCAACGATAACTTGACAACAGAAACAGAAACTCCGTTATTGGATTTTTCTACGAGCCCACTGTGGACAAATGTATATGTTGAGAACAATGCAAAAGTTTTAGTGCCTCTCCTCTGGACAAGAGTTCAGGTCTACAATCATCTCTTTTTCCTATATAAAAAGTTGACATTGTGTATTTCTGACACATATAGGAATTATTTCCTCAACAAAATGATGCAGACACAATACATGCACGTAGATATGTAGACATCATGTAGAGACATTTCAACTAATGCTGTCAGTATAGAATGTTTAGAATCCTAGACCTCTGACATTTCTAAAATAACAGGTCAATGCTCATCAGTCTAGTCGAAATTAACTGGCCATGATGTTTCAGCAAATAAGCTGTTACTAATATTTTATGAGAAAACAATGGAGTACTCGGCTTTTATGCTGTAAAATGCAGCATGTGTAGGACTCTTTTTAATGGTATTTAGAAGATCTTCTACTTTTTTCCATTAGTGAAATAGTTAAGTCATCAAAAATGAAAACTATAAGTACAATAATCTCCTATTCCTATATGAAGGTTTGTCTTGCACTTCTATCAACCAAACTGTGAACACCCCTACTCTGCGATATTCATAGTTTGATTCTTGTGTTCAATCATGTGGACTATGAATTGTAATGGTTTTATGATTCTTGGTTGTATTTCTAATGTCTGTGTGAATCACTTGGTTGTATTTATAGTGTATATGTAAGTCGCTGCTGATCAATCGATACTTTTGTAATAGTCAACAATAATGTTGCAATTCCTGAAATCGGAACATATTCTGTTAAATATCCACCTATGCACCGAAAGGCATTTAGGTCTATCAAAGACAGCCAGCTGGTGCCTGAGGTTACTGTACAGAAGCATTTGCGTCAAATGTCGTGGAGATTATAAATGCATATTGTTGCCACAAATGGCATTTGCAAGTTTAAAAATCTATGGTACTTGTTAAATTATAAATATTCAATCAATTTAAGTACAATTACTGAATCTCTTTTGCAGAATCTTCTCTACTGTTCGTTTTATTTACTGTTTAGTGAGATTTTCTAGTTTTGACTGGTCATTAGTTGGTTTTGCTTTCTTTTCCCTGGCAAATGTTTCAGTTGCTGCTCAATAAGCTACTAAAGTATTTGAACTAAACATTATATTTAGTGGAATAACCCTTGATGGTTTTTCGAACTTTCCTTTTGAAGGTGAGAGGGCAGATAAGCTTGTATTGTAAAAGCAGCATTATTTTTGGGTTGTCTGACTATCCTGTCTCAGAATTTGAACTTATTGCAGAGGAACTTCTTATGAGCGATTCCATTATAAAGGTAGAACGTTGTTTCTTATACTATTTGCCTGTCTCAGAATCTATAGTTTTATAGTACTAATAATTGTGTAGTTTGGCAATACGAGCTCTTTGCTTGATGATTTTTACATGTAAAAACAGCTTGCTTAAACATATATCTTTCTTGCTTCATACTAAGATGAAAGAGTATAAGGAGGCGACTTTATTTGTGAAGGAGAAATCATTTGTAAGTTATGAAGTGGGGCAAGCCCTCAGTTATACTAGATATTTTGTTAGTTTTAAATCTATAAAGGGGGTGTTTATTTTTCATGATATGATGAATAGATAAAAATAATACAAGCTAATCCACCGTTTACTTTGACTTTACTTTGATTGATTGATGATTGATTGATTAATTTTGAACTTGTTTGACAATCTTATCTTTCAAATACACAATCCTATGTTTTATCAATCTATCTTGGCTTAGTAGTAAAAGCCCCCAAGAGATTTCTTGATCCTCCTATCTGGAAACATTAGGGGCAATCAAATAGATCTCATTAGTTTAGATATACCTCAACCATAAAGTGCAGCATGTTCGAGTTCATAATGTTTTGTAAAGGGGAGATTATTGGTTGGTATGAAGTGGGGTAGCCCTTAGTTAAAGTAATATTCTTGTTTAGTTGTTTTAAAGAGCGGTCATTTAGAAACCTTGTTAGCGACCCATCATTCTTCCCTAAGCTGTCAGAGTCCGATCGAAGCAAGCAAGAGATAGAAGAATCATAGCTCATAGATGTGAATTGAGAAAGCAAGCCCGAATTCTTTTGAATTTCATTTTAATTAGGCATTGTTATCTGTAAAGGTGAACTTTGCAAAAGTCCTTATTTGGTTGGGAAAAATAAGACTTCTGACTCCCCCGAAAAAAAAAGAGTGATATCTTGATCCTCATATCTGTAACACCGGGGGCAATCAAAATTTACAGATCTCATTACTTCATATTAAACCACTACCATAAGGTGCAAGATGTTCGGGTATAGCCTTTTGTTTTTTGGCCCAAGATTCTGTTTGAAGGTCTTGTGAGATTGTTTAACTTTTTGAGGTATGAACCACATACTTCTCTAATATCCGAGATTTGACTGCTACCACACAAAGTGCACAGTTAAACTGGTAGGATTGATTTTAAGAGTGCCATCAGCAAACACGATTCTTGTGAAGTATATTGAACATTAAGAAACTATGTGTAAAAAATGTTCTTTTTATCCATTTTCCTTAGCATATTCAATAAGAAGTATACAAACAGACTCACTAAGTTTTCAATACAAAAATAATTAGTATGGACCGTTCATTAGATAGTATTGCAGGAAGTTTTTCCAGAAAGCATAATATAAACGAAAATAATTATACTATTAAATTGCTGACTTGCAACATCAGATGAACCAACAAAAATGCAACACCTCTATCTCGTACGATTTTCATAACACTGCTGACCAAACCAACAACAAAGGAGATGTCGGGCCTTGTTATTGTCAAATATATAAGTTTCCCAACAAGTTGTGTGGACTTAGCTTTGTCCTCCAACGAGTCTCCACTATCATCCCAAATGCTCGGATAAATATCCATAGGAGTATCAATTGGTTTTGTTCCTAACAATCCAGTTTCCTTGAGTAAATTTGTATCATACTTTTGTTGGGATAAATAAATTCCAAACTTGTTGTAAGCAATCTCAATCCCTTAGAAAATACTTGGGGCATCCCAAATCTTTAATTACAAAATGTTGTTGCAAGTATTTCTTAGTCTCATCAATCCCTTGTACATCACTGTCAGATATAAGTATGTCATTGACATACACAATAAGAACGATAATTTCAAATGTTTGATGTCGCACAAAAATAGTGTGTAAAACCAATAACTCCAGGAACACTGCTGAATTGATCAAATCAAGCTTTTAGACTTTTAAGATCATAAATGGCATTTTTAGACAACAGACCTTCGTAGCATCCTTCCCCTGAGTAACATATCGTGGTGGTTGCTCCATAACGACAGTCAGAGTCAAATAACCATATAGAAAGACATTCTTCACATCAAGATGATACATTGGCCTGGAAAGATTATCAGCTAAAGAGAACAAGATTCTTATTGAGTTTAGTCGAGCAGTAGGAGAAAACGTCTCATAATAGTCTATACCACAAGTTTGGATGTATTCTTTAGCAACAAGACGAGCTTTGTATCGATCAATAGTACCAATAGCATGAACTTTATAGTGAATATCCAACGACAAGCAATAACATCTGCGGAAGGAGGGGCAAACACCGGTTCCAAGTACCACGACTTAAATAACTATGCATTTCCTCATCCATAGCAGCTCGCCAAAGAGGGTGTTTATATGCCTCAAGGTAAGAAATTGGAATAATTGTAGACAAAAGAGATATAGAAAATTTGCGAAAAGTAGGACCCAAATGATCGAAAGAAACATGGGTAGACAACGAGTGTTAGTTGTGCAATAATGTTTACCTTTGCGTAGAGCAACGGGTAAATCAGCTCTAGAAATAGGAGGAGCTGCAAGCGGAGGTGCATGCATGGGACATGAGGCAGGTTGTGGCCGAGGACGTCGAGTATATACCTACATTGGTTTAGGATGAGGACTAGGAGATGAAGGGACATGTCAAGGTGTAGGGACTAACAATTTGGGAGGTTTAGCTAGTGTATGAGAAAACTAAGGTTGAGATTAAAAAAGGTAACATCAGCACAAGTATACTCTTGCTTTGTGAGAGGATCAAGACAACGCTATCCCTTTTTTGTGCAAGAATATCCAAGAAAAACACACTTATAGAATGAGGAGACAACTCATCTAAGCTAGGCGTAAGATTATGAACAAAACAGATACACCCAAATATATGAGGAAGAACAAGATAAAGGGGTTTATCAGGATAAAAACATGAGAATGGAATATCCCCATGCAACCAATATTGTAAAAAGCTTAAGGCGGAATTGAGGCGTTTTACCTCTATGATGAGGCGGTCCGAGGCGTAAGCTCGTCAATAAAGAACAAAAAGAAAAAATGTATAAAGAAAATATAAAATAATAGATTGCAAATGAAACATTAAATTAAAAGGTTTTCAGTCTTAAAAGCATCAAAATAAGTGCATATGAAATCTATTTACTGTTTTAGATACCTCATCTCACTCACTATCTCATCTCACATTAAATTTATCCATTCTTTATTCAATGGATTAAGAAAAATGAATGAGAACAAGAAGAAGAAAAGAAAAGAAAAAAAAAAAAAAAAACTGATCGGGTGGCGACACACGGCGGCTGGCGAGGCGGCGGCGGTTCATAGGCGGCGGTGGTGAGGTGAGGAGGAGAGAGTTGGCGAGAGAAGCGCTTTTTCTTTTCTGCATTTTATTTTAATGTTTAGAATTCATATTGGGTTTTAATCCATTGGGCTTTATTTTTTAGTTTGGGCCCTAAAAATTAGGCCCAAAACTTGAAATGAACCCAATTTAATAGCCTCTTTGCGCCTCCAGAGCTGCTCTGCTTCTCTGCGCCCAAGCGACACGAGGTGCACGGCGGCCAAAGACCGGAATCTACAAAGAAAGCGGCCGCCCGGCGTTTTCCGCCGCCTTGAGGCGAGCCTCGAGGCGGCCGCCAGCGCTTTTCACAACAGTGCATGCAACACACTAGATATATGAGAAGAGTACGAGAAACATCTATAATGTGGCGATGTTTTCGTTCAACAAACCCATTTTGTTGAGAAGTATGAGAGCAAGAAGGTTGATGAATTATACCATGAGACTTACAAAACGTGGTAATAGACATTTGAATGAACTCGTGAACATTATCAGTGTGAAGAATGTGCAAATCAACAAAATACTAAGTTTTTATTTCATGATAAAACGACTTAAGTATTTTATGTACCTCAATTCTTTGTTTAAGTAAATCTAACCACGTCATGCGCGAATAATCATCAACATATATCAGGAAATATCTGAAACTCCCTCTAGAGTTGACTGGACCATGACCTCAATCATCACAATGAACAAGTTCAAAAGGGAAAGAACTACATTTATCAACCCAGGAAAGATAGATGTCCAATGGGACTTTCCCAACTCACAAGACTCGCATTGAAAATCTACAAATGCAATAGGAACTTAACTTTTAAGACTGGTTGAAGATAGATGACCAAGATGAAAATGCCACTGAGACGGAGACACAACAACAAAGAGAGCATGGGAAGAAACATGTGGAACAAAATCTAAGTAGTACAAACTGTCACACTCATGTCCTCCGCCAATCGTCCTCTTCGTCTGCAGATCCTGAAAGACACAATAGGAAGGATAAAAAGCAATCGAACAATTGTGAAATTTGGTGAGTTGACTAACAGATAACAAACTAATGAGGAATTTGGAAGCAAACAAGACATTATCAAGAGTTATATGAGTAGTAGGATTGACAACACCGGTTCCCTTTTTTGGAAAATAGGTGCTATGAGCAAGACAAACAGATGGTTGAGATGAAGAAGATAAAGACGTGAAAAGAGACTTTGTACCGGTAATATAGGTAGTGGCACCAGAATCCAACATTTAAGACTTACCATGAGACACGACAAACACACCAGTAGTGGTAGCAGCAGCAGTAGTAAAAGGAATACTGGAAGACTTGAGTAGATTGTCGTACTCAGCGTGGGATCGTGACCATATCAATAGAGAAGGAAGAATTAGGCTCATCAGAAGCCATGTTGGTCCAATCAGGTTTGCCAGCACTTTTTAGAAATATGGAGTGTTAGAACACGAGACCGAAGCATATAACTGGAACCATTCAATTTAATGGTGGTTCCTAAAGCAGGTTTAGTATTGAATATGATGAAAATAGGGCAGATAACGAAACCCTAGGTAGGGCAGCAGTAGAATAGAGAGCAGCAACAGCGGAAAACAGATCGACTGTGGCGGAAAACCAGAACAACAACGGCGTGGGAAAGAAAAAAAGGGCGATTTTTTTAATTTTTTTAGGGCAGAGAAGGATTCTTACATGCTCTTATACTATGTTAAGCAGTAATTAGAGCCACGAAGAGAAAGAAATGAGTTGTATATTCAGAACAAAAGAGTCTTCTATCTCCCAGGTATATAGGGAGTAGAAAGTTAGGGTTACAACAGAATGGACCTAAATAGCATTGGCCCTAAGTAATATTCTCTAACAATTTTATATTTTTGTGATGAAAAAAAATTGAGCTATACATTGCTTGATAGGGGAAGCTCAAAGCTGAAGTATGGGGCTGTCACCGATAAAACTTTTTCTTGATTGCACATCTCCAATAGGACTAACAAGTCATTCTCCATAAGTTATTGGAGTAAATTGATGCTGCATCACTTTTAAAGAAGGAAAATCAAATGGTGTTGACTATAATATTTTTATGACCTATGCCATATAAGAGTTATGACCATTGTTTCTTGACCAGAATAAAAAGGATTCACTTATAGTCTTGAAACCATTATTTGTTGATGCCAGACTCTATCATAGTCATATATTCATAATTTATGTGTTTTTTCTGCTACTGTTAGGTTTATGGAGCTCTTAGAGTATCGGTCAAAATGTTACTCATGTTGAACTCGCAAATCCAAGTTGATGGTGGAGGAAATGCTGATGTTGCTATATCAGTCCTGGAGGTCAGAAATCTTGTTGTTCTTAAGGTAATATCTACTTATTAAAAAACTGCAAACGTTTTCTTGTTTTAGAAGATTGTTTTTAATGTGGCTTTAATTCACTACTTCCTCCTTCTGGTGGCAGGACAACTCTGTGATCTGTTCAAATGCAAACTTGGCTCTATATGGGCAAGGGCTTTTAAAACTGACTGGTGAAGGTGATGCAATCAAAGGCCAGCGACTATCGTTGTCGCTATTTTATAATATTACTGTAAGATATCAATTAAAGAAGAAAATCATCTTTTTTATTCCTTCTCCAAGTTTTGTTCCACAGACGATGATGCTTAGGGCAGTACATTTTGTTTATTATCTTGCTTTTGTACAATTTTTTTTTACATTCGCTCGCAATTAAGACATCTCTTTGCTTTTAGCTCTTACAACACTGTTATTATTTTAGAATGCTTGAATAGTACTTCAATTCCTACTCGCCATGTGTATAGGTTTACTGACATTGGCTAAAAAGTTCCTTTAGAGATGCCAGAAGTCTTAGTTTTTTTCACTAAAATTGACATTTACATGATGCCAAAGTTTTAAGTTCTTTCCACAGGAGTTGAGATGTACCTTATCTCTTTGTAGAACAAACAAATTTCCTTGCATCAGAAAAGGATAAAAAATAGGCCTAGAGAGGTTACTTTCTTTTCACCAAAATTGACATTTACATGATGCCGAAGTCGTAAGTTCTTTCCATAGGAGCTGACATTTACCTTTTCTCTTCGTAGAACAAACAGATATCCTTGCATTAGAAAAGGATGAAAACATAGCCCTAAAATGGTTCTTTGGTTTAGAAACTGACAGCATTCTCCATTTTTTGCTGCTCTCTCATTTTTGTTGATTTGTCATTCTGCTTTGCTTGATACACATTCAAACATCTTCCTTATTATCGTGTAACTTTCACGAGGAAGGTTGGCCCAGGATCTTTACTTCAAGCTCCCTTGGATGATGATGATAGTACAGGCTTGTGAGTAGATCGGACATCTGTGATACCTTATACATAATCATTTCTTTTCTGTTTCTATATGGACAAATGACATCTTCTGTTCACCTGAAATAGGGTGACTAAATCTCTTTGCGAGAGTCCAACATGCCCATCGGATCTGATAACTCCACCAGATGATTGTCATGTTAATTACACAGTGTCCTTCTCCATGCAAGTAAGTTAGATATCTTGTAATGCCCTCTCCTTCTCCACTGAATAACTGAATAAAAATGAAACATTGACGAATCAGGAGAGGAACTCTCTCCTGCCCAAGCGCGCTGTGCCGCGTTCCAGAAACCTGGAATCTTAGACAGTTCTTTTTTGTAAGGAGAAAGACCTATTTTATTCAACCATGCAACGCCCACGTAAGAGCCTGCAGCCCAATACTAAAAGTTGAACTGTAATAATTAACAATGAAAATATAAGAACAGAAAATAGCATTAGGCACACCCTCATGTAAACCATGTCTATAATAGTAAATCTTCATGCAATTTTTTGACTAATTCTGACTGTTTTATATTTCACAGGTTTGTCGTGTTGAGGATATTCTAGTGAGTGGGGTTATTAAGGGAAGTATTGTTCACATTCACAGGGCAAGAACTGTTATTGTGGATACTGTTGGCATGATAACTGCATCAGAATTAGGTAGATATCTTCTACATCTGGTTTCATGTTGAATGTTAGTTGGAATCTGAATACTGCCTTCCAGTTTAATGCATTCCCATTGTTTAAATATGGTTCGGGTCTATGTGACCGTCACAGTTTCCCTTTCAGCTGAGCATTCTATATATGAGATTGAGAATTATTTATTTATTTTTAATTTTTTTATGGCATGCTGTCCAGGTTGTAAGACTGGTATTGGTAAGGGAAATTACTCAAATGGAGCTGGTAGTGGTGCTGGACATGGTGGGAGAGGGGGATCTGGAATTTTCAATGGGATCCTTAGTGAAGGCGGTCAGAGATATGGCAGCGCCGATCTTCCTTGTGAATTGGGTAGCGGAACTGAGGGTCGTAATCAATCTGATGGATATGTAGCTGGTGGTGGATTAATAGGTTAGTATTTTAAGTAGCTGTTACATTTTAGTCTTGCAAATGCGTGATTTTCTTAATGGTAATTTATGTGTTGGCAAGTAAAATATGTTGATTGCAAATTAAAATTTTGCCTCCGGGAGTTATTTCTATGTGCTGAGAATATGCTTTTATTCTTGTTGCATTTTTCATACTCTCCTTAATTAGTCTAGTTCACAAATATATGACAGGTAATTGAACTAATCAGATATGGATATGCATGAGAAAATCTTAATCGGCTCTGTTATCTTTTATCCTATAACTCGAGTATGGTGACCTGTGTTCCTGTTTCATGCTTTATTCTAGTGATTGGGTCAAGGCAGTGGCCGCTTCTCAGGCTGGATAATTATGGGTTTATCAATGCTGATGGCCAAAGTCGTCATAAATCAACTCGCAATAGTAATGGAACTCTAATAGGTGGACTTGGTGGAGGTTCTGGTGGGACCATCCTTCTTTTCCTTCAAGCAGTTTCACTTGTCGAAAACTCCTCTTTATCAGCTGTTGGAGGCTATGGTGGTGCTTTGGGCGGTGGTGGTGGTGGGGGTGGAAGAATCCATTTTCACTGGTCTAAGATAGCAGCTGGAGAGGAATATGTTCCACTTGCATTTGTCAATGGTGCTATCAACTACAGGTATGCAAATGTTTATGATATTGCATGGATATACAACTCTGATTGCTTTGGTGCTAACGTATTCTGTGCTGGCTTCAAACTTGCTTGTATCTCAATCAAAATTGCTGTCCATTTCTTAATTGGTGTGCATGAATATTTATTTGGCTAACATTATGTTCTTTATCTTTTGTCTCCTGTAGTTTTTTTAATTTCATTAAAAATTCCTAGGAAACGGATACCAGAGAGCGTATGATCTAGCAGCACGTTTATATCAAATGCTGATCCATTTTTGTGCCATCTATTTGTTAGTCAAATTAAACAAAAGAATTCATGCAGCTAGGTTCTTTAGACATAGTAAGTTGATTTCTTCTCTTCAGATCTAACATGATGTGGCTCTTATGTGGTACTTGGTTTGCTAGCTGGGTAATTCTATATGTACTCCTTAATGTGTTTATTTTATTCTTTCTGGATAAGCATCTGGAATTTCAATGTTACTATCATTTCCTACTTAAGTAATATGCAATGATAACCAAAGCTGATATTGCAGGCATTTGAATGAAAATATTGCATATGTAGCAACATAACAAACCTGTTCATTTTGTTCCAGTGGAGGTGCTGGGAGTGGAGCTGGTCTTCACGGGGAGAAGGGCACAATTACTGGAAAGAAGTGCCCTAAAGGCTTGTATGGTACATTCTGTACAGTATGTTCCATGTTCTCCTTTTTCTCATATAGCTTTGGGCTGATTAACTTCTATTCGTTAAAGGAGAATGGAACCAAGTATGAAAGGACAGACATTATGCAACAGAAAAGCACTCTTTTAATTTGGTGGATATTTCATTTTGGTCTTTTTTCATGAATATCTTATTATATATTTATGTTTGGTAATACTACTAGAGCTCTGACACATCTTTTTTTTATAAATAAAATAAAATAAAATTGTTTCTCCTCGAGTTCTCCATGGTAGTTTGACTTTCTTCCTTTTCACCTATAGTAAGTTCACCTTTACAAATTAGATAAGTGGCCATACTCCTTGGAGATGTGAAGATAACAATCATTCTTCTGTAGCTGCCTTGTGTGACTTGTCTCCTTTCTAGTCTTCCTGAGAGGCTTGATAGATGGTAGAGATAAATTTTATAATCATGCTTGTTTGGGAATGTTGGTGCCCAGGTTAGTTGTCTATAATAAATGCCAATTCATCATGTGATTAAAGGGTTTAGTAAAAGAACGCCTTTTCTAAATTACAGTGCAAGAAATAAGTATCCATCGTATCCTAAGAACTACTACATGGTATATCTATCCTGATTATTGCCTACCTACTTCACTACTTATAGTCTTTATATCATGATCTTTAAACATCCTTGTACTTGGTCTGAATTATAGGAATGCCCTGTTGGAACTTATAAAGATGATGAAGGATCAGATCCCAGTCTTTGCAAGCCTTGTTCTCTTGAAAAACTTCCTATACGTGCTAAGTTTGTATATGTAAGAGGTATTGTGATTAATATGATGCATTTATTCATCAGAAATATCTTCACAAGTTCAGATCTACTTCTTTTACATGCCCTATTTTTCTGCAGGTGGAGTAACCCAGTCAAATTGTCCTTACAAATGCATATCTGACAAATATAGGACGCTAAAGTGCTACACACCTTTTGAGGAGCTGATATATACGTTTGGGGGGCCTTGGCCCTTTGCCTTTCTATTGTTCTGTGTTGTCATGGTCCTAGCTCTAGCATTAAACTCTCTCAGAATCAAACTTATTGGATCAGGATGCTCTTATGATGGGGCAAACTCGATTGTGCATCATGACGATCAACGTTCTCCTTATCTTCTTTCATTATCTGAGGTGTGCATGACTTACTTCTTGCAGTGTAACTACAGCCATGGACATAGTCAAGTTATGGTCCAAGTTGTGTCTGTTTATTTTCCAGGTTCGTGGTGCTAAGGCAGAAGAAACTCAGGGTCATGTACACAGGATGTATTTTATGGGGCCCAATACATTTAGAGAGCCCTGGCATCTTCCCTACTCACCTCCCACAGCAATATTTGAGATCGTGTAAGAATGTTTGTTTTACTGATAACTTTTCACTCCAGTGCAAAAGAATTCTGCTATGTGCTTATTTTCACATTCCCAGATTGGTTTCCTCTTTAGTTAACCACATTTTAGTGTGACATGTATGGTCCAGATGCAACATTTTTTAAATTCTCTTATTATTTGTCTAAGTAATCTGAAAACCTAATTTCTCTTAATAATCCTATCTATCCTGGGCAGGATTTGGGTATTCATGTTTATGCGTCAATTTGAGGTTCAGGGTCTATGCCCTAAATAATTGATTTCATTCATACAGACTATATGGATCTTTCATGTTCCACTCCAAGATTTCTGTAGTCACTTGCCATATTTATTTGGCAATGCAGGTATGAAGATGCCTTTAACAGATTCATTGATGAGATAAACTCTGTTGCTGCATATGAATGGTGGGAAGGGTCAGTTCATAGCATACTTTCAATCCTTGCATATCCTTGTGCCTGGTCCTGGAAGCAATGGCGTAGGAGAAGAAAGATTCATCGGCTTCAGGAGTTTGTTAAGTCTGAATACGACCACTCTTGTCTGCGCTCCTGCAGATCACGCGCTCTATATAAAGGAATGAAGGTCTTTTGGATAATCTTCGTGCTTATTTACATATTAGTTTGATTGATGTAGTTATATATATATATATATATATATATATATATATATATGAGTATGAGTATATATTTGTCAAATTATAAATCATACTATACTATTTGGTCAATGGGGTTAACATTTTTGCTCCTGATTTTATTTTTATTAATGTTAAAGATCTTGGTTACATATATCAAATGAAGAAAAGAACTGGATGAAGTCTTTAGTTTCTAAACTTAACATATTATAGATAGTATACAACTCTGAACATAATACACAAATATGTCTCTCAACTGGGTGGAATAATAGCCTAGACAGTCAAGTGCTATTAGTAGTGGGGTCATATAAAACTGTGCCTTCTACTTGGAGGGGTTAGCCTAAAAAAATGGATGCATTTCTTCAAAGTTTTCCCATCAAAGGATTTGCAAAACGTAATACGTTCCAACTGCTACAATAAAGACACCAGGCTTATATTGCAGTTGTGTGTTAATTTCTCCTTCCCATATACATAACTGAAATCATTAGACAGTCAGTAAATACACCTGAAATTTTAGAAAAAAGGCAATAGAGGAAATCAAAAGTTTACAAAAGTTGATTGAGAAGAAGAGGATGACTGCATATGTACATGGAATGAACATAAAATTTGATCTTCTGACATGTGAAATTCTCTTTGCAGGTTGGGGCAACCCCTGACTTGATGGTTTCCTACATCGATTTTTTCCTTGGTGGTGATGAGAAACGAATAGACATGGTAGCCAGTATGCAGAAAAGATTTCCAATGGGAATTATTTTTGGAGGGGATGGAAGTTATATGTCTCCTTATAATCTGTACAATGATACATTATTGACGAACCTTATTGCTCAGGTAACTTTTAATTTTTCAATCTGCTGTTTCAGAATTGATGGGAGTTCGTGAATGGAGACATAGGCGAACTGCTTATGTACAGTTTCGCCATTTTCCATTTTCAATGAAATTTTCTCAACACTATTGAAAAGTTTTCTGAAAAAATTCAGTGACAATCTTCTCCAAGATACAATGAAAGGCAAGGAGATCTAGATGATTTTTTATTTCTTACACGAGTCCAATTATTATAGCTCGATGATGATGATGATGATGAATGATATATGTATAGGATTGCTTAGTTTAATACTTCATAACATCAAAAGGATTTATGTGTACTATCTTCTCAACATACAATATTTTCCAATTGCAGCATGTTCCTGCATCTGTCTGGAATCGATTTGTTGTTGGTTTAAATGCCCAGTTGAGAACTGTGAGACATGGATCTATCCGGACGGCTCTGGTTCCCGTTATCAATTGGCTCACTACTCACGGTAACCCCCAACTTGACTTTCACAGTTCTAAAATCGAGCTGGGGTGGTTCCAAGCTACATCTAGCGGGTATTACCAATTGGGTATTTTAGTACTGGCTGGTGGTTGTTCTCTACAAGGTCTTCATCATTCCGAGTATATGGACAACTGTGATGCATCATCGAGGTAGTAAAGTATGATTTGATATCAATTTATCATGTTTGCTTAGTTTAATGGCATGTGTTTGAGAAGTGATGGTATGAATGACTCGTAGGCCTTATCCTTATAAAATGGGTTGGTATTGCTCAGGAATTTTTTATAAATTGTTCTTTTTCGACTCTTTAGCTGACTGAGAACTGCAATACTGTATCAGTGTGGAATATTAACCCTTTTAGTACTTCTCAGTAATTTGCTTCAGTATCAATTTTTGGAGATAAACCAAAACTGTTTTGTGTTGACATGTTTTATCACAAAACAACCAGAGAGATGCATTATGTACATACTTTTGAAGTTGTATGCAGCTAATCTATCAAGTTCTCTGTTCCTTAGTAGTAATGTTACTCTCTACATGCATTCAGCATCTGTAATTTTCAAGCTCCATTTTCATCTCTGGGATGTTGACCGGCTACTTCATTTGAATAGCGAATATAATGATACTGTTCATATTAGTTTTCAGCTATTAGTATATACTGTCTGTCAGCTGAGTTACATCAGCACTATTCTTCTTCCTTTCTCTTTTATCAGTAAGCATAGGTGAAGTTGTTTGGCCTTCCAATTCCTGGTGGGTTTCATTGTTTCCTCATGCAGTTTCAGGAACTTCACTGCAGTAGCACAAAAGAGTGCCAAGCATTCAGAAGAGAGTCAGGTCTACACAAGTAGTTTGCTGTCTCGTAAAAGATTAGTAAGGGCTTCAATGGGGTATTATAAATGAAGCTACCTTGAAATCACTAGGCTATAAAAAGGATTTTCTTTCCGTTTTCTCTGTTGTTGCTCAACACCGCCTGTTGGCAGACAGGTATTGTGAGTCTGTGATATGTTTGTCAGTACAATGTTCACAATTTGACATTTATTTACTTCTGTTTCAGGATACTGTACAGCTTTTGATCACCGTCATGCTCTTGGCTGACCTTTTCGTCACTCTCCTATTGCTCTTTCTGTTCTACTGGATAGCTCTAGGGGCTTTCCTTGCTGTGCTTTTAATCCTTCCTCTGTCATTGCTCTCGCCCTTTCCAGCAGGCTTGAATGCCTTATTCACAAATGGGCCTAGGAGAGTTTCACTTGCTCGTGTCTATGCCTTGTGGAATGCTAGCTCAATCTCAAATATTGTAAGTATTATGGACATTAACATTTTCACTTTCACCTAAGTAACAGCACTTTGAATAAAAAGATAAGAAAGGGAAGAAAAGCTAAGTGGGGCATTTATCATTAGGTGACTATATGCTTCAGACTCCTGATTTAGATTGTAACTGATGCTGTATGCTATTATGAACATCAACTGAATAATGACTAAATGATGATAATAGAAAGCAAAGAAAAAGAGGAATGCTTCACTTATTTGAGCCAAGTGTCTACATATTTTGACTTCTAAATCTTGGTAAATAATCAGTTAGAAAGTGGCCTTGCTTGATGCTTGAAAGATACCCTTCACTAGTAGTTTATTTAAGTTGAATACTCTTATTTTATTGCCTTCGACTGCTTCTTGATCAACTAACTTATGTTGAGAGGACTTTTATGTTTCTGGATAATATGGATTATCTTAACATGGTGCCCGTGTTTCTGTATCTCGATATGAAAGCCTAATTTATTACTGCTCTGAAATTCCACCTAATGATCAAAGAAGATCATCTAAAGCCAATATGAATTGTTGCTTTCGACTATCAAAAGATTTGTAGCCATAACCAAGAAATGATGTAGGTCCATCAAGTATCAAAAGCAGATTGACTATGATAACTTCTGAAGTTCACCATAGCTTGCTTGCTTCTCACATGTTCTACTAATTTAGAAGAATACTACTAGATAAGTCACTTAGAAAGTGGTAGCTCTTAGGATGCTTATTATGCATCAGATATCAGTTATGATAATCAATCCCGACCACTTATCATAAATCTTGGCGGTCATGCCACTCACTCATAAAGCGAGTTTGTGCCTTTTGTGGTTTCATTTTCAAATCCCAATTCCTACTTTTCCAAACACCAAACCTGTTTTTCTAGTTTTATGCTAATAAATAATAATATGAAATCATCTATTTGACTCAGTAGAATATTATTATTATTATTATTATAAGTAATTTTTCATTAAATACTATATTTGAAATTAGTAATTTCATAAAATAAAATGAAAGCACATTGTTATGCTTATTCTTTTACGTGTTCAAACTCAATTTTATGTGGATAGTTTGTTTGTTTTTTTGGTCAATTAATACAGAAATTTTAAAGGCTGCGTCACGGTGGACTCGAACCCGAGACCTTTGGCCTCGGGCATTAACCACTCTACCACTAGGCCAACACACACACACCATGGATAGTTTTTTTTCCTGACATCTAAACGACATCAGTTTCAAGAAAATGTTTCGAAAACCCACGCTGGTATCTAGTGAGACACATCACTTCTCTTCACCGAAATTGAACCGCAAGATGATAGTTTGTGGGTTTAATTGTAATTATCAATAGTTTAAGATATTTTTATTAGAAGGCCAATATTTTAGGATTTAGAATTTACTGTAATTACATCTATCATGCCCCATATTATTGAAATATTCCAAATGCCACTTTGCTCCTCCCCATATTATTGAAATATTCCAAATGCCACTTTTGCTCCTCCGTGTCTATCACACACTCAGATAATGCACACTCACAAAACCAGCAAGAGCACTCGAGTACAACATTAGACTATTGCTTCATGTCAAATAACACACAAAACCAGCAAGAACCCTCCAAAACAGTCAATGGCAATAATAATGGTGAGAACAAAAATTAAAAAGAAGGTCTTTTTAGGTTTTCAGATTTTATAACTAAAACTTAAGTTAACATTGAGTATAATCCATAAAATTGATGTTACAATTAATTTACATGTGCCGGGAGCTTAAACACAATATATGCTTCATAGGCCTTTGGCAGAGGTGGACCAGCGGCTCATCGCCACACTTGTGTTGACTCATATATATCTTCCCATTTCCAGTATGATTTTGGTAAAATGGGTACATATTTGGATCATGGTAAAATGTGTATGTATTTGGATTGGGGTAAAATTGTTTACATATTTGGAATATCGCTCGAGAGGAATGTGTTGCTTCATAAGAATTTGAGCAATGGTGGCTGGCCCCAATGAGCTGGTTAGAGCTACACCAGTATATCTTTCAAGCTCTTAGCATGAGCAATTCGATTCTAAGGTCGGTTTTACTAATTATGGCCAATTGTTAAGTCCGTTTAAGGTTTAAATTTTGAAAATCTAAAAGAAACATAGTTTTCATTTCTTGTCATTATCGCTGTTATTGTTGCCACTGACTGCTTCCACCATTGTTTTTATGTTGAATTTGAGTATTCTTGTTGGTTTATGTGAATTTGTATGTGATTTGATTGTGTGATGGAGATGAGAAAGGGAAGTGGAAGCAATATTTGAGACATTTTTGATGGTATTGGTCATTTTTTATAAATGCGGATGGTTTGAGATATTTGGAATGTTCTCTTTTATAGTTGTATTCCACCTCATGATGCATTGCTACATCAGCTGAAGAAATGCCCAATCAACATTCTGACATGAAAATTTTGAAAGATGTTAGATATGACTGAAATTTTGATAGTCCGCATATTGTTGGGCTATTCTTGATAGGATGGGCATTTTGGATGAATGGCGTACTGTTTGAGATATGTCAACATTTTCCCTATATAGAGAGATGATTATTGCCAAGAAATTGAACAAAATTGTTTAGGCAGAGTGCCCTTCACATGTTTCTTGGTCTCTGAGTTGAGTAGTTTATGAGTTCAAAGCTCTAGCTAACTTACTTGCGAGTTAACACTTAAAGATTATGTAGTCCCCACTAAATATTGTCGACTGACTCGACTCATCTTGTGTTCCACCAAGCCTCATCATTTTTTGATTCGAGAAACTCATCAATATCCTGAGCCATTCAGAATTTTAATCTGTTACTTCTTTGCATTTTGTAACTTTTGTCTAGTTGGGAGAGAAACAGAAGAGAATTGTGACTAGTTTGTTCCCAAATTAATAATATGCCTTGTGTTTTTTGGGCTGGGATGTAGAGCATCACCCGGGCAACAGAATTATGGTTCAAAAGGAAATTTCTGCAGAAAATGTGAAATGTTTTTAGCTTTAGCTTAGGGTGGGTGCTTTCAGTTGTTTAATTATACCAGTTTGTGAGCTTTGCAGGTTGTGGCATTCATCTGTGGCCTGATTCATTACATCATCAATACAGTGAGGTCTCAGGCAGAGACAAATGCTTGGCATTCAAGGTAACTTCTTTTGACAAATTTTATATCACGAGAAGATTATTTTCCCATGTTCAATGGAGTTTTATTTGGTTACTTTACTAGACATTATGTTAGTTCCAAAACCGCCTCAAGATGAACATATATATTCTATGAAATGAACAAAAATTCTAAATTATATATCTCCTTTCTTTCTCTTGTACAAATTACACAGTTGGGGTGGTATTTGTATGAAAACTAAAATCTTCATATATTGATATGATTTTCAATGGTATATCTGTATTACATGAATGATTGAAAGATGTGAATTTTTAATATATGTATTTATATAATCTGATGTAAATATGAAGCTCACTGTAATCAAAACATAGATGTGAGTGGCTCGGGATTTTATGAAGTATTTATTGAGTAAAAGTATTGATTGTTTGGCTTCATTTCTGGGGAAGAACAAAGCCCAAGTAAGTATTTATTATTTCCTTTCATGGACTCGTTGAGACCAGTCTGTTCAGTAAAAGTACAATCGGAATCTCCATTTAACATTCTAATGGCAGGGAAGACGATACATGGTGGCTTTTGCCAAGCATACTGATGTTGATTAAAGTAGTGCAAGCTCGACTCGTTGATTGGAACATTGCGAACCTGGAAGTTAAGGACCTGTCTCTCTTCAGTCCTGATCCTGATACCTTTTGGGCATATGAATCCGTTTCTTGATATGGTAGAGCCCTCTTCATCTATGGATCTCTTCCTACCTCAGAACCAAACTGTCACTGTACTGTACTGTACATATATATTCTTGCATGGAGAAGCTCATTTTGTTTATAGTACTTGTGTACATATTGGCTTTTGCAGTTGATGTTTAGGCAAGAGCTAGTGACTAGTGAGACCTTCCAAAAGGCAGTACTTAATTTTAATTTGATTAATTTATTTTCATAGAAAATCTCTACGTGTTCCATGTTTCTTCTGTATCATTTGGTGAAGCGCTCTGTTTTGCTTCTTCAAGAATCTCGCGTTATGTACATCCATTTGTTGAATGCGATAATCTAGTTCTACTGCTTTTAATATATGCTAGGGTTAATTGATTTAAAATACACTGAGCTTTGACTGTTTTGACTTTGCATGAACTTTAAATATTGTCCTCGAAATCATGAACTTACAATTTGCTTGGAATTTATCACGGAATAATAATTCTCCAAATTGAACTGACATGGCGTTGATGTGGTGAATCAGAATCAATAATCAAAACTATGTCGTTTTGGTTATTGATTCGCCATATTAGCAACATGTTAGTTTAATTTGAGAATTTCTTACTGAAAAATCTCAAACAAATTGAAAGTTCATTTATCTGATGATAAAACGTAAAGCTCGTGTGCAAAACAAAAAAAACAAGACAAAGTTCATATATGTAAACCAATTAACCATATATACTATCTCTTACAAAATGCTATAGTTCTTTCTGTTGGAAACTATTGCACATAAATCATAATTACATACAGCAGAAAATCGAGATACCTATGCTCTAGAGCAGCAACATAGTGACTAATTCTTGTACTACATACTGGAATTGTAAAAAAAAAATATGTAGTACAAGAATCAGTCACTAGCTTCAAAAGTTGAGCTATGTCTTTGGACACCTCATCAAGATCCTTCCTAGCTGCGATCACTTGCTCCAACACCCTATTTTATAACATAACACTGGCTAATTTCATATATTTAAAAAAGAAGTCTGCTTCTGTACATCTGGATACATGAAACTTTCATTTTAATTATATAGTAAATATGATTCATAAATCTTAATTAAAATTGATGAATCTTAATTGAAATGGATGTATTATATATCCAAATATAGACAAGCTTTTGCCATTTTAAAATTGTTTTGGGAATTCATTTAATTCATTTCTTTTCCGAGCCCAACTTCATTTTAATCTCGGGAAAAGAATTAATTTTGAAAGAAATAATTAAAATACTTTGAATTACCGCCTTGTATTCACAAAATATGAAGCATCAATGGGTCGGAGGGGATAGATTCACTAGAAACTCTTCTTATTCAAATCACTAGAAAAAAATATGATCTAAATCTTGATTTATAAATTATCACAATTATTTTGTCCAAATATAAAGCGCTTTTTTATATAAAATAATATTTTTAATATATATATAAACTATTTTTCTCTATTCTTATACTTTTTTTACATATAATATAATTTTTTATTATTATATTATATTAATATAATATAATGTAAACAAATAAATTGTTTAAGTGTGTAGTTATCGTACCACTTGATCACCAAATTCAAAAAAATAAACACAAATATTCCATGCTTAGAGAAGTGGGAAAGTGGGTTTAACTTATTAAAAAAATATTATTAAATAGCATTGTTTAATGGGGAAAAAAGTCAAAAGAAAGATGGGGATGCAATCACCTGGAAGGATGGCGATCTAGCTTTGCAACAAATCTACCACACTCTACTTAAAAATTCCTTCAAAAAATATTACTTTTATTGACCAAGCGATGGGATACTACCAACCACTAGGCACCATCGCGCCCAATATAAATGGGTCCCGACATTAAGCTCGGCCCATGTGAGTTCGGCCCAGAAGACTCCCACCAACTACAACTCTAATCGCAATTGGAGCGTGAAGATTCGGATACATATCTAAAAGAATCCTTATGAGAAGACTCGTAATCGAGTCGAACTCAACTTGGTATCGAGTCGAGTCAAACTCAACTTGGTATCGAGTCAGTCGGACTCAACTTCATGAATATGTATAAATAGAGGATAGATTAGAGAAGAAAGGGACTCGGATCATCTACAATCATCTACTCTCGGATCGATCACTGATCTACACTTCTTGTAATCACTCTTCATATTATCAATACACGAACTCTCTCTCCCGTGGACGTAGATCTTATTCATAGATCGAACCACGTAAATCTTTGGTGTTCTTGCGCATTTATTTCCCTACGAAAATAAGATCGATCAGCGGCGCGTGCGTGGGAAAGCGAAATTTTGTGCTTTCGATCAACCACCGTTTTGTGGAAATAATCATGACCGGTACACCGAAGTCATACATCGAGTAATCGTCGCCGACAACGACAACGCCGACGGCGATAGGCACGCCGAGCTCAGCTCGGAAGTGCTATGTCCAAACCTCGACGAGCACGGCACCCGCCTGCAGGAGGCGGATACCATAGCGAAGGAGATCACAAGAACGACGAGGAGAACCTCCGGCCCGCAGTGAACTCGAGCGAGCCCGTCATCGCGTCGGGTCGTGGCGCATAGCGGAGCGGTTCGCCAAGCGCGCAGCGGACGGGACAAAAGCGTGAAGTCGATGATCGAGGAACCGAGGCAAGAATCCGGTAGAAACCAAAGAGAAGAGACCTCGCCTACATTAGAAGCTCGATGCGAGCAACAAGTAGCTCGATATTATAACCAAAGATGTCAAATCCCGACAATTCCAAGTAGGCGACCTCATCTTTTGATTTATTTGCTCGTGTGCTTGCATATTTCATTTGTCATTTATGATGCTACCTCTTCCTATCTATACCCCTACGGAGGATGAACGATACCCTCTTGGAGGACGAACTATACCCTCTTTGAAGGATGAACTATACCCTAAGGAGGACGAATTCCCTCGACGGAGGTCGATTACCTTCGTTTCGGGGCGAAGGTAAATTTAACGCAGCGCATGCCTACATACGAGATCGATTTCCTTCGTTTATATCGAAGACAAGACTCTCTATGTAGATGAAGGGACCACCCTCCCGATGACCTCGGCAAAAACAGAACCATTCCTACATACGAGATCGATTACCTTCGTTTATTTCAAGACGGTTCTCTATGTAGACAAGTAAGGGGACCACCCTCCCGATAACCTCGGCAAAAACAGAACCATTCCTACATACGAGATCGATTACCTTCGTTTATTTCAAGACGGTTCTCTCTATGTAGAGGCGAAGTAAGGGACCACCCTCCGATGACCTCGGAAAAAACAGAACCATTCCTACATACGAGATCGATTACCTTCGTTTATTTCAAGACGATCTCTCTATGTAGGCAGTAAAGGGACCACCCTCCCGATAACCTCGCAAAAACAGAACCATTCCTACATACGAGATCGAGTTACCTTCGTTTATTTCAAGACGGTTCTCTCTATGTAGGCGTAAGTAAGGGACCACCCTCCCGATAACCTCGGCAAAAACAGAACCCATACCTTCGTGCGAGCGAATACCTTCGTTTATTTCGAAGACGGATACTCTCACGAGGACGAACTACCATCGTGCGAGCGGATACCTTCGTTTATTTCAAGACGGATACTCTCTACGAGGACGAACTACCTTCAGATGCGAGAACGGATACCGTTTATATCGAAGACGGATACTCTCTACGAGGACTAACTACCTTCAGTGAGAGCGGATACCTTCGTTTATATCGAAGACGGATACTCTCTACAAGGACGAACTACCTTCAGACGAGAACGGATACCCGTTTAGTTCGAAGACGGATACTCTCACGAGGACGAACTACCTTCGTGCGAGCGGATACCTTCATTTATATCGAAGACGGATACTCTCACGAGGACGAACTACCTTCGTGCGAGCGGATACTTCGCTTATATCGAAGACGGATACTCTCTACGAGGACGAACTACCTTTGTGCGAGCGGATACCTTCGTTTATATCGAAGATGGATACTCTACAAGGCGAACTACCTTCGTGAGAGCGGATACCTTCGTTTAGTTCAAGACGGATACTCTCACGAGACGAACTACCTTCGTGCGAGAACAGATACCTTCGTTTATATCGAAGACGGATACTCTCTACGAGGACGAACTACCTTCGTGAGAACGGATACCTCGTTTAGTTCAAGACGGATACTCTACGAGGATGAATTACCTTCGCTTATCACGAGGACGAGCTACCTTCGCCTCGGCCCTTGCCTTCTCGGCCTCCCGACATGACCATCTTCGCTCGGCCCTCCACAGCCGACCTCGGCCTCGCCTTCACCTCGGCCTCTCAGCCGACCTTCGCCTCCGCCTCGGTCCTCCAACGGTGACCACGGCCGTCGCCGTCGCCGTCTCCGCCTCCTTTGGGCCTTCGCAGTCGACCTCGGCCTTAACCGACCTTGGCCTTCGGCCACCGCCGAGCCCCAGCCTCCTTCTTCGCCGCATCCCGAGCCTTCACCTCGGCCTCGACCTCGACACGAAGTTACATATTCGACTTCGGCAGGGTGAAGCTAAGCGACGTACAACTTTGGCACAACGCCTCGGAAAGGTGAAGCCAGCCCAAAGATCTCGGCATAACGCCTCGGTAGGTGAAGTCAGTCAGAAGACCTCGGCATAACGCCTCGTCAGGTGAAGCCAGTCAGAAGACCTCGACTTAACGCCTCGGTAGGTGAAGTCAGTCAGAAGACCTCGGCTTAACGCCTCGTCAGGTGAAGCCAGTCAGAAGACCTCGATTTAACGCCTCGGTAGGTGAAGTCAGTCTGAAGACCTCGGCATAACGCCTCGTCAGGTGAAGCCAGTCAGAAGACCTCGATTTAACGCCTCGGTAGGTGAAGTCAGTCAAGACCTCGGCATAACGCCCGTCGGTGAAGCGGTCGAAGACCTCGACTTAACGCCCCGGTAGGTGAAGTAAGTCAAGACCCCGCTAACGCCTCGTCGGTGAAGCGGTCAAAAGACCTCGATTTAACGCCTCGGTGGGTGAAGTCGATCGAAGACCTCGGCATAACGCCCGTCGGTGAAGCCGGTCGAAGACCTCGATTTAACGCCTCGGAGGTGAAGTCGATCGAAGACCTCGGCATAACGCCTCGTCAGGTGAAGCCGTCCGAAGACCTCTACTTAATGCCTCGACGGTGAAGCGGTCGAAGACCTCGCTTAACGCCCGTCGGTGAAGCGGTCGAAGACCTCGACTTAACGCCCGTCGGTGAAGTCGATCGAAGACCTCGGCATAACGCCGTCGGTGAAGCGGTCAAAGACTTCGGCATAACGCCTCGTCAGGTGAAGCCAGTCCAAAGACCTCGGCATAACGCCTCGACAGGTGAAAGCCAGCCCAAAGACCTAGGCATAACGCCTCGTCAGGTGAAGCCAGCCCAAAGACCTCGGCATAACGCCTCGTCAGGTGAAGCCAGCCAGAAGTTACATATTCGACTTCGGCAAGGCGACGCGTATTCGACTTCGGCCAATTGGAGCCGAGCGACATTCGACTTCGGCGAGCGCCAGCGGTGAAGCGAGCAACATGCGACTTCGCATAACGCCCGACAAGGTGAAGCGAGCAACATGCGACTTGCATAACGCCTCGGCAAGGTGAAGCCAAGTAAAATGCGACTTCGGCAAGGTAAAGACCAAGCGACGTAAGACTTCGGCATAACGCCTCGTCAGGTGAAGTCGAGCACCAAGACTTCGCAAACGCTCGCAAGATATACAAACAAGAAGACATGACCTCGGCACGCCTCTGCAGACAAAGCCGGCGACATACGACTTGACGAACGCCTCGGCGGGGCGAAGCAAGCGACATACAACCGGCGAACGCCTCGGCGGCGAAGCCAAGCGACATTCAACGGCAGATCAGACGCGCTCCCACCGCCAGACTCACAATTCCGGTGAGGCGACGTCGACCACCGCCTCCCTCCATCACGACCTCACTTCTACGTCTTTTGGGGGATATGATAGATACTGCCCAACCACTAGGCCCGACCATCGTGCCCAATATAAATGGGTCCCGACATTAAGCTCGGCCCATGTGAGTTCGGCCCGAGAAGACTCCCCGACCAACTACAACTCTAATCGCAATTGGAGACGTAGAAGATTCGGATACATATCTAAAAGAATCCTTATGAGAGAAGACTCAGAATCAGAGTCGAACTCAACTTGGTATCAGAGTCAGAGTCAAACTCAACTTGGTATCAGAGTCAGAGTCGGACTCAACTTCATGAATATGTATAAATAGAGGCTAGATTAGAGAAGAAAGGGACTCAGATCATCTACAATCATCTACTCTCAGATCGATCACTTGATCTACACTTCTTGTAATCACTCTTCATATTATCAATACACGAACTCTCTCTCTCCCCGTGGACGTAGATCTTATTCATAGATCGAACCACGTAAATCTTTGGTGTTCTTGCGCATTTATTTCCCCTACGAAAATAAGATCGATCACCAACTAATTAGTGTATTCATAGATCATTCATTTATTCTCTGTTGTTGCTCAACACCCGGCCTGTTGGCAGACAGGTATTGTGAGTCTGTGATATGTTTGTCAGTACAATGTTCACAATTTGACATTTATTTACTTCTGTTTCAGGATACTGTACAGCTTTTGATCACCGTCATGCTCTTGGCTGACCTTTTCGTCACTCTCCTATTGCTCTTTCTGTTCTACGGGATAGCTCTAGGGGCTTTCCTTGCTGTGCTTTTAATCCTTCCTCTGTCATTGCTCTCGCCCTTTCCAGCAGGCTTGAATGCCTTATTCACAAATGGGCCTAGGAGAGTTTCACTTGCTCGTGTCTATGCCTTGTGGAATGCTAGCTCAATCTCAAATATTGTAAGTATTATGGACATTAACATTTTCACTTTCACCTAAGTAACAGCACTTTGAATAAAAAGATAAGAAAGGGAAGAAAAGCTAAGTGGGGCATTTATCATTAGGTGACTATATGCTTCAGACTCCTGATTTAGATTGTAACTGATGCTGTATGCTATTATGAACATCAACTGAATAATGACTAAATGATGATAATAGAAAGCAAAGAAAAAAGAGGGAATGCTTCACTTATTTGAGCCAAGTGTCTACATATTTTTGACTTCTAAATCTTGGTAAATAATCAGTTAGAAAGTGGCCTTGCTTGATGCTTGAAAGATACCCTTCACTAGTAGTTTATTTAAGTTGAATACTCTTATTTTATTGCCTTCGACTGCTTCTTGATCAACTAACTTATGTTGAGAGGACTTTTATGTTTCTGGATAATATGGATTATCTTAACATGGTGCCCCGTGTTTCTGTATCTCGATATGAAAGCCTAATTTATTACTGCTCTGAAATTCCACCTAATGATCAAAGAAGATCATCTAAAGCCAATATGAATTGTTGCTTTCGACTATCAAAAGATTTGTAGCCATAACCAAGAAATGATGTAGGTCCATCAAGTATCAAAAGCAGATTGACTATGATAACTTCTGAAGTTCACCATAGCTTGCTTGCTTCTCACATGTTCTACTAATTTAGAAGAATACTACTAGATAAGTCACTTAGAAAGTGGTAGCTCTTAGGATGCTTATTATGCATCAGATATCAGTTATGATAATCAATCCCGACCACTTATCATAAATCTTGGCGGTCATGCCACTCACTCATAAAGCGAGTTTGTGCCTTTTGTGGTTTCATTTTCAAATCCCAATTCCCTACTTTTCCAAACACCAAACCTGTTTTTTCTAGTTTTATGCTAATAAATAATAATATGAAATCATCTATTTGACTCCGTAGAATATTATTATTATTATTATTATAAGTAATTTTTTCATTAAATACTATATTTGAAATTAGTAATTTCATAAAATAAAATGAAAGCACATTGTTATGCTTATTCTTTTACGTGTTCAAACTCAATTTTATGTGGATAGTTTGTTTGTTTTTGGTCAATTAATACGAAATTTTAAAGGCACAATCGCGGTGACTCGAACTCGAGACCTTGGCGCCAGGCGTTAACCACTCTACCACTGGCCAACACACACACACCATGGATAGTTTTTTTTCCTGACATCTAAACGACATCAGTTTCAAGAAAATGTTTCGAAAACCCACGCTGGTATCTAGTGAGACACATCACTTCTCTTCACCGAAATTGAACCGCAAGATGATAGTTTGTGGGTTTAATTGTAATTATCAATAGTTTAAGATATTTTTATTAGAAGGCCAATATTTTAGGATTTAGAATTTACTGTAATTACATCTATCATGCCCCATATTATTGAAATATTCCAAATGCCACTTTTGCTCCTCCCCCCATATTATTGAAATATTCCAAATGCCACTTTTGCTCCTCCCGTGTCTATCACACACTCAGATAATGCACACTCACAAAACCAGCAAGAGCACTCGAGTACAACATTAGACTATTGCTTCATGTCAAATAACACACAAAAACCAGCAAGAACCCTCCAAAACAGTCAATGGCAATAATAATGGTGAGAACAAAATTAAAAGAAGGTCTTTTTAGGTTTTCAGATTTTATAACTAAAACTTAAGTTAACATTGAGTATAATCCATAAAATTGATGTTACAATTAATTTACATGTGCCGGGAGCTTAAACACAATATATGCTTCATAGGCCTTTGGCAGAGGTGGACCAGCGGCTCATCGCCACACTTGTGTTGACTCATATATATCTTCCCATTTCCAGTATGATTTTGGTAAAAATGGGTACATATTTGGATCATGGTAAAAATGTGTATGTATTTGGATTGGGGTAAAATTGTTTACATATTTGGAATATCGCTTCGAGAGGAATGTGTTGCTTCATAAGAATTTGAGCAATGGTGGCTGGCCCCCAATGAGCTGGTTAGAGCTACACCAGTATATCTTTCGAAGCTCTTAGCATGAGCAATTCGATTCTAAGGTCGGTTTTACGAATTATGGCCAATTGTTAAGTCCGTTTAAGGTTTAAATTTTGAAAATCTAAAAAGAAACATAGTTTTCATTTCTTGTCATTATCGCTGTTATTGTTGCCACTGACTGCTTCCACCATTGTTTTTATGTTGAATTTGAGTATTCTTGTTGGTTTATGTGAATTTGTATGTGATTTGATTGTGTGATGGAGATGAGAAAGGGAAGTGGAAGCAATATTTGAGACATTTTTGATGGTATTGGTCATTTTTTATAAATGCGGATGGTTTGAGATATTTGGAATGTTCTCTTTTATAGTTGTATTCCACCTCATGATGCATTGCTACATCAGCTGAAGAAATGCCCAATCAACATTCTGACATGAAAATTTTGAAAGATGTTAGATATGACTGAAATTTTGATAGTCCGCATATTGTTGGGCTATTCTTGATAGGATGGGCATTTTGGATGAATGGCGTACTGTTTGAGATATGTCAACATTTTCCTATATAGAGATGATTATTGCCAAGAAATTGAACAAAATTGTTTAGGCAGAGTGCCCTTCACATGTTTCTTGGTCTCTGAGTTGAGTAGTTTATGAGTTCAAAGCTCTAGCTAACTTACTTGCGAGTTAACACTTAAAGATTATGTAGTCCCCACTAAATATTGTCGACTGACTCGACTCATCTTGTGTTCCACCAAGCCTCATCATTTTTTGATTCGAGAAACTCATCAATATCCTGAGCCATTCAGAATTTTAATCTGTTACTTCTTTGCATTTTGTAACTTTTGTCTAGTTGGGAGAGAAACAGAAGAGAATTGTGACTAGTTTGTTCCCCAAATTAATAATATGCCTTGTGTTTTTTTTGGGCTGGGATGTAGAGCATCACCCCGGGCAACAGAATTATGGTTCAAAAGGAAATTTCTGCAGAAAATGTGAAATGTTTTTTAGCTTTAGCTTAGGGTGGGTGCTTTCAGTTGTTTAATTATACCAGTTTGTGAGCTTTGCAGGTTGTGGCATTCATCTGTGGCCTGATTCATTACATCATCAATACAGTGAGGTCTCAGGCAGAGACAAATGCTTGGCATTCAAGGTAACTTCTTTTGACAAATTTTATATCACGAGAAGATTATTTTCCCATGTTCAATGGAGTTTTATTTGGTTACTTTACTAGACATTATGTTAGTTCCAAAAACCGCCCTCAAGATGAACATATATATTCTATGAAATGAACAAAAAATTCTAAATTATATATCTCCCTTTCTTTCTCTTGTACAAATTACACAGTTGGGGTGGTATTTGTATGAAAACTAAAATCTTCATATATTGATATGATTTTCAATGGTATATCTGTATTACATGAATGATTGAAAGATGTGAATTTTTAATATATGTATTTATATAATCTGATGTAAATATGAAGCTCACTGTAATCAAAACATAGATGTGAGTGGCTCGGGATTTTATGAAGTATTTATTGAGTAAAAGTATTGATTGTTTGGCTTCATTTCTGGGGAAGAACAAAGCCCAAGTAAGTATTTATTATTTCCTTTCATGGACTCGTTGAGACCAGTCTGTTCAGTAAAAGTACAATCGGAATCTCCATTTAACATTCTAATGGCAGGGAAGACGATACATGGTGGCTTTTGCCAAGCATACTGATGTTGATTAAAGTAGTGCAAGCTCGACTCGTTGATTGGAACATTGCGAACCTGGAAGTTAAGGACCTGTCTCTCTTCAGTCCTGATCCTGATACCTTTTGGGCATATGAATCCGTTTCTTGATATGGTAGAGCCCTCTTCATCTATGGATCTCTTCCTACCTCAGAACCAAACTGTCACTGTACTGTACTGTACATATATATTCTTGCATGGAGAAGCTCATTTTGTTTATAGTACTTGTGTACATATTGGCTTTTGCAGTTGATGTTTAGGCAAGAGCTAGTGACTAGTGAGACCTTCCAAAAGGCAGTACTTAATTTTAATTTGATTAATTTATTTTTCATAGAAAATCTCTACGTGTTCCATGTTTCTTCTGTATCATTTGGTGAAGCGCTCTGTTTTGCTTCTTCAAGAATCTCGCGTTATGTACATCCATTTGTTGAATGCGATAATCTAGTTCTACTGCTTTTAATATATGCTAGGGTTAATTGATTTAAAATACACTGAGCTTTGACTGTTTTTGACTTTGCATGAACTTTAAATATTGTCCTCGAAATCATGAACTTACAATTTGCTTGGAATTTATCACGGAATAATAATTCTCCAAATTGAACTGACATGGCGTTGATGTGGTGAATCAGAATCAATAATCAAAACTATGTCGTTTTGGTTATTGATTCGCCATATTAGCAACATGTTAGTTTAATTTGAGAATTTCTTACTGAAAATCTCAAACAAATTGAAAGTTCATTTATCTGATGATAAAACGTAAAGCTCGTGTGCAAAACAAAAAAACAAGACAAAGTTCATATATGTAAACCAATTAACCATATATACTATCTCTTACAAAATGCTATAGTTCTTTCTGTTGGAAACTATTGCACATAAATCATAATTACATACAGCAGAAAATCGAGATACCTATGCTCTAGAGCAGCAACATAGTGACTAATTCTTGTACTACATACTGGAATTGTAAAAAAAAAATATGTAGTACAAGAATCAGTCACTAGCTTCAAAAGTTGAGCTATGTCTTTGGACACCTCATCAAGATCCTTCCTAGCTGCGATCACTTGCTCCAACACCCTATTTTATAACATAACACTGGCTAATTTCATATATTTAAAAAAGAAGTCTGCTTCTGTACATCTGGATACATGAAACTTTCATTTTAATTATATAGTAAATATGTGATAGGATACGGCCCAACTACTGCGCCCAAGCATCGGGCCCAATACAAGTAAACCCGACATCAAGCTCGGCCCGGACAAGTTCGCCCATGAAGACTCGAAGCCGGTGGGAACGCAGAAAGCTCACCATATCTAAAGAATCCTAATTCGAAGGGATAGGATCTCGAATCCTAGTTAGAGAAGACTTTGATTCGAGATCTCAGTCAATACATTGTGTATAAATAGAGGCTAGATTAGACGACATAGATCATTCACTCTCTTTGTAATCGCTTCTTACACTCTCAATACATACTCTCTCTTGCCCGTGGACGAGATCTTATTCACGATCGAACCACGTAAATCTTTGGTGTTCTTAGCATTTATTTCCTTACGAAATTAAGATCGATCATCGGCGCCGTCTGTGGAAACGAAATTTTGTGTTTTCGATCAACCACCGTTTATAGGGAAATAATCATGACCAGGTACACCAGAAGCCATGCATCCAGGACCGTCGCCGGCAACAACAACGCTGACGGCGAAAGGGAACGCCGAGCTCAACTCGGGAAGAGCCCAATCAGAGAAGAAACCCCCGAGGGGCATATCCAAAGTCTCGACGAGCACGGACACCCGCCTGCGGGAGGCAGTTACCATAGCGAAGGCAATCGTAGTAATAATCCGGGGAACCTCCGGCTCAGTAAATCTTGACGACGCGTCGTCGAGGATTTCTCGAGAAAAATAAGGAGAGCTTTCTCCAGTTCCTCAGCGAAGCACAGGGTCGGCCACGTCCTGAAGAACGGTACACCGAAGCCTCATCTAGATACGAGGCATCACAACGAGAGGTCGGGGCCCAAACCGACCGCACAAGGAACGAGCAACGCGGGAGAGGACGTCGTGATCGCCGCGAAGCCGGCCTCGATCGCCAGAATAAATCCATCCAGCGAACTCCTCCCCGATCTCCAGGGGACGAGCGCACAGAAAAGGCATCGGTCGCCGCCAAGTCGGTCCGAGTCACCTAAACGAGTTCGATCGTCGAACTCCGCCCCGATCTCGTGAGGACGGCTTCGATGGATACGGAAGATAGCCACCCGTTCTCAAATAGAATACTCAACACTTCTCTCCGGATAAGTACGGGTACCAAGCATCGCCCCACGACGGTGAGGGATCCAGAACTTCCTCGCAGGTTCAATACAACATGATCAACCAACGTCTTAGCTCGGTTCACATGTAAACTCTTCCGGAGTTACTCGTCGACAACGCCCGCGGTGGTTCGACGATCTACCTACGGAAGCATCGGCCCTATCGCGACTGATGGCGCCTTCCATCGAAGGTTCTTCCAAAGGCGGAATCAAAACGCCATCGCACACCTCCTCACCATAAGGCAAAGCCGTAATGAGTCCATCGGCGACTTCATGACAAGGTTTAACAAGGAGTGTTTGAAGGTCAAGACGTGAACGACCGTTAGTCATCTCGGCCTTCCAAACGGCATCTTGCCGGGGCCTTGCATCGAGAGATCGTGGCACGAACCCGTCGATCGCAATGTAGCGTGGCGATAGCCAACCGGTTCGCCAGCGGACGAGGCCGACAAGAGAAAGCGCAAGCGCATAAAGCGGACCTCGGAAAAAGGAAGAAGAGCGAAGGAAGGAAGATCGAACCAAGGCGTGGCGCGCGGGCGGATTACATCGCCCGATAAAGTCCAGCTCGGTCGCGCGGCGCCTCGAACGACCTCAATACACCCGTTGACGAAGCCAAGAGCGAAATCACGCACTCCATATGAACTGCTCGAGAAGCCTCGACCGATGGCGGGAGGAAGAGGTGCCGACCTATGGATAAATCACCGCCATTCCATGATGATTACAGGCACGACATCGAAGAGTGCAAAGAGCTCATGGGTGAAATAGAGATGCTAGTTCGGGACGGATCCTCAAGAAATACCGAGGACAGAGTCGCAAGCCGACCAAAGTCAAAAGACTAAAAGCAGAGGAAGAGGGGAAATTGTGCCCCACAAAAACAAAGCGCAAAGCACCGACGAAGAAGGAGATGACGAGCCCCAATATGACGGGGTGGTCTCCACTATTACGGGGCTCCCCCGTGGAGTCACGAAGTCCTCCTCAAGGCCGACGCTCAAGTCCTAGAACCGCGAACCTACCAATAAGAGGTTCGAAAGACGAGGCGATCACCTTCTCCGAGGGCGACCGGTACATACTGACAAAGATACCACCAGGATGCGTTGGTGATCCAGGTAGTAGTCGCAAATAAATTGGTAAAACGCGTTTACATTGACAGCGGCGCGTCGGTGAGCATCCTCTTCAAGGATTGCTTTGACAAGCTAGGAGTAGAAGAAGCACACCTCGCACAAGCACCGCTGCCACTCCGAAGCTTCGTCCAGGAAGAGACGCGCCCAGAAGGAATAATCGAGCTACCCGTCACGGTGGGGAAGGCACCAACGACCTCGACCAAGGTGGTGCAGTTCTTCGTAGTGAAGGCCAACTCGCCGTATAACATCATACTAGGCGGATTGGCTGAACGTAAGGGCGGTATGCTCAACGTACCACCCGACGATAAAATACCCACCACGAGGGAACAGCCGTGATCCGAGGCGATCGCAAGCGAGTGTATGCAAGTTGCTTACGAGGTGCGGGACCTCGGTCCAACACCCACAGCATAGCAATTAAAGAAACCAAGAGTTGGAGTCAGGAAGTACATCGCCACTCCCGACGGTCGGTGGAAGAGGTCGCGATTGTACAAAGATGAGCCATTGAAGGTCGTCCAGTTGGTTTCACCACGACACAGAAGTGAAGGATCGATCATCCAACCCTAAGGAATTCCGGACGTGTTTGCTTGGTCTCCCTCGACATGACCGAGTCTCGCCGAGTATCATCACCACCGCTCAACATCGACCCGAACATAAAGCCGATTCGATGAAGCAAAGAATCTTCGCAAATTAACGGAACCAAGTCATTCATGACGAGGTGAACCAAACTATTAAAAGCACGACATCGCTCGAGGTCAAATATCCGACCGGATAGCCAACCGGTGATGGTGAAGAAAGGAGGAGGGATGGCGAATGTATTGACTACACCGACCTCAACAAGCATTGCCCAAAGGATTGCTATCCCTTCCCAACATCGACAAGAAGGTCGGCGTTGGTCGGGTACGAAGTCTTGCTTGACTTATACAAAGGGTATCACCAAGTCCCGATGGACGATTTAAGACGCTGCCAAGACAGCCTTCATTACCGACTTTGGTCTTCGATATAAAAAGATGCCATTCGCCTTAAAATGCAGGGCTACCTATCAAAGGATGGTGGACAAAATATTTCAGCCCTACATAGGTCGGAATGTGGAGGATATCGAGACGACATCGTCGTCAAAAGCAAGGAAGAAGTCGCATGTGGTCGACCTCGGATCGTCCTCGGCCTTCTTCGGAAAATCAACCTAAAGTGAATCCCGAAATGCACGTTTGTAGTCCGTCTCGAAAGTTCTTAGGGTGTTGGGTTTCACAAGAAGCGGCTAAAGCAAACCCGACCAAGGTCCAAACCATTTTGGAAATGAAGATGCAAGACCATCCATGACGTACACAAGGTGACGGTGCATAGCGCACTAAGCCTTTCTTTCAAAAGTCGCGGATAAGCAGCTACCTTCTTCAAGGTACTCGAAAAAGCCCAAATTCTCATGGGATGAGGTGACAGTCCGTCGAAGACCTCAAGAGCTACCGCCGAGCTCCCCACTCTATCCGTCCCGAAGAGGGAGAGGTCCTTTTCCTCTACCTCGCCTCTCGGACGAATCCATAAGTGCGATCCTGCACGAGAAGAAGGACGCGGCTCGGTGTATTTCATCACCGAGCACTAAAAGGCTTAAACGAGGTATCACCGAGAAGCTTGCTTAGCATTGGTAAATGCCGCGAGGAGGCTACGCCCGTGCTTCCATGCACATCGCATACAAGTCCTCATCGACTACCCACTTGGCAAGTATTGACGAAGCCAAGCATCGGGAGAATCGCGAAATGGGCAATCGAACAAGCGAGCACGATATATCCTTCTCGCCTCGCCAGCCATCAAAGGTCAAGCCCAGCGGATTTCCTTATCGAGGCTAACCGCCGAAAACCAAGCCCACCGAGTCGACGACGATGCCGGCCGAACCCATGGTTGAAACACCGAGGAGTCTTGGCAACTCACGTTGACGGGGCCGGAAACAAAAAAGCGGGCGGTATCTTACTCCCAGGCCGGACGACGAGATCGCTTATTCACTTCGGTTCACATTCAAAATACGAACAACGAAGTGGAGTATGAGGCATCGATCGCAGACTTCGCCGCTCAAAGTCTCGAGATACGAGCCGTGCAAGTTCCGGCGACTCTCAAGTCGTCGTAAGCCAAATGTTGGGAAAATACGAGGCAAAAAGCGGCGAATGAAGAAGTATCTTGATAAAGCAAAGAGCTGCAACGGACTTTCTCACACTTCCAGATAGTTCGCATCCCAAGGGAGCAAAATAGCGGTGACATCTTAGTAAATTGGCCTCGTCATCAACGAGCCCGCCAAGAGGAAGTCAAAGCGGGAGCATAAACGATGCAAGACGGGCCGAGGTCAACATAGTCTCGGATGAAGAACCCAATTGGATGACTCCCATTCGAGAGTACGGAGAAGGTGAACCGCCCACGACAAGTTTGGAGGCTAGGAGGATCTGAACAAATCTCTGCGATATACAATCGAAGTGGAGTCTATCTGTAAAGTCATATCTCCAACCTCTCTTAAGGTGCTTGGGTCCCAACCGAGCCAATTACGTTTCACGAGAAATACACGAAGGTTCGTGCGGAAGCCACATCGGACCCCGGCCTTGTCAAAGAAAGTCATGCGATGGGGATACTATTGGCGACAATGTTCCAAGACTCAATGGACCTCGTAAAAAGTGTCCAAGTGTCAAATCCATGGGAACGTACCAAGGCTACCCGCACCGACCTCACCTCCGTCTGAGCCCTTGGCCGTTTATGCAATGGGGATTGACATTGTGGGCCCCTTTGTAAAGCACCGTGACAGCTCAATTTTTAATTGTTGCGATCGACTACTTCACGAAGTGGGTAGAAGCGAGCCCTTGGCGAAAATCACAAGCAAGAAACGCCCTCAACCGTATGGAAGAACATAGTGTGTCGCTCGGCATCCCCATATCCTCCTTTCGGATAACGGAACACAATTCACGGATAAGACATTCAAAGATTGGTGTCAAGAGCTTGGATCAACAAAGTTCACCTCGGTGGCCCATCCTCAAGCAAATGGTGGGACGAAGTTACCAACAGACCATCGTAAAGGGTCTAAAACTCGTCTCGATCGAGCTAAAGGCCTCGGGTGGAAAATTTACCGCAGGTCTTATGGTCGCATCGAACAACGCCGGACCTCGAGCGGAGAAACACCATACAGTTTGGTGTATGGAACCGAAGCAGTGATCCCTGCAGAGATCGGAGTACCGAGTCCTCGTACCATCGACTTTCTGCCGAAGCAAATGGGGAAAATCTACGAGCTGATCTAGACCTACTCGAAGAAAAGAGAGACCTCGCCTACATCAAGGAAGCTCGGTACAAGCAACAAGTAGCTCGGTATTACAACCAGCGTTAAAACCGACAATTCAAGTGGGCGACCTCGTACTCGACATAATGAAGTCAAGCAAAGCCGCTGCTCGGCAAGTGGAAGCCACATGGGAAGGACCTACCGGGTCGACGAAGTCCTCGGCAAAGGGCCTATAAGCTCGCTCAATTGTCCGGTGAGCAATTACCCAACGATGGCACATCATCCATCGAAGAAATATTATGCATAAGTGTCAAGGGTCGGGTCTTGTTCGGTTATATTTTTAAAGTCTGTTTAGAGTCCATCTTATTTGGTGGTCGCGTCATCTTTTATCAATAAAATCTTTATTTTGCGAGTTCTACTTGTCACTAATGCATAATTAATCTTCACATTATTTACCCTCTACGGAGGACAAATTCCCTCGACGGAGGTCGATTACATTCGTTTCATATGAATGTAAATCTAACGCAGCAGCATTCTACATACGAGATCAAACTACCTTCGCTTTTATTTGAGCGTTCTCTCTATGTGAGCGAAGGGACCACCCTCCCGATGACCTCGCAAAAACAGGAACCATTCCTACATACGAGATCGGACTACCTTCGTTTTAGTTCGAGCGTTCTCTCTATGTAGCGAAGGGACCACCTCCCGATGACCTCGGCAAAAACAGAACCATTCCTACATACGAGATCGGACTACCTCGTTTAGTTCAAGCGTTCTCTATGTAGCGAAGGGACCACCCTCCCGACGACCTCAAAAAAAAAAAGGAACCCCCCGTGCATTTAAAACGATTTCTTTCAAAGCGGAATTCTCTACGAGGACGAACTACTTTCGCATATTACTCTTGTTCAAATACAAAGTCAACAAGAAACCATTCTTATTAAATAAAAGATGTACAGGTTACATTTTACATTTTACGAGGACGGAGCGGATCGGGAAAAGCTGAGCCAATCCCTAGAAAAATCGGAATTCAGCAGCTCATCTATGCTAATCCTACCTCTACCTCGTCCTCGGTCTATATTACGGGCCCGGCCAGAGCGACCTCGGTCACTTGACGATGCAGCTCTGCGAGCTCGGCCTCGGCCACTTGATGACGCCCGGTCTCGACGCATGGAGGGTCCACGACGTTCAAGGGCAATAGCACGTCTCTCTTGCGCGCCACTCCGGATCGTCATAATGTGGTTCATTTATTCTAGGCGAAGCTCCGGCGAGAAGAAGAGGCCTCTGCATCCCGTCAAGTATCGTCGTCGCGTGGTTGTCGGCGATATGATTTGTATATGCTCCCGAGCCTTTTAATTCAACGATCGCCTCGTGAATTGCCGGAGGTCCGGCCATATTCGCGCTATACCTCGAACAACGGCGGCGGCCTCGACAACCTCGCTTCTACTTCCGGATCGTCATCCCACCATTTCGGTGGATAACCTCCTCGTACTCGGCATGCTCCTCGGCTATCACCTGGCCTTCTCCTTGGCGACCTCGACGCCTCCTCCAATTCAAAAGGCGAGCACGGAGCTCGTCACGCCTCTCGAGCGGCTCTATGTGACATCGACTCACCAGACGTGACCGAGCTGCCTTTATATGGAGGAGTTCGACCTCTTTCAACTCAAGAGCTCATGACGGGTCTTTGATTCGGTTCAACGAGGAGAAGCATCAAACATTTCAGGAGACAACTGAATAAAAAAGAGATAAGTTTCTTGACATAAACTTGTGATTTTATTAACATGCCCTTAGGCAAAAAATTGTTGTACATTTACATTCAAAAAAAAAAAAAAAAAAAAGATGCAGGGATCAACTGACCCCTCCGGAAGCTTCGGCCATGTCCACGTTCGCCGCCTCCGAAGCCTGGATAGCCTCAGCCTCGGCCTCTTCGGGAACTACCGAGTCTCGCCGCCAAGCATCGGTAGTCGCCCCACCCTTTGCATGATCAGCCAGTAAAGCACCGGTCGGGGATCCCGATCCACAGGACGGTAGCGCCTGAGACTCAGCGGACAAAAGAACGGGAGGAGGCGAGCTGCGGCACGGAAGCTCCTTCAGGCGCGGACGAGCACATCAGCAGGCCGTCAAGAGCGGCATCCTCGGTCTCCTCGCATCCATACTTGCTTTGTCCGGATCCGGGTAGTCCTCGGCGACCTCTTGATTGCGTCCGGGGCGGCGCTTGTTAACACATCGGCCGCGCCCCGAGACCATCTCGAAGCTCGCCGGCGAAACGACCTCTCCGCCGCGCGGCGTTCTCCACGAGCTCGCCATGTCCGCCTCCCGACGGCGAACCAGTTCCACCTCGGCCCATCGAGGCAACCTCGGCCCTCCCGCCGCCCGCCGCCTCCTCACCACAGTGCCTCCGCCGACATGGCCCTAGCCTTGCCGCCTCAATGGCCGTCGCGATCCGCATTTCGTTTGACAAGGTCCGGATCTTAGCACCGGCCTCGGACATTTCTTGAGCAAGGAGGGTATTCGATTCCTCCACCTCCCGAGCATACCGCCACCCGTCAAAGCTGCGACACGGCGCCCTTCAAGTAATCCGATATAAGATCGGATACTCTTGACACCTCGCCGCCACGTCCTCGACCCCTATACAAAATATACATCAGTCAAGAACACAATTTGGTTACTCTTGCACAAAGTATAAGGACAAGTACATTACCTCGGGAAAGAGACGAGGCGCCGACTGAACCGATGATCAGACTTTTCGACTCGGGCGCAACCGAGGACTCATGGATTACATCCTTCCGCCTCTTCAAGCGCTTGAGTGGCTGCGGCGAAGGGATCTCGAAGGCCCCACGGTCATTTCGGCATGTCCTCGAAATCCTTGAGTCGGAGACCTCGGCTCGGCCACGAGATCGGTTCGACCACGAGATCGGCTCCTTCCTTTCTTCTTCCTTTCCTTCAAAGAAAGTTCACTACAAAGAAATACATGGGTCAACATCAATACGTAACTCATGAAATAAAGAAAAAAGAGAGAAGAAGAGGCCTCGCCTTCACCGACTCCACCACGGAGGTAGGATCATAAGAGGCTAAGCCCCGCCCGCAAGCTCGGCCTCGGAGAAGACCTCGTCAACAAGGCCAATTTTGTCCAGCCTCCAAGTCACGAAGCCCTTGTCGACATACATCGGCGATCTTATCGATCGCCATGGAACTCCATATGTCCTCAAACCGGCGAAGAAGAACTTCTTACGCGGTTGAGATCTTTGATTTAATCTTGGCTTTGAATTTCCTACGGGGTGATAGATAATACCACCCCGAGCGAGCCCTTCGATTCAAAAAGCGAAGGACGAGCCCCAAGGTAAAAGGAAAATTATGCTATAGGCATGACACCTAGGCGCTATATGCCGGAATGAGTTCGGCGAGTTGGGCGAGATAGGCGAACATCTCTTGGAACTCAACATATACATAAGGGTAAGGAAGGCGAAGACCACCTTGGCTGTCCTCAGACACGGTAATAAAACCATCCGGAGGGCACAAGCCCTATCCTAGGACGGGGCAACTAGCTCAATACTAGAGGGAATACTATATTGAAAACATATATCCCTAATGTCGAAATACTTAGGATTGAAGAAAAGAAGACACTCACGCAATCCCCCGAGGGAAGCGAGACTACACTCGGCCAGAGGCATATGGACACGGGTAAAAGCAGCAGAGACACTAAATCGACGGAAAGCAGACACGATTTGGCCTTTCCGACGACTCGTTAGGAGAAGAGGTAGCCATTACTTACTTTTGTTTATCGATGAACAAGGCGAAGCTTCAAATCGTCAATGGCGGCGAATAAAGTGTTTCTGCAGGCGAGGGTTTTGAAAATCGAGAGAAATGAAGAAAAGTGATAAGAGATATTGCGTATCGAGGAAGACATTCTAATATGCACTTTATCGGGAATCCAACCGTTGCCAATTTAATGCGCATTAAATGCGTATCCGCGTCGATGACTCAAGAACGGCAGAAAATCCGTCTTGACCTCGGCATAACGCCTCGTCAGGTGAAGCCAGTAAGAAGACCTCGGCCTAACACCTCGACGGTGAAGCCGTTCACAAGACCCGGCTTAACGCCTCGTCGGGTGAAGCCGTCAGAGACCTCGCTTAACGCCTCGTTAGGTGAAGCGGTCGTAAAACCTCGGCATAACGCCCGTCGGGTAAAGCCGATCCGAAAACCTCGCCTAACACCCGTCGGTGAAGCGGTAAGAAGACCTCGGCATAACGCCCGTCGGGCGGCCGATCGAAAACCTCGCCTAACACCTCGTCGGTGAAGCCGATGAAGACCTCGACTAACACCGTCGGTGAAGCCGAAGAAGACCTCGCCCAACGCCCGTCGGGGTGAAGCCGATAAGAAGACCTCGGCCTAACGCCCGTCATGTGAAGCCGGTCGAAGACCTCGGCCAACAGCGGCGGTCGAAAACCTCGCCTAACGTCAAATGAAGCCCGTCAGAAGACCTTCGTCAACGCCTTAGGTGAAGCCACCGGAAGACCCGGCAGACTCATCTGCGCGCAAGACAAGCATTCGATATATGACGCCAAAAGCATCGACACACACAAAGTCGACAATGAAAAGAATGTAAGATCGTCAAAACCCGCTTGTCACAACAACCCCAATCCAAAGATGACCTCGTTTCTGCGTCTTTTGGGGGTTGTGATAGGATCTAACCACTGCGCCCAAGATCGCGCCCAATACAAGTAAACCCGACATCAAGCTCTACCGACAAGTTCGCCCATGAAGACTCTGAAGCCGGTGGGAACGCAGAAGTTTCACCATATCTAAAGAATCCTAATTCAAGAGGATAGGATCTCGAATCCTAGTTAGAGAAGACTTGGATTCGAGATCAGGTCAATACATCGTGATAAATAGAGGCTAGATTGAGCGACATACGATCATTCACTCTCTTTGAATCGCTTCACACCTCAATACACATACTCTCTCTCGCCCGTGGACGTAGATCTTATTCACGATCGAACCACGTAAATCTTTAGTGTTTCTGGCATTTATTTCCTTTACGAAATTAAGATCGATCAATATGATTCATAAATCTTAATTAAAATTGATGAATCTTAATTGAAATGGATGTATTATATATCCAAATATAGACAAGCTTTTGCCATTTTAAAAATTGTTTTTGGGAATTCATTTTAATTCATTTCTTTTCCGAGCCCAACTTCATTTTAATCTCGGGAAAAGAATTAATTTTGAAAGAAATAATTAAAATACTTTGAATTACCGCCTTGTATTCACAAAATATGAAGCATCAATGGGTCGGAGGGGATAGATTTACTAGAAACTCTTCTTATTCAAATAACTAGAAAAAATATGATCTAAATCTTGATTTATAAATTATCACAATTATTTTGTCCAAATATAAAGCGCTTTTTTATATAAAATAATATTTTAATATATATAAACTATTTTCTCTATTCTTATACTTCTTTTACATGTAATATAATTTTTATTATTATAATTATATTAATTTATAGTTAATGGAATAACAATAGAATCTATTTGATCCTCTTCCATGGCTGGAATGGGATTAGCGAACCTTAATATGTATTGCAACTTTATTTTCACTGAAACTGAAATTATAATCCTAAACCAATAAACCTCTCTCTACCTACTGCTGCTATGGCTTCGCTCCTGTTTCCGACTACCCGTATGAGACTAAACACCAGTCTAAGTGTAGCGGCGCCTCCTCCTCCTTCACCGGCTTCCCGGAGGTCATCTCCGCCGACGAGTTTTCTGTCTCCGTTCGTTGGGGGAAGCGTCTCCGGCGACTTTGCGGGCCTGAGAATCCGACCCGCTTCCCTTATTAACACCCCCTCCAATTCGATGTCTCGAGGGAAACGTGGCGTTGTTACTATGGTATTTTATCCCTACGCTTTGTCAAATTGCGGCTATGTTGGATATGTTGAGATAATTAGGTCTGCAGTTTGAAATACTAAAATTTGACGTGGCAATGAGGTTTTGGTTCAATGGTATTGTTTTGGGGTGAGACCATGCATTTCTGCTTGAATTGGGATTAATTTTTGTTCGTCGTTACTAGCAGTTCCTATTTCTACTATTTCGTGGAGTTCAAATTGTTAGCTAATGCTTGTTTCTTCTTCAGGATATCAAGCTTTGTACTCCAGTTGCTGAACCTTTTGGATGGTTCATGAGCTTGATATTCATATAAAACGTCTAGCTGGTTCTGTGAACTTTTGTTAAAATGTATGAAGTGGGAATGCCTTACAGGCATCATAGCAATCTCTGTTAATTTTATAGGGATAATTATAGTTTATGTCTCCAACTTTGATGAAATTTTGAAAAATATCCCCAACTTTAGTTAATACGTTAGAATGTCCCCAACTTTGATGAGATTTTGGAAAAGGTCTCGATTCCAAGTTTCTGATGACATAATATTATGTCAGTTCGCTGGATTTTCATGTAGGTTATAGTTCAAATGACTCAACATTCCGTCTCGTGTGGATTATAGCTCAAATGATTCAAGATTCGTCGTCGGAAATTTTGGAATCGAAACATTTTCAAAATATCGTCAAAGTTTGGGATATTTAATGTATTAACTAAAGTTGAGGATATTTTTCAAAATCTCGTCAAAGTTGGAGACACAAAGTGCAATTATCCCAATTTTATACCATAATAACTTTAATTATCTAATGACAGTCACTAATTTAATCTTTTGTGGAGTGTTGAAATATGCCCGTCGCCCTTGACTAGAACAGGAAATATACTGAAGTACCAATTTTTTTGAGAACTAGTAACATTTAATACATTTTGCAGTTGGGCTTGGGTCAAGAAAAGTAGTGGCTTGAATGTTGCTTGATTATGATATAGAAGCAGATCGACTTCTTGATCAAATTCCTGAATTTACTAGATGAAAAATGCAGCGTCCTTAATGTGGGCTGAACCTAGATTGCAAATGGGAAAGGGAAATGTAAAGGCTTTTATCTAATAAAAGATAAAGAAACTGAAGGACTATACTCTAGAAATCTTTAACCATGATCATTATCTTCCGCGAGACCAAAACTGCACACATGAATATTCTACTTGTTAAAAGTGTCTGCTATTTTCTCTGGTCTGCAATAAGGTATTTATTAGGTAGTGGGCATCATTGTATTTCTCCGACTTTTAAGATGAACTCTGTTGTGTTGCCTGGCTCAGAACACTATGTTTTCGGCATGACCATATACTATTCAGTTTGATTATGATATCTTAAAGGTTTTCTATGCTCCTGGAACAGATTGTTTGCTAACTTGTTTGGTCTACTATGGCCTTAATACATTCCGCCTAGTGGCTATAGCTTATCTATTCATGCATATGCTGAGGTAGAGGCTAGGAGCACTAGCCTGAAGAAAAGACTAGGCCACATTTTTAATTCTACTGTGTGGATTATTTGAATTTTAATCGACAAGTAAAATACTCTAGATACACATTTGACTGATTTAATGACTTTTGATGCTTTCTATTGTATGTCATCATTTACTCAATATAAAAATTCTTTAGCCTAGTAAACTGCTTCAAGTGTTAGGATACTTGGCATAGTAGAAATTGAAGTTTAATTTTGATATAGTCATCATCGAAGCCAAACATATTAGAAACTAAGAGCATAGTGGAAAATAGGAATATTTTTCCTGTGGAGGTTCTTAGACCATGTGTGAGGCTTTTGTTCTACTTTATGGTTTGGGTACTTTATGTATTATCCAAAATTGCTTTCTTTCTCTTAGTTTGGAGGCGTTTCATGGCTTTTAATCATGTTTGTTTTCAACTATACCCACCATTAGCTGTATATGTAGTCTAAGACCACTATCTATATGCAATGTTGTAAAAACTTGAGGCGTTTAGGCGTTTTCTCTTGGCAAGGCGAGGCGTTCGAGGCCTAAGCCTCAAATTAAAAAGAAAAGCATAGAAAACAATAAATAGAACGCCAAATATCAAATTGAATAATTTATCTCTTAGAAACATGAAATTAAAGCCATAAAATGGGAGGCTGCTGCAGTGAGGCAAGACGTTTAGAGCAGAGGATAGGAGACATTGAGAGAGGACAGGAGAAGAGGCACGTTGTTTTTCCTGTTTATATATATAATGTTGAGAGCAGAGGAGAAGAGATGTTGAGAGGAGAAGAGGCTGCTGTTCTTGTTCTTGTTCTTTTCTTTCTTTTTAACATTGAGAGCAGAGGAGAGGAGGCCTTCTTGTTCTCGTTCTTTCTTTTCTTTTATCATTGAGCGTGGAGGAGAGGGGTGCAGATCTGTCTATTTCGCTCTTTATGTGTTTTAATTTAATTACTACTAGGTTAAAAGTTTAAATGATTATTGGGCTTTAAATTTTGGACTTAACAAATCGGGCTTTTTTATTTAATTTTGTTTGGGCTATAAAAATTAACCCAAAACAGTTAAAACCTAGTAAATAAAGTGAAACTTGAGAGGTTTAAGCCTCGAGGTGTTTTGCATTGAGGCATGCCTCTCGGCCCTCTGAGGCTCAAGCCTCGCAGAGACCTGAAAAAGCTTAAGTCTCGAGGCTTTTTGGTCGTGCCTCGCCTCCAAGCGCATGCCTCGAACGTTTTTCACAACATTGTCTATATGTAAATCTCAAACATGTAAGTTAGAGATTTGCCTAATTACATGTGTTAGATTAATAAATACTCCTTCCGTCCCATTATTGTTGGTCCGTTTTTCCTTTTGGGCTGTTTCGTTATTGTTGGTTCTTTTAAAAATGAAATAATTTTACACTAAAAATATCTCGAATTTCGTGTCGCACACTATTTTACACACAAAACACAATTTTCTTTAATCTATGTGCCAAAAAGGAGCCAAGAATAATGGGTTGGAGGTAGTATATAATAAGCATATAAGTTCCATTAACAAATTGTTTGTAGAATTCAATTCTAGCAAACATGCCTCTTTTTATTAATTATTAGTGAAGGAAGGATGTGGGTGCTGATTCTTCTGTTGTAACTCTTAATGACAAAAAATGTTGTAGAAATGTCCAATTATACTGAGGTACGTAATGTAGTACTTACTGCACAAAATATTTACTACTAGAAAGAATTTATGACACAATGGAGGATAATAAGGTACTTATTTTTTTTGGGGAATAATAAGATACTTGTTATTAATTTTATTCCTCACATTTTTAGTGAGGACAAATGAACATTGACGTCTCCCTAGATATATTATATGTACATCACTTTTTTCAATCCTTTGGAGATAACAGATATGGTGGGGTTTGATTGAACCTAACTGAAGTTGGCACACTCATGTGTTTATGAGTCATCTACTGCCTTTATGACTGACACAGTGTTGATATTTTTTGTTTTTGTTAAAGGTTATCCCTTTCTCCAGAGGAAGTGCCTGGGAGCAACCTCCACCAGATTTAGCATCATATTTGTACAAGAACCGCATTGTGTATTTGGGGATGTCACTAGTTCCTTCTGTCACTGAACTGATACTTGCTGAATTCCTGTACCTACAATATGAAGATGAGAAGAAACCAATATATCTTTATGTAAATTCCACCGGGACGACGAAGGTTAGAGCTTATTGTTTTGAATGTTGTTCATCCCCAGCTTCAGCTTCTGCATTTCCATTTACATTATTGCTATTACCAATTAGTTTCTCAGTGAAAAGAAAATGAATGAATTAGAAACTCCACTCACATTTATTCCACCAGCAGACACATCAAATTGTACACCTAGACACATGGAATATCCCCAAATTTGGGTGTTCTGTAAGCACCTGTTGTGTGATCCCCCTTCCCTTCATAATTTATCATTGAAGAGTGTTCTTCCTCGCACGCCCGTGTGTCGGCATTCAGCTTTTAGTTTTGGTGGTTTACAAATTCATTTTACCTCAAATGGTCTTGTTTTGATATATATGACTTAAAAGAAGCGCCATTTGTAGTTGTGAGCTTATCACATTCATAGTTCCTCGTGGAAATTGTTATGATGTGGGATATCCCACATCGACTACACATGCAAGTGTGGAGTGGTATATAAGTGATGTCAATCCTTTCCATAACCATGGTTTTGGGAGAGTTAGAACTCTTGCTTGTATCCACAACAATGGTCCGACCTGTAGGATCGTGCGTGCGGGAAGGGCGACCGTTGATTGGCGGAAAACCGGGTGGACCCGGGAATAGTTCGGGTGGGCCGGGGATCGTATCACGGTGAATGGAGTCGTGGGTGGGCCAAGAACTGGTGGGCCCCACCGCGGACCCGGCCGTGGGTGGGGAGGACTTCGGAGTTGGCCGTCCGTGGACGACGGTTTCGAAGGAAAGGTATTGTTATGATGGGATATCCCACATCGACTACACATGCAAGTGTGGAGTGGTATATAAGTGAGTGTCAATCCTTTCCTATAACCATGGTTTTGGGAGAGTTAGGGCTCTTGCTTGTATCCCTAACAATGGTCCGACCACGGATCGCACGTCTGCGGGAAGGCGACCCGTTGATTGGCCCGGAAACCGGGTGGACCTGGGAATAGTTCCCGGTGGGCCCGGGACTGTATCACAAATGGAATGGAGTCGGGTGGGCCAGCAACCTGGGTGGGCCCCACCGCGGACCCAGCCGTGGGTGGGGAGGACTTCGAGTTGGCCGTCCGTGGACGACGGTTTCGAAGGAAAGGTATTGTTATGATGTGGGATATCCCACATCGACTACACATGCAAGTGTGGAGTGGTATATAAGTGAGTGTCAATCCTTTCCCTATAACCATGGTTTTGGGGAGAGTTAGGGCTCCTTGCTTGTATCCCTAACAGAAATTCTGGTAAATTATCTAAAATCTACTTGCCTTTAGTAGACCTTTTGATATGGGTTCTTTTGTCCCCTCTCTGTGACTTACTGGTTTCCTATTTGGAAAATTAACTAGTAAACCAATTCTTCATGTAGTGTAATGATCACATCAGTTTGAATTGAGATGTCAGAGTTGTTGGTTGTACCAGAATGCAGTAAATTGTAGTTCCTACATCTGCTAGTCACTGGAACACTGCAAGTCAATTGATTCCTGTTTCCATTGTTATTTTACTTTCTGCAGGGTGGTGAGAAGTTGGGCTATGAGACGGAAGCATTTGCAATATATGATGTTATGAGGTTATATATCTGCAACCGTGCAACAGAATCTTTAGTCTTAGCTATCTGTGTGTAAAGCCAGTATTGGATATCCACAGGAAACTTGCTCAACTCACAATTAAACTTTAGCGGCTCCATCATGTCACAGGAATAATACATCATACAGTCATACTGATAAAATAGCAGAAGTTGAGGCAAGATCGAGCAAATAGTTTTCATGAACCTTTATGTTCATTTACCAGTCTAAACTTGAATTAAACCTCCTTGTTATTTTCTCCTTCAACTAGCTTTAGTGAATTCTTGGATCTTAAGCAATGAAGAAGCAAATAATCTTTTTTGCTGGACAATTCATATGGACAGCAGTTGGTGAACTGCTATTCCAATGCAATTCTAACTTTTAATTCCTTACAGATATGTGAAACCACCAATTTTTACGCTATGTGTTGGCAATGCGTGGGGAGAAGCTGCACTTCTACTGGCTGCTGGTGCAAAGGGGAATCGATCTGCCTTACCTTCATCAACAATCATGATCAAGCAGGTTTAGCCATACCATGGGTTTGCATTTGACTTTGATTGTCTCACAAGGATAGATAGTCTGGCTTTGTTTGCTGTGTTTCGAAGCTGAGTATCTAATCCTGTAAAACAATGAAGCACCAGCGATCCTTATTTTTTTTCCTTTCCCTTTACTATCTCACTTTAGTTCGTTTTGGTACTTCTCTTTTTTATATTGCTTACAATTTTACTTTTCAGCCAATTGCCAGGTTTCAGGGTCAAGCAACAGATGTGGAGCTTATGAGGAAAGAAGTTAGAAATGTGAAGGCTGAGTTGGTAAATTTAACAGATAGCTTCCCTCATTTATACCCATAAATTTCATTGAAAAAATTGGAAGAGAATTCTGCCGTTCTGCGAAGCTGTTTCTTTTAATCCCCCATCTCTTACCTAAGTATCAAATTTCATGTGCCGATCAACATGACTCAATTCGTTGGTTCAGTAACACATTCTGAGAAATTGCAGACAGATTCCTCATAGTTCATGCTTTCCTTTATTTAAATTGCAGACAGATTCCTCATAGCTCATGCTTTCCTTTATTTATGTGGCATCATTTATGTCAACTGAATATATATTAAAAACTGCATATATTTGATTTGAAAGGTCAAACTCTACGCAAAACATATTGGAAAATCCCCTGAGGAGATCGAAGAAGACATAAGGCGTCCAAAATATTTTAGTCCTAGTGAGGCTCTTGAATATGGAATCATTGATAAGGTACACAATCCATTTAGATTGATCATTTCACTTTGCCCTAGAATAGTTATGCAGTAACATTATTATTTACAATTTGAAGGTTCTGTACAATGAGAGGAGTACTGAAGACAGAGGAGTTCTGTCGGATCTTAAGAAGGCACAACTTATTAAATGAATTTAAAGTGCCTTTCGCTCTGGCCAGAGTAGCAGGATACCTTTTAACCACACATGGATTCAAGATTTAATTACATTTTGAGATGTTGGAGTGGAGTACGTGGAGAAGGATCTGAAGTCCGACCAAAATAACTGGAGCTTCGTGTTAGCATAAAATTCACTGGTGTAGTTATGCTTTTTGTTGTATGTTATGGCATAGTTCACACTAACATTTCATACAAGTTTTACAGCCCTCTTTGGAGAATTAGTTTCTTTGCAGGTCTCTATTTAGATGCATGGCTTTCCAATGTTTATAGTGCCTCACGATTCTTGGTTAGTCACTACTACGATTTATCTCCTGATTGAAAGAAACGTGTTGATTTCCATTCCGGCTTTCTTCTGTATACCGACTTTGAGGTAAATGTTGATCTTATTCCCATATTTTATCCTTCAATCTTTTGTCTAGTTTCCTAAACATGATGTGATCTCACAATATGTCATCTCACTAGTATGCTAAGCGCCTAAGCCTTCTGATACCCACTTATCTCTCTGGGACAACTTTAAAATAGTTTTTATTCATGTATTATAAAGATAAAAGTAGCACCAACTATAATAATATATAGAAACTAGCTACTATTTTAAAAGGAAAACTATAGTTTAGTACACACTATTGATCTTTTAATAGAAATGTTTTGAACTATGCAAAATTGTTATTAAATATCCAAATTATCGATTTTCTAATAGAAATGTCTTGAATTATACGTAATTACAACTATCACAAAGTTAACAAAATTGTCTCAAAATTTAAATTTCAATCATGAGAAGAATATGTGGCTCGTTCAGAGTTATTATTTCTCTTTAGTTATAGGCACTGAAATGACGTTGCTTTAATGCTAAATCATTTTAAATGTTTTGTATTTCCCTAATTGGAAATTGAATTTAGGACATTTTTGCTAGTTTCTGATTGTTCGGGTATTGTTCGGGATATTTTTGTTAAAAGATTAATAGTTCGGTTTTTTAACAGAAATGTCCCGAATGCTAATTACAATAAAACACTCGAAACTATCATAAACACCCAAAATTCAAATTTCAGTCATGAAAAGAATACATAGCTCGTTTGAAATTATTGTTTAGGGTTTAGCGGGTGGATGAGTTTTTGCATAAGTCTATTTTTGGCAATGGGAGGTTTGGCTGGGCGTTCGGAGAGTGTGATCTGGTGGGTTAATAACCATTTGGAACTGGGAAGTTTTCAATTTTGTATTAGCCAGTTTTCAATTGTGTTAGCTAATGGCATATGAAACGAGTGTTGATTGTTAATGGTTTATGGGGAAGTGAAAGAATTCAGTGTTGTGTTGATCTTTAATGGTTTATGGTGGGCTAAACATATAACTTGTACAAATATTTCCATTTTTCAAGTCGATACGATCCATTCGTTCGTAGAACACCTCTAATAGATGGACAAATAGTTGTCCAAGTCATTTCTTTTTTTTGCTCGAGTTGATTTTCTTTTTGTCGAATTCACTTCCTTTTTCTGTGTGATTTTCGGGAATATTCCCATTCATGGGGTAAATCCTTAACCGTCCCCCCTCTTACTAAGACTTAAGAATGTTCTTGTGTATAAACCAAAGTTTCATTTTATATGACTTATAAAGTAGCACAACTTCCCGGACGAGCCAAAATTCCAGATTTGATAGGTGATTTTGCTATGAAAAAGGTGGGTGATTATGGGTATGAGACGTTAACGGCTACTTTTAATGAAGAAGAGATAAAAAAAATGTAGAACTATTTGAGCATTAAATTATTAGTTGTTTTGTAGGAAAAAGCATTCACGCACCTTGTTAGAGTTGGATATCGATAAATCTAGCTACGTGAGATTTAATGTAGCAAGAAAGAACACCAGGTTTTACGTGGTTCGATCGTTAATGAGATCACGCCCATGGAGAGTAATTCCTCAATACTTTCACTAGAGTTTTAATCAGAGTATTGGTTCTGCCTTTTAGTGTTCGATGAAATTACTGACCTTATTGTCAATTTTCCTTATTTATACCATCTCAACACTGCGAGTGCTCAACCCTCCATGGTCGTGACTCTTCTCGGCGTGCTCTCCTTTGGGCGGGGCCGCTTACGTGCGCCACGTGGAGGTGGCGCGACTACGTCAGGCGCGTCCCATGGCGAGCAGGTGCAGTGCGTGGAGGGTGGCGTCGCTTTGGTTGCGGGGCAGGGTTTTGGGAGCAGTGGGGCTGCGGCTCAACGCGTGGGCCGCTCCAGCGTCGAGCCCGCTCGTTTGGGCTGTTAGTGGGCTGTGGTTGGGCCATATCCATCATAGCCCCGAATAGTCGGAGCAGCGATGCCGGGTGGAGTGAAGGGCGCTGCCGGGTGAGGTGTGGCTCGGTGACGTTGTTCTTGAAGGTGGTGTCTTTTGGCGTGAGGTTTGTCCGTGCGATCGGTCGAGTGGGTGGTCTATCGTTACGGGCATGCATCCTTGTCGAACCCGCCTTGTGTATCTTGTTGGGAAAAGATGTTACTGGGGGATCTGGGGTCGACACGGATAGCATGGGTTGATGCAGGCGAGCTATTCTCGGATGGCGAGTGCCGATCCGGATAGTGATATCTGTTGGGAGGCGGATGGCGATCTGACGCTTGCTGGGTAGCAGAGCTCGATCTGGATTTTCGGACGGCGGCGAGAGGTCGGACACGGCGGCATGGGTTGGTGCAGGCGAGCTATTCTCTGGATGGCGGTGCCGATCTGATAGCAATATCCTTGGCGATCGAGGTCGATCTCGATGGTCCCCGTGGGCCATGCCGAGTGCGGAGTTAAGCGATGATTTCGCTTCTCAGGGTGTCTGTCGGTAGCGTCCTAGGATCGTCAGCATGGCGGGCGGTTGTTGCGCTCGAAACGTGCGGCGTGTATTGCGTCGATCTCGGTGAGCGTGGAAAGCTTGATGGCGGTTTGGGCGCCTACGTACTAATACGCCCGGTATCAGACTGTTCCCCTTTCGAAACTTTCCATCTCTCCATAGTAAGAAAACTTTCGAACCCGGAGAGCTCTTGACCGTCTTCGTCGATGCAGGAAAAAAGTAAGTATGTTTCTTCTCCGATTCCCCTCTATTGCCGTTATCTCGGAAGTTTCGGGACGACCGATCCGTCGTCCCGGATAAAATCGAGGTTAGGGATTACCGTGCCGTACCTTGTCGGGTGAATGTAAAATGCTTAGCGTGATTCCCATAATATCGTCTGCGTGGGACTTATTCTGATCGGGGGCAAAATCGTCTCGACCTTTAGCGATATAGTAAAGGTAGGGAGGAATGTCGCATCCCGTAGGCAGTGGTGTGTTCCCATCGGTGATAGAGTGGTAGCCCTCAGGGCCTTCATAACGGTGCGTAGATGCGCGAGGGGGGTCTTAGGTTCCTTTAGCCCTATTTTTTGCATTCGGAATATTTCCAAATTCCAATCTCGGTTTAAAACTCCATTAGATCGATCATCGAGATGGGGCTTTCCTTCAGGTGCGGAGAATTCCCTTGAGCTCATTCGATTTTTAGCGTCAGTTCACGAGAGGACGTCTATTTCTCTTCTGATCGTAGTTTGGGTTAAGCAACCCTCGAAGTTGCGGTGGCGAGATAAATTTTTTTTTGAGGGCGAGGGCATCGCCTATGAATGGGGTTGGGTAAGATGAAGGATTTGAAATTGAGCCCTCGCGTGAGGAAGAGACTCAATCGGCTCGGTGAAGTTTACATTAGATTCACGAGGCGACCTTAATAAGGCGGTGGCGTGCATGGGTCGAAGGTCCCAGTGGGGTCCAGTGGGTGAGCACCACTTACCATGCTCTCTACCAGGTCTCGTTGTGTTAACGTGGTCTTTTCTTACGTATTTGCGGTGAAGCTTAATCACGAGAAGGCGAGGCGCCGACCACTCCCTCGCTCGCTCCTCTCGTGAGTCTCCACCAGAAAAAAGCGAGGCGGGTGGACCTACCGGCAGCACTGGGTGGTGGGCGCTGGCGATCTGCGGGTCCTCGCCGATCCGAGACGGCATGGAGATAGAGGCTCGCGCGGTGAACCGCGCCGGTCGATCTCAACATCTTTGTTCCTTTCCTAAGGTAGTGTCTCCTTTGTTATTAACTCTTGACCGTTTTGATTCTCGGGGCGTGCCCTTGGCGGCGGGTGAGTCGCCTGGTGGACGTCGTGGCCTCCGGTATGAGGAGGCTGGGCGCGGCTTCTGAGTCCTCGTGGTGCCGAGGGAGCAGGCCCGTGAGGCAGCGGGGCGAGGGCACTTCGAGGTTGCCACAAGAAGAAGGACAGACTCTGCGGCTGCGGGGCGCCGAGGTGGAGGGTGCTCGGGAGGCGGCGGCGGCGGAGGAAACTTCTTGTCGGAGTGCGCTGGCGGCGGGCGGGCGATGTTGAAGGCCACGCGGATTGTCGAGTCGAGCGTTCTGCTTTATCTCCGATCGGCGCCGTGATGAGGCCGCGGTGATATCTACCCACGGAGAAGTTGGCGGCGCGATGCCCGACTTTGATAAGGTCGAGGCGGGTGGTCCGGTGGACCGGCGGTGTGTAAGAGATGCGCCGCGTGATAGCCGGCGGCCTCGTTCCACTGGGTGGGCTTGGCTTTCGACTCGCTCGGCGGCGGAGGCCGTGTCAGTCTGGTGGATGAAGATCTTGAGCTTGGAGCTTCTGCAGTGCGGGCGGCCATGTTGGTGGGGAGGAGGGAGGAGGAGGAGGAGGAGGCGAGGCTGGGCTTCCTGGGGACGGTCGCCTGCAGTGAGGGCGGGGCGGCGGAGAGCAGGTCGCGAATCCGGCGAGGAGGTGGTCGGCGAATCCGCGAGCACGGGTCGGTGGGCGATGTAATGGCTGATTGCGGTCGATGGGACCCGGGCCTTATAAATTTTCGATTATGAATGAAAGCATTCTGCTTACGAAATGTGTTGTCTTTTACTTTAGCACTCGATTCTCGTCGTCGGGCTTGATCATTTCTGGACCAAATTGAAAGAGGCCGGTGCTTAGCGAGAAGGCGAAGGTGGTTTCTGGAGGCCGATCGTCGGTGACCCAGTTTGGCTAGCATGGATGTCGGCTCGCTCTCTGCCGAGCGAAGGCAGTTGAGCCGAGTGATCGAGTGGCCGCCTCGGCGAACGAGGCCACGAAGTTGAGGATCGCGCGGGGCGGTCGGGCGAGACTCATCGCGCGCTATCGAGGCGTTTGATGCGGTGTGAGGCGCTCGGCGGCTGCGGAGTTGCTCGGGTGTCGGAGGACCACGAGTCTGAGCGATCGCCGGTGATGGGACTACCATATCCGGCGGCGGCCGAGTTGAGCTTTGGCGAGAGGTGTGAGGATGAGGAGGACTGCCGACCAAGTTGATATTGTGATGATCCTGATGATATTGATCATAGCCAAATGGGTCCTGATCGAGATGGGGAGGACAGACCTGCAGTTAAGGTCATGGTGTCGATGGGGGTTCGGGGTGGACCTCGGGTGACGTCCCACCCGGAATGCCGGTGGCGGCGCCAGGAATGTCGGGGAGTGGGTGAGGTGACTCTGGTCAGCGACTTGACCCAGGGCTGCCCCGAGCTCGTTCCGCGCTTCGAGTAGGCCGTGGTGATTCCGCCTTATCAGGGTTGAAGGCACCGAGTTCGTTGTCGTTCTCACGACCGGAGATTTTGTATTGAGCTGAGTGCCAGGTGAGACTGGCGAAGAGGAGGTGGGCTTAGTAACATGTATATACTTAGACTTGTGTATAGTATGAATGTATTTAGCTTGTCAGTGTATATTTTCCCAGAGAGGTACAAATATAGCTCATGACTTGGTTTCTTTTTTTTTGTAAATGTATTACATCATTTCGAAGTGTATATCTTCCCAAATAAAGGGCATAACGAGCTCAAGCCGGTTGACTTGTATATGGCTTGGAACTCGGTTTGTGATCGTTAATGCATTTAGGCTATGGGTGCATATCTTCCCAAATATAGAGTTACAGTTGGCGAGATCGGTCGATGTCGTGCGTGTAGCATCAACAATGGTGTCATGTGGGCGTCCAATGGGTGATGCAGTATGCGCGCTTGAGCGTTCAAATTAATGAGTAGTCGTATCGTACCTCTAGTGGGTTTGTCATCTTCGTAAGGCGTCCCTTTTGAAGGTTAATTGTGGTTTATCAAAATGGATGTTCACATAGATGTAAGACGAAACGAAGTGAAATACTCATTAGAAAACAAACGCTTTCATTAAATAAGTGAACAACATCGCACATCGGTCAAAGCAATAGGAGGGCTAACATGTTGCCGATCCGAAATCAAAGCTATGTAAATACCTCCTGAATGAGCTATGCGGTTCGGGAATAAGTACTCGGAGGAGGCAAGCTTATAGCCCTTTGCCGAGGTCCTCGTGAACGCTGGTATGGTCCTCCCATGTCGGATCTAGCTTGTTAAGACGCTCGGCTCGGTGGCTTCATTATTCGCAGAGCGAGGTCGCCACTGGAGTGTGGAGGCCTCTCTCTTGTTGTAAGCGCGACCGGCTCTGTGCCGCTTCGTTTATGAAGGCCAGCTCGTGCTCCTCCAGACATCAAGGTCGACTCGTATGTCTTCCTTGTCCTCCGGTTGAAGTGAAGAGTGCGGGCTCGATCCGATCTCGCGGTATGGCGGCCTCGTGCCGTGACCGGAAGGGCGTTCCGTGAGTCGGGTGTAGTTAGTGGGACCGAGAGGACTTGAGGAGGTTTCGACCCACGCTTTGCCAGTCTAGCCTCTTTTTTACCCTTAGCGATCGTGCGGTTCGTTACTTGTCCGACCGTTCGGCTAGGGCAAACGAGGTGAAATGTTGTCCGATCCGGAGCTCTTCACACCATTCCTAAGTTTTGTCAACGAAGCGCGTCGTTGTAGAGACGAATGTGCGGTATGCGAGCGGCGACTATATTCTTCCACAGAAGGTCAATCCTTTGCTTGAGGCTCGAAAGTGGCTCGCCTCGACCCATTTGTGAAGAGTCTGCACGACTAAGTATCGAGCGACCGGTGCCGGTCGAGCGGACCGGCGATGTCGATCCCCCGCATGAAAGGCCACGGACTAGTAGGTCGCTTAGATCGGTCGAGAAGCTTCGACCGCGGGTGGATCTGGCCGGCGCTTTTGACGAGCTCGGCGAATCTGAATGAGGTGAGCCGGTGTATCGACCTGTGTTTTCTTTGAGAGACTCGCGATCGAGGCTTCGCAAGATCCTCTGTGAATCTCGTTGAGTCGTGAGTCGACTTCGGCGGCCTCCGGAGGGTTGAAGGTAAGACTTCGGTGAAGCCCTCGCATGAGATACTGATTTCTCATCATTTTTGGCTTGAGCGATCTTGAGGTAGTGCGCGCTCTTCGAGATAGCCTTCATGGAGACATCAGTTCGACTCATCTCGGGATAATGCCGGCGTGGACTCCGACCTGAACGGACCTCACTCCTGTGGACTTGTTGGCGACCGCTAACTTGGGGCGCGGCTGTTTCCCCTGGGATCCGGTGAATCTGAAGACCGAGGGTCAGACTCTCTTTGCCTTCTCGGGTATTGTTCATTCGGTCTCCTCGCCTCAGATTTGCCTAACACTGTTCCCACGACCGGAATCCGAAGATTGAATCTTGTCCAATCCTGGTTGGCGGTCAGGAGATCGGGGGCCTCGACTCCCTCGTTGTTGGTGGTCGGAAGGTGGCAAGGGGGTGACTTCGCTTGCCTGGGCGAGAGCGATGCACTCCGCCGCTTTGCATGAAGCTCCTCCACGACATCTCCGAAATTATCGTGGGTGGGTCGGTTCCTCCGTGGGGGCGAATGACCGAGGCGGAGGCATTGGAGGACCAATCTTAGCGGTTGGATCGGGCTCGGCAAACTTGGCTTCTACCGAAATCAGAGCTGCCCTTATGGCCGGTGCGGGGGTATGAGATATCGTGCTCGCCGAGCTCTAGTGCCCACGCTATCGTCCGGATGACTCGGGTTTGAGCAAGACTTGTCTCGTGGGTAAGTCGGTCAAGACTGACGGATGGATGAACGAAAGTAGGGTGGGAGTCGTCGCTTGCATTCACGATTACCCGTAGCCTTTCAAGCCGGTGTACCTTGTCTCGGTCCTTTGAGTCTCGGTGATGAAGTAGATAGGGCTGCGTCGACCTCATCCAGCAGATGCTGATTGCCTCGTCAGGGGCGGCAATCTGAGGAGAGGTTGCTTTCTGGGCGGTCGGTGGGCGGTCGGAGTACTCTTAGTCAGTGTGAGCGCGTGGTCTCTTCCGGGCGAATCAGAGCCTCCTTAAGATCTTAAAGAGTGGGCTTACTGCCGGCGGAGAGAACCTCTTGAGGCGGGGCACGTGAGTTTGTGGACCTCGCGGATGGTTTTGGCACTTGCATGTCGAGCAGCCTTTACCTTGGTGGGTTGCCTTTAAGCCTCTTGGAAACCCGCCCTAAGAACCGTTTCACAATGAGCGTGCATTTTGGGGGTTAAGTTTGAGGTTGCCGACGAGGCTGGAGGATGGTTACGAGTCGCGGCGCGCTTGTCTTTTGGCTCTTGACACGATGTCGGACGTAGAACTCGACGATCTCCTCTATGATCCCGAATATCGCGTCTACCATCCTTTGGTAGGTGCCGGCTTTTCGGGCGAAGGCATCTTTCGTATCGAAGACAAAAGTCGATTATGAGCGTTTTGGGCATCTATAGACTCATCGGGACTTGGTGGTACCACTGCAGTCGGGAGCGAACATCTCGTGGCCAAATGCCTCCACTCTTGTCGATGTCGGGAGGGATATCAATCTTTTAGGCGGTGCTTGTTGAGGTCGGTGTGTCGGCCACATCGCGCCTCCCTGGCTTTGGACACGCGGGATTGGCCATCGGTCGGATATTTGACTTGAGCAGGATCTTGGCCTTACAGTGAGTCCGTCCTTATGACCGGTGCTTCGCCAAACACCGCTACTGCGGATGGCTTGGTTGCGGTCATATTGAGGCGATGGGTTATGAGTTCGGCACCCGTCGTCGAGCGGAGACCATGCGAAGCGTCCATCTTTCCTCGAGGCGCTCGTGCTTTGCGAACATTAGGCGGGTCTGGTTGCCGACCTTGACAACTTTGGATGGGTCGTCGTCGGAACTGAATGTTCTCGGTCGGTCGTCCGGCGCCGGGGATACATAATTGCTATGCTGCGGCGATCTGGGTTGAGACTCGCGGGCATTCTTTTCTTGCCGTTTGGTCGCTGGATGCTAAGCACCTCAGGGGTGGAATCTTGCGGTGGTGGTAGCCGAGCGGGCGGCCTTGGTGGCGTACAATCAATCTCCCGGGATGATGTTGTGCGGAGAGGAGCTCGGACTAGGAAGAACCGAATGGCCTTGGTGACCGACACAGGGCTCGCCTCAAGTAGCGGAAGGGTAATGACCCCGAGTGAGCCTCTTGGTGAAGCTCATGGCCGGAGGTGCGGGGAAGTACGAATACCTCCGACCTCAAGCTTATCGAGCGGCTACGGAAGATGATCTTGGAGGCTCGATGTCGATATAGACCGGTGGGCGTTCTTGTTGCCCACCACGGCACATATGGTGATGGCGTCGAGTGCGGCATGATCCGACGCAGGGTCTCCTGGAAACGTTATGTTCTCCATCTCGATCGCTTGTTCTTGGCTCCTCGGTGGCGCCTCCGAGCCGCTCTTCACGCAGCCTTCGCTCGATTGCAGCAGGTTATTACATATACTCCGTATGGGACCGTCCTCGTCACCGGGTTGGAGTCGTTGTTGAGGTCGGCCCATGATTGTTTCGCCTCCGATTACTTATTCCCGGCCCGATCGGTGGTCTTCTTGATGCCCTTGTCGGCGAGCTCGTCGTGCGCTCGAGTTTACGTCACTCCTCGATCGTGACGTACCTGCGGTGGTAGTCATACTTTTCCGTTTCTTCTTTTGGACCCTCTTCATGGGAGGGTTTAAGGAAGAGCTCGGCGTGGGCTCGAATATCGCCTCGACTTGGCGGGCGAGGTGCGTGGTGCGGGGTTTGGCGAGGTCGACACTGACTCCATCGGACCCTCGGATTCTCGAGGCGCTCGTGGGCGCTTCGACCTCGTTGTCGGCTTTCCTTTCACCTCTGCTCGTCCGGACCTCCTCTTCCATCGATTAAATGCTTCCAGCGAAGTTGTCGACCGGTCGGTGACCGTCTTGACTTCTCCTGGTGATCTCTTTGTTCGATGCGCGGGTGGATCCGTTCTTGAGCAGCGTTGATGATGTAGAGTCGTTTCTCATCGATTTTGGGGACTCTGCGAACCTCGAGGCAGTTCGACGTTGTTTAATCCGCCCTTGGCGGACGGTGGCAGTCGGCGGCGGGTTCTTGGCAGCGTCTTACGGTAAGCGCCATTTGAATTGATCCATGAGATCCTTGAAGCGATGTTGTTTTGTGGTGAGGTGAACAGCGTCGGGCGTTGGAGATTAACACGGGGAAGATCTTACATGATGTCCTCCATTCCTGGTTCGCCATATTGGTGGTGTGGCGAAGTCGGAGGGATCTCTAAGACCATCGTGGCGCGATGTTGGGGGGGTCATTTGGGCGGGCGGTCGTTTCTGGAGAAGGAGAGATGATTCTCCCGTGTCGGTCGAACCGAGGAGATCGTTACCATCTGGGGTGTGAGGGACGATAAGGCGCTGTCGTCTCCTCGAGAGAGTTATTGCGTGTCTCTGCCTTGTCTTCGTTCCGGGGTGGAATCCGGAAGGCGGCGGGTGCTGGCACTTCAGCGGGCAGTTGCGACCACTTTGGCGGGGAGGCGCTCATGCGCTGGCGGCGCCGCGTTCTCGGCTGTCGTCGAGGTGGCGTTAACGGTCGATGGGTGAGCGACCTCGGGCGCCGTGCCCTGCGGCTCGAACTCGAGAGTGCCAGCTCAGGTCGTCCTTTGGCGGAGAAGCCTCGGCGGCGAGGTTTGCATTGAGAACTCGAGACCGGCTCGGCCGAGGGCCTCATGGGACGAATAGTTGTTTGTTCATCTCGTTGAGGTCGGCATCCAGCGTTAGGGGGTCAGCAGGGTGTATGGGCGTTTTCCATGTTGCCCTCGAGTGTGGGCTTGCGTCGGCGATCTGTCCCATGACGAGTGACCGCGA